>VUYV01000014.1:2829301-2903101 GCA_008711295.1 Anarhynchus alexandrinus
CCTCTCCCTCTCCCTCTCCCTCTCCCTCTCCCTCTCTTTTTTCTTTTCTTTCTTTCCCAGAGAGGAAATTAACTATTTTCACAAACTAGCAAAGTAAATACTGGGCCATTCATAATTTAATGTAAAAAAAAAAAAACAAAACCAAAACCCAAGGCTGGATGCTTCTCTGACATTGCCTTTAATCAAAGAGAAAGAACTGGTCTAGTACAGGGTAATGTTGTATGGCAGTCTTGGTATAATGATCCTTTCTGGCCTTAGAAGTCCTTGAATTTGCCATCTACAGTGTTTTTTTTCCTGCAATGCCCTAATAAGTTAGAACTTCTAGTGAAATGGGAGAAAGCCTGAAAAAAATGGCATTTTTTTTTGACATGAAATTAACACGTGGGTTTATTTCTGAAGCTCCTGTATGAGATAATCCTTTTTTAGGCACAGTTCTGAGACAAAATACTGTCTTCCCTAATTGCTAGAGCATTTACCCTAGAGATGCTGGTTCAGATTCCCTCATGCAAAACTGAAAATAACCTCAGTTTCACAGTGCAAGCAAGTGTACTAGCCACTAAGCCAGAGAAATAAAAGAGAAGAATTCACCTTCCCAGTTTTTATGAGAACGCTGACCAACTGTACTGACCAACTGTTAGCTGTACTAACTCTTGTTGAATCTAGGAGAAGTCAAAATCATTCCTTCAGCTCCAGACAATAACGCCTCTTTTCCAAAGGTCAAGCTATTTCTATAAGAAATCTAAGATTATTCTTGGTTTTTAAATCAGCTTTTGTGAATCACAATTTTAGGGCAAAGCTGTGTGGCCAGATAGGTACAAGAGAAGCTCATTATCTCACATCCCAATTTGACCAGACCTTAGCTACCTCTAGGACAGGATGTCAACATCTGTCTTAGAGACATGTTCTTCAGAAAGACAGAAATGAGGGGCACAGCTAACATGCTGTCCCTCCCCAGGGTGGGAGGAGGCTGGCTTTTTTTCAATTTGCATGTATTCACATATGCATCTGCTTAGATATCTCATCCATCACATATGGAAGACCTGTGCTTATTTTGGCATGGTAGATTCCATTCTACCATGGTGGTAGAACTTCTGAAAGTTAGATCTTAAAATGTTTGCTATTAAGTAGCTGGAATCCTTTAGAAGAAGCAGAGTTAGCTTCTCAATGAAAGAAAAGGGGCTACTCAATTTCCTCTCAGAAGTAGGATTCTGATGAGCAGTTGTGTTTGGTGTCATGGGTGAATGCTCTTTACAGAATAATAATGGCAAATTATCTCCTACCTTGTGAAAAATTAGGTGTACAGCACAGGCTGGGACTAGTTCAGTAAAATTACAGCCTAGTGGATGTCAGAAAAGAGCAAAGGACAGATCTCAGCAGGATTTCTGTAATTTAGCCAGATTTCATTAAATTAATTGATGGATAACTCCTAAGTGATCAATTTAGCCAGTTTGTTAAAAGAAATGCATTACCAGCTGAAAGCGTATAATGTCAAAATTTCTAGAGGCAAAGTAGGTGAAATTCTTTACAACTGTGCAGTCATGCGCAAACCAATGTCCTTGCAAAGAGCCAAATTGCACCATTCAGGGGAGGTGTGTGCCAACGCAGCATCTTCAGCTGGACAGTGGAAAGGTCTTCTGATGCTGCAGTCAATTGCTTTGCAGCTGGAGCACAGAAGGAAAGGTCAATCTGTTACTGCTTATGTCTCCTCATCAGGATTGACCTGGAGGGCTATGACTACATGTTATCCTGGATTCCAGAGTGAGCTTAAAAACTTGTTCCACACATACATTCTTTTTCCTTGGGTGTCCAGGCTAACTAACGTTTTCAGAAGCCTTCTTTCTGCTTTAAATCCTTTTCTCCTGAATTTAAGCTATCAGAAAAGGAAGACAGTCATGATAGAACATAATTTGCTATTCTTTGTTATTCTTCACAGAACGAATATATTTTTGTAGCATTGTTCTTTGGCATATCGCTCCTCCAAAGTGCACATAGAAAAAGAAAAAAAGGCTTGGTCTTGTAAAATGTTGATCAGTCTTTCCTCTGTGAAGTAGATGAAGCTATCTGTTTGAATGAGGACTGCTAGTAGGGTCTACCCCTGAACATGTATATTCTCTACCTTCAGTTCACAGTTGGACTGCAGAGCAATGGCTAATTCTTGAGTAAAAGGTTTTTAAGTATTGAAATCTATCTCAGCACAGAAAAGGCCAGTTAGAACCCCTGAGTTTTCCAAAGAAACCATTTTGCTTGCCTCTCTTTTCCAGCTTTGAGTAGGTATTCTTTCTTAATGTTAACTTGTTCTAGCAAGCAGTGTTTCTTGCCTGAAAGCAAGCCTTGCTCTGTTTCTAGGGTTACCAGAGGAATATTAAAAAAAAAAAAAAAGTAGCAAACAGCAGACCAAACCAGTACTCAAAAGTTTCCAGGTCTGTTTTGCAATACAGAACCCAAGGGTTTTTGATAGGGTCTAAATTTGGCAAAATCAGCTTTCCCATCCCTCTCTAACTTTATTTTTCTGCCCTCTAACTATTTTTACTCCAAGTTTCCTTCTGTCTCTGTGGATATAGAGAAAAGATATACGGATAGGAGTCTGGGAATAGGACAAGAAAAGTAAAACTTCCTGCAAAAATTTAATGTTGTTATGCTGAAAGCAAAACCAAGAACATAGCACTGGAAATAGTATATATCAGCATAAATGTATGGGGACTATATAATCTATTAATTCACATTAATGAATAGGTTGAGTATGTTGTCTAATTCACAGACAAAACAAGACCCTGTGGTCTTATCTGTATTTCTTCAGTGCATGCGATATTTTGCTGCCATGCATGAGCTCATTATGAAATGGGTAAGGATCTTACTTCAGTGTCAGCTGATGTCAGCTGTCTCAGGTAGCTTCAGGTACAGGTGTTTGGGCTGGTGAATTTTATAGGTCTCTTTGTAGGCACCCACCATCTGATTATATGAAGCTGAGAAATGCAGTCACACCATTTCTTTAAGAACTTAGCTGCGTAAGTCAGACCTGTAGGATTTCCCATTCCCCGTGACAGCAATGGAAAGCAGTTAGAATCAGTTTAGTATACACAGACATTTAAATCAGCTACCTAATTAATGCCTAATTTAAACAGCTTTGTTGTAATTCCTGGAGGCACCTGCCTGTCTTCCATGATCTTAAAGGAAAACTGAGGATCTGTATCTCTTCATTAAGGTGTAAAAATGAAGTTAGACAGGATCAATAGTCCCCTTTTGCACTAGATTAGTACTTTGGAGATGTGTTTTTTTGCTGGGTGCTATGGCTTCCTACAGTACTGTAGCATTCAAGCGACTATGTAGTAATTGTTGGTTTTCTTTTAGGGCTACTAAGCTGGTGGGGGGTCTGGAGGACAAACCTTATGAGGAACGACTGAGGGATCTGGGGTTGTTTAGCCTGGAGAAGAGGAGGCTGAGGGGAGACCTTATCACCCTCTACAACTACCTGAAAGGAGGGTTTAGAGAGATGGGAGCTGACCTCTTCTCCCTGGTGACAAGTGATAGGACAAGAGGAAACGGGTTCAAGTTATGTCAGGGCAGGTTTAGATTGGATATTAGGAAGTATTTTTTCACTGAAAGGGTTATTAAACATTGGAATAGGCTGCCCAGAGAGGTGGTGGATTCACCATCCCTGGAGGTGTTTAAGAAAAGGGTAAATGAGGTGCTTAGGGACATGGTTTAGAAGTGGGTGGGTGGTGGATTGTTTTTTTGGGTTGTTGTTTTTTTTTGTTTTTTTTTTTTCAGGGTAGGTTAACGGTTGGACTTGATGATCTTAAAGGTCCCTTCCAACCTCACTAATTCTATGATTCTATGATTCTATGATTCTTTAAAAAGGTTGTATTTTTTTAAATAACATTGTTATTGGCATTGGCATTTAAAAAATCCACCAAGTCTCATGAGATGATTACAAAGATGATGAAAATCGGAGTGGATGGCCACTTGCACAATGTTTCTTTGTCCAGCAGGACTATACTTTGACTTGACTTGAATATAAAACGTACAGAAATATCTGCAAGGCCTTAGGCTCTTCCATATGGTTCAAAATTCAAATTGAGATTAAAATCTTCTTTGTGTGCTATCTTGTTATTTTAATGAAAGGATACATTCTGCATTCATAACAAAATGAATGGTTTTCAGAATAAAGTTGGGGAAGTAGTTTATCTCTTCTTAGCAGTATGCTGATTCTATGTTTTCCACATTATTTCTACCAATGTTTGGAAACACTAATTGAAAGAAATACATGTATTTATTGTGTGAATTTGATTTACTACCTGAAAGGTTTAGACTTGAAAAGAAATGTTATCAACAACTTTTATCTTCATACAAATTTATAAATAGTTTCAACTGACGATGTAGATTTATTTAAAAATTCTGCTGACATTATGACTTCTTTAAAAATCTTAGTTTTTTTCACTGAAAGATATGCAGGAAATCCATCACTACTCGATATCTCTATAGGATTCTTGCTTGACTGGAGTCAAGTCTCCAGCTGCTGTGAGATTTAATAACACCCTGGTTATGATATCATCAAATAGCAAAACCTTCTGGACAGCTGGAACAATTTTTACACTAATGCTGTAATTAGATACATAGAATTGTCTTGGTACAGAAAATTACTTAAGGCTCAGACAAAATACAATGTACCACTTACTAGCCAAAGGTCAAAGAACTTGCTTCCAAATCTGCCAGCCTGTTCTTTAGAAGAATTGTCTGGGAACTCTGGGTCCTGGATAGTTTGACTGAAGAGCTCATATGGAAAGATAAAACTACAGTTTCCAACTGAAATTATTTTCCTTATCATAACACCATATTTATACCATAGGCCAGCAGTTCAACGTTTTTCTCCTAGATGGAAATCTTTACCTTAGTTTGGATCTATTTTGTAACAGATACTTTAAGATACTGTTTTCTTTTTTCTGAAAACAAATATAAATATTTCACAAGACAGTGCATGCAGAAGCATAAGCTTGTGACCAGAAAGGTTAAAAGTACATCTACGTGCCTGGGATGATTGTACTCATTTGATATCCAAACTCGCTCACTCTGTAAGTACAGGATGAGGCTGTTGCAAATAGGTCATGCTTCACAAAGACAGCCATTTGGCCAATTTAATTCATTAGTTATTGAATTATTGAAAAGAAGTGTGGCCAGCAGGGAGAGGGAGGTGATTCTGCCCCTCTACTCCACTCTCGTGAGACCCCACCTGGAGTACTGCGTCCAGCTCTGGAGTCCCCAACATAAGAAGGACATGGACCTGTTGGAGCGTGTCCAGAGGAGGGCCACGAGGATGATCCGAGGGCTGGAGCACCTCTCCTATGAGGAGAGGCTGAAGGAGTTGGGGCTGTTCAGCCTGGAGAAGAGAAGGCTGTGGATGAGATCTCCATCTTATTGCAGCCTTCCAGTACCTAAAGGGGGCCTACAGGAGAGCTGGGGAAGGACTTTTTACTAGGGCATGTAGTGATAGGACGAGGGGGAATGGCTTCAAACTGGAAGAGGGCAGGTTTAGATTGAACATTAGGAAGAAGTTTTTCACTTTGAGGGTGGTGAGGCACTGGAACAGGTTGCCCAGAGAGGTTGGAGGTGTTCAAGGCCAGGCTGGACGTGGCCTTGGGCAACCTGGTCTAGTGGGAGGTGTCCCTGCCTATAGCAGGGGGGCTGGCACTCGATGATCTTCAAGGTCCTTTCCAACCTAAACCATTCTATGATTCTATGATTCTATGATTGATGGTTCTTCATATACCTTTGATAAAAGTATATTGATTCAGACTGATTGATTCCATTTGGAATGTGGATTCTTTCAGAACCAAAATGGTGTTACATAACACTAATATTGACAAAACTGAATTTAGCACACAGGTAAAAGATTGAATCAGAAATCCTTGAATGATTTGAAAAACTGAAGCTGTAAAACTTGGCAAAATTGTAATTTTTTTAGGAATTAAAACTGTAAGTGTTTTTTAAAAGAGCGGATCTAAATCTATTCTTCTACATTCAGAACAGAGCTGCCTATGATGTTAGTTGAGTTTTTGACTACTACACTAATCAGAAAGGAAGCTATTCAAGCTTTTTATGCACTGCAGTATTATTTTTACTTTTCAATAGCTACTTGAATGAATGTGAAATGAGTTAAAGTGATTTGGCTGGGATTCAGTAATGCATGGGAAATACTTAAGATGCAGTCAAGAAGGCTGCAATCAAAATTAATCCAAGTAAAATAACTATCCATCCCTCTAAGTGGCAGAAAATATAGAATAGTGAAGAAAAATATGAGGGTAGAAGATTAAATGGGGCCCTTAAACTAGATAGCTATTTTTTTTTATACAAGGTGGTGTACTCAGGCTGCTGAATGAAGACTAAAATTTAGCAGCATTTAAAAATTGATTTTTGTTTCTCCCTCTGTCGAGAAGAAACAACTACCCCCGAATTAAGAATCATTATTCTGGAGGACAGAGAATGGTAGGAGGGAGATGGAAGTGAAAGTTGTTGATTTCACAGAAAATGAATCCAAGAATGGTACCAAGAGAGATGATTAATTAAGTTTAGAAGGCAGTTAGGTATGTTTCTGAAGATTGCACTGAGAAACAAAGTGAAATGACAACATTTAGTATATAAAACACAGAAAACTTTTGACAGATATCCTTTCTTCTAAATTGCACGTAGCCTGGTGAGTTTGTGACATTGTTCATAATAGGATGTGCAATATTTGAGGTTCGAGGATATTCATCAAATCTTTGTCCATTCTTCATCAACCTCTTAAATCCACTCTATCTCCCACATTATATCCCATCATTAAGATCATGACAGATTCCTGAGTAAACACTGCCTTAATTTGTGCCTTCCAGTGCCAGAGAAAATGCTTCTGAGAGACTGACTGACTGGGAAGAGACGGTGCCCCTGGACATTAAAGGGAGAGTTTGTATATGGATATGAAGATGGACATCCTGGGTGGAAAACTCTGTGCCATAAAACCCAAGTATCATGGTTTGATATCTGACAGCTGCATAATATCCCAGCAGCTTTTTCCTCTCCCAAACTACCAGCTGTCCAACTAAAAATGGAAATGATTTATGTTCCCCAAAGACCAACTGATTGACAGGCAATGCAGGAAGGAGTAGCAGGGCCCCACTGTGACTGTGGCATCTCTAAAACAATGAGAAGGAAAGTGGTGAGATCACAGGGATACTCACTCTGCTGGGATAAGGGAGATTTCTCTTACCTGAGAGGTTGAGCTATGCATGTCCAGGCATGGTAGAGAGCTGGGCTGTGATTTTTATTGAAAATAAAGAAGAAATGCACTACCCCAAAGGGTATATATTTTTCTGATTTGTAACCCAGACGTACATGGTATAGTGGATTATGTATGTTCACCATATAGCAAACAATCAGATATCACTTTGACACAGTGTATGTGTATATTAGTTTCAGGAGGGTAAAAATATAAACTTGCTGGAGTCTCTGATTTCCCTAGGTAATAAAGTTATTCGGAGAATATTAGTTGACAGCTACACCCACTTGCAGTCATCAATTCTGCAAGGGCTGGTACGGAAGTTTAAAATGCCAGTATTCATCTCTTTCTCTCCCCTAAGTCTTCATTATAATGTATCTCACTATTTTTTAGAAACTTTCAGTCTACTTTTTGGCAGATGTGACAGGCGGCTGTAACATTGATACCATCAGTGCTGTTCATCCTACTTCTTCTTCTCACAATGATTCTTAGCACATATTAATTAACAGAAATAGGAAAGGTGCAATCAATTTATTTAATGCAGTTAATTAAAAAGAACTTGTAAGCTGCCATCAGATAAAATTTGGCTTGTGCAATTGCAATTTGACGAATTTTAATGAAAATCTTTTCTTTTTTTTTTAACATAAATGTGCTTCTCAAAGTTTTCTTTCATTAACGAAAATATTTTAGGGCACATAGAAGGGAAGCTTGGAAAAATGTTATACAGCTTAGCAAAATATAAAGACACCCTGTAAATGTAGGACTTATGTTTTTCAAAGCTCAGTGTTAGGCAGGGGGAGGAGCAAGAAAAGAGGAAAGGCTTTGAATGCTTATAAGAACAGGGTTGCCTTTTCCTTATATTTGCTTACCTATTAGTAATTATTAGTAACATTTTAAAATATGATTTATAAGATATACTTATGAAATGTTACTTACCATGTGCACAAATATGCCACAAGTTAATTAAATCACATGCGTAATTTTAAATAATTGAGCTAAGTACAGCTGGAGAGTTCAGTGGGACTAGTAATGAAATCCTTAGCACGGTATTTAATTACCTCCTTGTGCGATCCAACAGAAAAAATTTTGCCTTACGAAGTAATCTAAAGGTCAGGAGATTCAGCCTGCATTAAATCAAAGACAGTGGGAGGCACATCAAGAAATACAGCTAAAATATGGAGGTAGTTTATTAAAATGAATGCTTTAGCTAATCTTGTGTGGTAGGGCTAGAAGAAGGAGAAAGATGTTTCTTAATGAAATCAGAGACCATTTGAGGGCTTTGGAGCTCACTTTCTATCCACCTAAAAGGAAAAGTACCTTGGACTGTGTGTTTGTCACAAGAACTGCTTGAGATTTCTGCTCATTTTTCTGATGGTAAAATATTTTGAAAAAGCCTAGGTCCTGTTAAAAACACTCTTGTTTTGAAATTTAAGCTTTTTTATCATTGGAATGGTCAGAACTAAAGAGATGCACTTCAAAATTAGAAAAAAAAATGTACTAATTAAGTTAAAAGGAGAAGACATGAGCAGTAGCAAATATTTTCTTCAATTCTGAAATGTATCTCAATGCTGAATGGAGATTTTCTGAAATATAAGAAAAATATTGAGTGGTCGCTGCTTTCTGCAGGGACAGCAGCTTCCAAGATTCCTACCCATTTGCAGAGCACTGCGTTAATGCATCCTGTTGGATCACAGACATTCATCTTCCCAGTTGTGGCAACTTTTCTATTCTGTGAGAGTTAGGCCATAAATTTCTCAGTGTCAATGAAGGAGCAATGACTTGGCTGAAGACATGACTTTGTGAGTTACTTGTTATCCAATGGAGAGTCTACATAATGTTACAAACTGGAGGGCAATATCTGTAGCTTGCCTTATATTTTGCCCATCACCTCTTTTCTACCATGATCTTTGTTTTGCTTATTCCAAGCTTCAGCCCATTAATGTTCAACTCCAGTAGTGGAAGTGAGTAGCGGGGCTGAAAGATGATCCTTATAGAAAAGTTATGAATAAGGATAATCATCACAGAAAAGCTATGAATTTTTGCAGTACACTGTTATATGCAGGCAAAACTAAGGAAAATAAATTTTTGCCCTATATAATTTAGCAGATTCCTATAAGGCAAAAAATCTGTAATTGAAATTGCACTTGTATTGTTCAGAGGTGAAGAGAACAGAGGCATTTTTATATTATTTTATCTCTACTAATGTCTCTACTTGCCAATTGCTCAATAGTTTCCAAACATGCAATAGATTTGAAACCATCATAGATAGAATTTCTATATACTTGTATAGTACTTAATTGTAAATACATTTTTCATATTAAAATCACAATGGAAAAAATATGACTGCTTTCTGGAACCACACAGAAATATTCTTCAGTTCATGGCAATTACTTGTACCCAGTCTGTACAGACTGTCAGGATAGTGGTTCAGGAAGGATTTCAGAAACAATTGACAGAAGACAGAAAATCTATTTAAGTTTCCATTAAAATGTACTGTCTATGATAAAATTGTAAGAGAAATCTGGAAATAAATTAGTACAGTTGTTACGGCAGAAGTAGAACAAAATCATGGACATAGATGAGAAGAGTTTGATTTTTTGCTGTAAAAAGCATGAGAAATGAATTCAGATGAAGACGTACACTAGATACTTGAGAAGTGACGAAATATTGTTTTTCAATGGAATAATTCTGAAAAGTGAAAGGCAAGCAAGAAGAAGGTGGAGATGGTGAAGTGGAAATTATGAATTCACAAGCGGGAGAAGAGGGAAAACAAGATGAGATGATAGCAGCTTTGTTTCCTTCTCTAATTTTTTAGATGTGAAATTCCTGCTGAAATGGATTGCTAAAATATATCAAAAATTTTACTGGCTGCTTATTTCTACTTCTATGAAAGGGAAGTTTCTAAAATTACCAGTGTCACCAGTTTCTTTGGAACTGCTTGCTATAACTACATGTGTGTAAGCGGGTTCCTGTGGGATGAACGTGTTTGTATGCAGGTACATGGATACTACTTTGCCATATTGCGTGCATCAGTTTAACTGTACTGAAATTAGCAGAGTTAAGCTGGTTTATAACAGCTGAGGACATGGTCCACATACACTTTGTACAATTATGATGTCTGTAATAACATAGTCTGCTTTAGGCCTGTTGTAGCTTAGTAAGCAAAGCTATGAAAGTAAATGCAAAAGTGTATCGCCATCGCAGGCTTGGAACTACTGAAGGACTGTTTTATTCCTTGCATTATAAATATCTCCTATATGCTAAGCAAATCCCTTTGGACTGATGCAATATGGCAAAATAAAAGCACCTTGTTGCATTTAGTCTAAAAACCTTTAATATCATGAAAAATTACAACATTAATGTTGAATTTTCTGTTTTTAGAGTCAACAAGTGAATTCTGTAATTTAAGTCATACATTTGTTTCTTAGAATTTATCCGGCTACTTTATAGCCTTTGGAAGCAATTTGGAAGTGTTGGGTGCATAATAGTCAATAAATCATATGAGGAAAGAAGAAAAGCATCTTTGTTCTTTAACAAATGTGGCAGAGGCTATAAAATTACGACATTTTTTAAAGAAAAAAACCCCAAACAACCAAAAACCCACCAGAAAAGTCATTACAGATTCAGGATCTGATAGTGTCAAACTGCAATGAGGTTAAAGAAGTGAAAAATTATCCAAATATAACTGCCATAAACTGTTGATTTCAGAAACAGACCAGAGCCATATTCGCAACAGACTTCTTTCCATTCAACTCTTATCTTTACATTATGTTATGTCACTGATGAAATACAGCAGCCCATGCAACAGTCATCAGGAAAGCAACATTTTAATTGCAAGTAAATGCAAGTATGTTAAATCTAATCTCCAAAGAGCAAATATTTACTGAGAGTTTATGATCACAGATAGACTTGTAGAATAAACAAAGTGTACAGTATCTGTTTGTCTACATATGTATTTGACTTTTTTTTTTTTTTATTTAAAAAGCATTAGACTACTGAATGCAAGTACAGCACTGGCTCAATGCAAACCTTCATTGCTCTCCAATCCTGCAATGCTGAAGACCACACACACAAAAATGTATTCTTGTAAGAGAGAAACATTTGTAAAAGAGCCTTCAGGATTTGAAGACTTTATGGGTCTTTGTAACATTTTAAATAAACCACATACATATTTTGAGCTTTATTTCATTAGATGTGATCTGTGGTTTGTTGTGTCTATGTAGATGGTTATATGAATTTCATACTACTAAAAGTATTATATGGTTCTTTTTGGTCATTTAAATCAGAAACAAAAATCGTATGAAAATTATCTGCTTTTCAAGTTTGTTGAAAATTATATGACAAAATTATGAGTGTTTTGAAGATAGATTTCAGTACTGACTATCATGTATCATACCCCAGATGTTACATAGCACCTAGTTTCAGAAAAGATGGAATAAAAAAGCAGGCACAGAGGATTAAGTTGTATATTTTAAGAAGCTGGGCTTAACTGTTTTGAACAATTATAAAATCAACACAAATTAGAACGACAGGGATTTGTCTTTCTGCATTTAAAATATTTGGAATAGCAGAAGTTATTGAGACAGCTGAAACTACATTTATTCCTAATAAACCTCACCTAGGGTAATCAAACATTTTGGAAAACAAAACCAGTTTTGTAGACTCTGCTGTTTTAGAGGACCATATTGATAGTGTGCTATTAGAGGAATCAGCCCGAGAATTTAGGAACATAGCAGTAACTGCTATGATGTAGTTCAGTGCTTTACCTGAATAATATAGGGGAATTCTTCAAGGAAGGAAAATGACAATTAAAAAGTAAAGTTATCTCTTTGGAAAAAACCTAAATTCTTATCAAGAATTAAGGCTATCACCAGATTGAAATCTTTCTAATCCAATTTGACATTTGAGAGATAGATGACTCAGGTTCCTATTATTGCGTTGTTAGGGAAATAATGTAAAATGCTAAATTTAATTAAAACCAGATATTTGGTAATTGATATAAGCAAAACACTCTTTCCTGAAGCTTGGAAACGTAAAGTTGCGTGGCCTCACTGACAACAGCAAGATGCTCAGAATAACATTATTTATGTGGGTTTTTTTCTTTGATCCTTGTACATAAAGACTAATCATGGTTGAGAATAAGTAAGCTTGAGAAGGAAACTGGTATAATTTATATTTTCTTTGCTCCATTAGCCTGTCTGTCATTACTCATTTTGTTTCCCATTGGACTGAAGTTTTACTTAATGCTAAAATTCTGGTACAGTGAGTAAAGAACAACAACTCTAACATCTTTTAACATTAATCCACCCTCAGTATAAAATAGTTGGATACTAATTTACATGCTGAGAAAACAGAAGTTTTAAAACTAAAACTATTCCAAAGTAACAGCCTCCCAGGGTGACTTTCTCTCTCCCTTGGAGAGGTTATACAGTGACTATGCTGAATTCTGCTCCTCTCACTCAAAAGAGCACATGACCTTTTACCTCCAATCTTTCCTGGCAAGGCCAAATCCACTTCCTGGAAGAGATAAGTGAGATGGAGGAATCTTCCAAGTTCTACTCCTCCATCATAACAGTGGGCAGTGCTCCCTCTGGCATGATGCAGCTCCAGCCACCTCTCAAATACAGGCTCCAATATAGGAGCTGGTGCCATTTTGCACAATTAAGTCCATAATCATTGTGTGAACCACTCAACAGAAGTGTCCAGAGACTTTGTTCGAGCATGAGAGATCTATAGCACAGAGACAGTACCGAATGCCCAATCTATAGGACCATTTCCATTTTGAAAACAAATTGGTGTTTGAGAACCATGTCTTTCAACCATGGGCAGTCATACGTCAAAGGCCACACTGTAACTCTCACCTTGTCTCCAATATCTTGCACACATCTTTCTAAAAGAGTCAAACCCACCTGCCAGTTTCTTCACATGCTGCTTCATCAGATTACCTGTTCCTAGTGATGAAAAAGGGGGTAATAACCAGCTTGAGTTTGTTAGGAGACAGAGGGAAGGCAAATACCCTTCAAGTAATGCTGCTGCTGTGGATAATGTATCTTCTAGATCCCAACGTGGAAGACTCTAGGTTGTGCTCATAACCCAGAAAGTGGTTTTAGGATAAAGAAATCAAAAATGAATGTGTCAGGATCTCAGGACCTAAGGTTTTGCTGTGGGGCAATATTTTTGTGATGATGTTCTCACAGTCAGTCAACAAATTGTGTTATTACACAATGCATAGTTATCATAATTGAGGAAATTTTTTTTGTTACACAATCTGTTGATTATCCTGACTCAATGCCTGTGAGGGAGAGAGTTAATTTTTCATGTTGGCTCCTTCCACAACGAATTACTCTGAGCAACAAGGAAAGGGATAGTGAGATTTGTGCTTCTGTATGAATTACTGCAAGCTACAAATATAACCTAAAAATCCTGTCTGTTCTTCACTTACCTATTCCTAGATAAGATTCCTATTCCCTCTCTTTCAAATTGCTGCTGCCTCCAGGAAAATGCCATATGTCGTCTGTGCAACCAGCCCGTCTTGTTGGTCAGCTAGCAAGAACAAACAAATGCTAAATACACATTGGTGATCTTAGGAGTTTTCAACAAGCTTCATTACTGCTACATCTTATTCTTCCACGTTGTTACTCACTTCAGACACTTCAGGTCAGGGCACTGAATCAGCGTAGCTGGCTCCAAGCTCGAGTGTCCTGCCGGCCAGCTGCCATCGTGTGATTAACCAAAGGCACTGCCAGCACAGAGGCACCAGGCAGTCTGCTGGTTTTGCAGACTAAGGGTGGCAGTGGTTGTAGCGCTGAATCAGTCATCCTTCTCTGTCAAGTGGTGTCACTTAAACCACACAAACTCCCAGATGATGAAAACCAGACTGCGCTATTTGAAGGCATGTTGTGTTTGTTACTACTCTTTATCTCCACCTGCTGGAGTTTATTCCAAATATTCCAAATTGCAACCTCTTTCTCAGAAGGTTGAAGTACAAAAACTATAGACATGGTATGCAAATACCAGCGATGGTTATAACAATGCTTAAACTAGACATGAATAGAAATTTGTGGGTACAGGCAAAATAATTTCAAAACATTAAAATGTTGCAGATTGACTTTTTCTGAACCAATACTTCAGCTTTCCCTTTGAAAGGAGTTTTAATTTCTATGTTTATGTTTTCCTGTTACAAAGCAATAGAAAATTATTAGGATTTATAAAATGAAGGAACCAATTCAAAGCAAAACATACTCAAAAGGTAGGTTCTTTTATGTTTGAGGCGGATTCCAGTTTCTGCTAGAACAAATTATGATTTAGCATTCTTAATTTGCTACTTAAATGGTAAAAGATAATGCTCATTTATGGATATTTATAATATCTAAAACCAAATAGTACACATAATTAAGTATTCTTTTTAATTGGATATGTTAAGAAAAACTGAAATTTCTATCTGTATTTAAATAGATCCCAGAGCTTGGTTAGCTGGATGTACAGGAGTGTCAATAACACTATTTAAAAATAAGTAGGTGAAAGACTAATTCATCAATAGGGCTTCTTCTGTACGGGTCTTTGTGTGAAAAAAAAGTAAACTGAAAGAATAGTTTTTTCACATACTCTGACAGAGATATCTGTGGTTTATTTATCTCTTGTAGAAAAGTGAGTTCCACTGCATAGGCTCAGTGCTTTTGAATTTTCCATTGCCTCTGCTCATACATTTTTTAGGACACAGTTTTATCATTGCAGTAGAAGGTAGCTGTTATGAGACTTTATGGTCATAAAAGGAGAAGTGATTTAGTATTGATGGCCAGGAAGAAGCCAGCAATCCAAGCTTCATATTTACAGTTAGTTCACTGGTGTGGGATTAATACCAATAGGTTCAATCCTGCTTGCTGGCTGGGGAGGCCTAATTTTTCTGCTTCATGGACCCAGGCACTAGGCACTAGGCCGCTATGCAGAATCACTGCAGGCAGTAAAATGTTGTCCATATTATGCTTTCAGCTTGGCCGAATGCAAGTGGCAAGTATGAGAAGTCCTCTGACTACACGTACAAGAGATCTCATGACTTGGTGCCAGCTGTTAGGGCATTTTGGGGGACCACAGAGGGAATTATGATGAGGGACACAGAGATCTTCAGAGCTGAAAACATGATGACAAGACTAAATGTATGGATTTCCAAAGTCTGGAAACATTGCAAAACAAGTATCCTGAATAACCTCTTTTAGTCATGTAAATACTATTGGTTGCATATGTTCTAAGTCCTGTAGGAAGTGATCTGAGTTTGGCTCCAAGACCCTTGTAGAGCAATGACATTGTTTTTGGCTTTTTTTTTATCTTGCTTGATGTGAAAGACGTCAGCGTACATGCCGAAATAAAAGCAATTTAATAAAAGTTTGCCTAGAATCAGTACTATATCTTTGCTAAGGAAACGCAGAAAGTTGAGAATATGGAACTTGATCAAGAAATCAGCATTAATGGAGAGATCATGAGTATAGATTTTTAAGCACAAAAGGCAAATTTTGTGAACTTTTTCATCTTGTCAAAAAAACCAAGAAAAGCTTTCATAGTTGGAAAGGAAGTAGAAGATCCTATTTTCTCTAGAGTCGCAATATGGATTCACTCAGAGACTCAGGTTCAGGAGAGCTTATCAAAATTTATTGTCTCTGGATCTGAATCTGTAGTGAATTAAACTCTTTGGAGAACATGTTCAGCTAACACAGAATAAACGATATCAATCAATCAAGTTTCTGTGATCAGGAAATGCATTATACTATAGCATTCATGTATGAGATATGTATTTTTCATAGCACATCATTCATACACTACAGAACATTTCATTTTGTTATGATGAATCATTTAAAAAAGAGAATCTGGAATGTGATGCTACAGAAATTCTATTAGCTTAAATGTATTCACATCTGTACAATGACTTGGGAACTTCAGATAGAAATGTTTAAATAAGTGCAAAATTTTCCATTGAAACCACTTCATCTTGTATGAAATACAGTCACAATTATATAAAAAATAGATAAAGAAGATAATTTTCAATCTATAGATATTTATATTTTCTAATAAACCCTGATAATAAAAGCTTCTTTTTTGAGCCACCATAAGGTACATAAATTGTTTACAAAACTATAACAACTACTGTAGGAATTCTAGGAATATTATTAGTTTAAACATATGGCCTTTGTAGTTTAGACCTTCCTTTTCTACAAAGTCAGACCTTCAATGTGTGGATTTTGTCCATAACTGAAATTAGGACTAACCAAGTCTACTCTTAGTTAAATAAAAATCAGAGGATGGATTGACTTTTCTGAACTTAGGCATCCAGGTCTTTTTAAGTTTTGTGGTGTCTCATGCCTGACCTCCATTTGACACTCTAGATATGTTATTGTGTCCCTGATGTCTTATGTCCTGCCTATAAGATCAGACCTTACAGATGATTTAGACTCTCAAATGGCACTAGGTGCTCATGTTCAGGCAACTGATGTCTCCACTGGGTGCATTGTTAGGCCATCAACCAAAGGAGTATTCAGTTTAATACAGCCACATTTAGGGGATTACTTGTAATCTAAGCTCCTTATACAGTCCACAAAGGTCAGTCATTCAGTTCAGTTACCTAGAAATAGTCACCTAGTGTCAGCATGAAATGCTTTAGGATATCTCACCTGGCTTCCACATTTTTCTCTTAGAAGAACATGGGTTTTCTGTGAGTTTTATCTGTCGATCCTCCATGGATGTCTTGGTTTCTCCAGTGCATCTCCAATTGCACTAGAAATCTATGTTTCAGAAACCTTAGTCAATTCACATGATAGACTCTGGAGAGCCACCCAGCTGATTGGATGTCAATGTCCACATTGGGTTCTGAATAGCTCTCCAGACACCTCTGTGTAGGCACTTACATTCATCTGTCTTCAGCTGTGAGCAGTGTCTCACCTCCTACATTTCTTTTAGAGGTAATGGGAGACCAAGAGACAGTTGATCCACGTCAGTTGATCCATATGGCAGTTCATCTACAGGGAACTTAGACTACTTCATCTAAGGTGGCTAAAATTAAGTGAAATGAATCACACTCTAAAGAATTACATTAGTGGAATTCCTGTTGTTATTTCCTTTCTATCAAGCAATCAAGAAATGAAGAAAGGCAGGAAAGAGAGGGGGGGAGGGGGAGGAGAGAGAAAGAAGAGAAGGAAAGAAGGAAAGAAAAAGAAAGAAACAGGAAAAAATGAAAAGAAAGCAAGCAGGCTTCTGACTGCTAAATATCAACACACACACAAACACGGGCGCACACATGTATGTGTCAACATGCGCGCGTGTGTGTATGTATGTTTGTGAGAGTGCTTGAAGTCATCACAAATACAGGAAAGCATCTACTGTTTAGAAACAGAAATAAACACTGCCAAATCATTCAGGATGTGTGAAAGCATTGACCTTGTGTTAGTGTCCTGGAGCTATTTACTTTGTCTCTATCCTAAGCTCTTTGTTGAACAAATGTCTCCTACTTCCACAAGGAACTACAGACCACTTAGCTGAGATCTATAACATTTGTGTATTTATCTATAATGCGCTTATTAGAAGCATTTCGGTGACAGGAATAAGTTTATCACTTGCTACTCATACTATAGTGATCATTAATCTTTTAGTGTTGATATTTTCATGACTCATTATGACTTATATGTATTGGTATGAGAAAAAAAGCAAATTTATTTGGGCAAATGTGCAGATCTACAACTAACTAGAATATCTGTGATGTCTTGAACTTGGTAGATACTGACTATAACTAAAATTTGTAGTATTGGAGTGGAAATGAAAGTAACTTGACTCGAAAGTAACTTGACTCAAAAGTAATTCAGACAAGGCAGATGCAGAAAGATGTAGAGATGTAACCTATACTTCACCTATGTCCATACACAGGTTTACGGGAGGAAGGTTCTGCTGTCCCACCTATGTACAGGCAGTATTGACACACTTTCTACTGTCCTGTAATCCACACCATGTAACTTTACAAAGGAACAGATGTATGACATTTTAGGTCAATATGTGACAAATAGAAATTGCCTGTAGTTTATCAACCTTTGTTTCTTTCCTTGATCAATTATAGGCAATTATTCCTTTCAGTTACTAGATCATTATTGTCTTTTCTTCCTTCCTTTACTAAAGTGCAATCTTGCTGTAGATATCAAAGGAGACAGGAACATGAGGAAGATAGTAGTAAGGAAGCAGTAAGTGGAGGTGGTATGACTTGTTAAAACACAGTTATAATTGGGAAAAAAAAAGAAAGAAACCTACAAAACATCTTTGAGAGATGCTGGTAACTAAAATTTATCTCTCTACTCATAATCATGGGCTCTATTGAGAAATACTGATTTTATGGCAGAGTAAAATCTTTACGCCTCTCCCTCTCAGCCCCTCCATGTTCCACAGGATACTTTTCTTTCTCCTTCCCCTGGGCTGAAAGTGCCTTACCATCTCTCTGCCTCTCTTTCCTCTTCCTCTAATTACATCTCCCCTACTCCACAGACACCAACTATCTTTTCTTTCAAAAATGGTCTAATTGATACATATCTCACTAAACTCTGAGACATTGGTCTCCACTAGTATTTAGTTTTTAAAAAAGGGCCTGTGTGCCTGAAAGTATGTCTAATTTCTCCAGCCACACCAGGTGGTAGAATAAAAGGTACTGTGTCTGCCTGCAGACCTTGTCTTGCTTTGTTAGAAGCCTCCTATGGAGCACTGGTGTGAGTTCAGAATTCCCTCTACTTGAACCTGAAGTGCTGGGGAGCAATTTTTTGACAAAGCATTATGACTCATTAGTGACTCAGAAACTGAGCTGGCTTAGACATCCCCTGGGGGATTTATATCAAGGCATTCGATATGATTGATTCACCTACTACTAAAAGCAAGAAGTTCCTCAAGGTACCTGACAACCCTAAGAGCGGCTTCTTAAATTGTCATCCTACATGAGTCTGCTATGGCTTTCTTCTTGTTTGATGTTGTTGGTTTCCCCTTAAATGCCAACTTCTTCCCGTTCTTGGAGTTGTTTTTGAGGTATGGAAACTGCAGAGAGTATAACCAATAGCAGCAGTAAAATCTAAGGCTATGAGATTGTTGTCACAAGTAAACATGTTACAGTTCTTTGCAACCTAATGTAGAACCGTTTAAGAAAAAGAATGGAAAACGATAATGAATTTACAATAAAAAAGAAAGTAAAATAAGAGATGGTACAGATCTCTAGGTCTTCTTTACATAGCATTAAGAAACAAAACAGTGGCCAAAACCTAATTATTGTTGGTTTTCTGTTAGAAGCATCTGAATATCACAACTTATTTAGGAAAGGGCTTATTTAGCAGGGTAAAAAACTGAACAACTGGCTATAAACCGGGGGAATAATTTTACTTTGCCTTAGTAATGACCCCTTTTAGCTAGTGAAGAAGAAAAAACAAAGTATATGTGTCCTAAATAAGTAGAATAATACCCATTTCTACTAAGAGGAACAATTACTAGTCTAGAGGCCTAAAATGAAGGTTTTGAGTTTCCGCTGTCTTTAGACCACAACTGCTGCAGAGTATCTGCACCTCTGGGGCCTCTTGTGAGTCCTCTCCATGCTCATAAACTGAATGTGGTTTGTCTGTAGGACTCTACTGTAAATCTAATCTGGGTGTGTTCCTGAAAAAGGCAGGAACAGAAACACTGCTAAATAACCTATACAGGACCTGCCAAAAGAAAAGAAACAAGATCATCTTTTCGCAATTTCATTCTACCTCTGCAAAATATAGGTTAACTTTCTGGAAAGACTTTTGCAAAGATGACAATACAGATAGTTTAAAGGGTTTTTAAAACAGAAGTTCCTGTTTTGTTTTGACAACAGTAAGTGGAGTTATAGCTGGATTTTAAAATCATAGAAGATTGTCAATTTGTCTATACAGATATGTATATTTTATACATTTGTCCCTACAAATGAGAAAATATGGAGAAATTCCAGAAGCCTTCCCAGGGCTCAGTTAACATTGGACAGCCATTGAATGAGGATGAATCTTATGAAAGTACAGCTATAATTTAGCAATATAGAGGCACTAAAGGTTTCCAGCAGAGCCCAAGAGCAGACTGAGATCTAGTTGAGACTAACACTATAGCAGAGTAAAGTGAAATCAAGTTGTTGAAATCACTGAAAAAATAGGCACTGATTTCAACACAAGTATCATCTGTCCATTTTATTGTTTTGTCCTTTATTGCTCTTCCTTTTTTAATAAATTTTAATTTAGAAAAGGGTAATAAAAAAGATTAGCATTTTCTTATGTGGTAATAAAAGGTACAAAAACTTTCTCTCACTCAAGCTGCTCCAAGGTTAACTTTATCGTGTTGGTCTTCTGCCTTTTCGGTAGTATCCCATGTTATCATACAAAGGTGTTTGGTTCCTTTTAGTAGACTACCTGTGTGTCTCTTCACTGTGTCATTGCCCTAACTCTCCTTGCCAAAGTTAAATTTATGACTTGATGTTCCAGGTGCTCAACACTACATTGAAAACTTCCATTTTAATTCCTTGCCACCTCTGAAAATCAGGCCATAAATTTAATTTGAATCACTCACTGATGGCAGCAGCCCTCACTGTCTTTTAAATAGCAGCCTGGTTGGATGGAATTTATCCAGTAGATGTTTTAGGCTCTTTGCTGTCAAACAGGGTTTGGGTGTAGATTTTCTGCCTTCCAGGAGACTGCCCAAACCATGAAGGAAATAGATTTTGATTTTTTTTTTTTTTCCTGTTGAATCCATACTTTTAGGCAGTCAAGATTAGGAATTCAAGGGCTACAGAAAAGCAGGTAAAAGTGAGACTTCTGCCTGTCGGCTGGGAAAAGTCAAAAGTGTGCTCTTGGGATTATTTCAGATTATGGTGTTTTCTTCTGTACGAACTCGCTAATGGAAAATTAATATATAAAAAACACTATGGAGAGGGATTTAGAAATCTGTAGCTCTCCACTTAAAGATACTTCTTTCTAGACTGCCTACTTGGTTCTTGCCCCATAATTCTTGAATAGTGTCTCTTTTCCAGCTCTTGAAGTTTCCTTATAGCCTTGAAGTGAAGCCCGTAGAGGGCTGTTTTAACATAGAATATGTAAGACAAAATGAAATACATGAAAAAAGTATGCAGTTGTATTTTGCTGCAAAAACGCTTATGAGTGGCCGTTAGAATTTTTACTAAGTTAGCAGCTGCTTTATTTGCTGTATGTGTGGTACCATCTTGCTTTCTGCATACCTGGCATGCTAGTTTGCAGCGTTGTCCTTATGTAACACAGTTTACTTTTGTCATAAGACAAAAATGGTTTAATATAGTCTTGTGTTAAAAATGTGCTGAAGATCTGCATAGTGAGAACTCCTAGGAGGATAGGGAAGAAAAAAAAAATCACACACTTTCATAGACTTGTGTAATGAATTCTGCAGATTTTGGCTCAGGATTTATTTTTCAAACAAATCTGCAATAGTAATTTCCGTTCTGAATGCTCTCCCAAAGCAATGTAATTATTGGCAACATTTCAATATGCATTGAAAACTGAAGTGTAATTAACATTTTATTAATTTTTGATACTTAAAAGCAGAATCTGGAAGATTATTTGATTGTGGTAGCTGTAGAAAATATTACACATGTCTGAGTTTTTTAAGTCATATGATACATACTCAGACACTATAGTGACCTGTAGCTTTGGAATGTAGAAATGAACTGTGTAATTATTTTACAAGTGGTAAACGGTGGGAAAGTGTACTAAAATGATCCAAAAAACGAGATAAACAGCCATACAGACAAGCAACTGGATAGGAGAGCACAGTTATTCACCCAAATCTGATTCATGCACCTAACAGTTCTGATATTCAAGGGTTCAGACTATATTATGTCAGCCGAGCCGCTGTGTAAATGAATTGCCATACTATGCCATAATCTGCTGTAAGCGGGTTTATCTTCCTTCCATGAAATGGAGAGACTTCCTTTTCCAACTTCTACTTCATTTCTGATTTTGATATATGCATAGCATCTGTACATTTAATCAGCATAGTTCACAAGGTATTGCTTTCTTGTTACTAATATAGTTAGTATTTTTTCTATTTTATTAGCCCAAGATTTTGATGCTGTTCAAATCAAAGCTTATCATGCAAACTGTAAATATGTTAACTAACAGGTCAGCAGGAGAGCACCTGGAGTGCAGCACAAAGGAATTCCAGCCACTCCAGCCAGTAAGTCAGCTTCATCGGGGGCCCAACTTAAATGCCTCTATGCAAATGCACGTAGCATGGGGAACGAACAGGAGGAATTAGAGAGGTGCACATGCCTGCAGGGCTATGATCTTATTGGCATCACAGAGATGTGGTGGGATGGCCCTTATGACTGGAATGTTGGAATGGAAAGATACAGGTTCTTCAGGCAGGGGGTACAAGGAGAGGATGTTGCCCTCTATGTCAACGAACAGCTGGAATGCATGGAACTCCACCTGGGGATGGATGAGGAGCTGACTGAGAGTTAATGTGTCAGGATTTTTAAAATAAATTTTATAATTTTATAAAATTATAATTTTTTATAAATTTTTATAAATTAAATTTAAAATATAAAAAAATAGTGTATCTTCAGTATAGACACTTTTTATTTCAAGACAGTTTCAGTTTTCAGCAAATTGCAAATTTTTTTTGTCCATGCACCCTGCTCCTAGTAAGTTTTTGCCTCTTGGATGCTACCTGTAAATAACAAACTGCAAACTACTCTTGTGGTTATGTGCAACACACACACACACTTAGGGGAGTCTTCACCTTGTTGCTTCTATTTGTGTAACCACAGTGTACTTCTATTTGTGTAACCACAGTGTAAATGCTATAGTGCACTTAAATTACTTTACTCTTGTATAGGTACTCTTTGACTTCTTTTACCCATAAGTATTGCATGCAGAGAGTTATATCTCAGTTTGCTTTCCTGCCATGAACAAGGGAAGAAAAGAATGTAAAATACTAAATGTTACACAGTTTGGCTTAGTCTAGTCCACAGAGAAAGCAAAAAGATGATCTACATGTGTAGGGCCTCAGCATGGAAGTGTTTCTTCTTACTTCTGTGGTCTTTGTGCTGAATTCCACTGATTTTGATTTCTGAATGCAATTTTGCTTTCAATATAAGAAAATTCAAACAGTTGTACTTGATGTTAACACACACATACACAAGCAAGTTTAAAATGTAAACATTTGTATAGCATTATCTTTGATGTCAAATGTCAGACAAACTGGCATTGTATTACACACTGCATACATTTCACTACATAAAACAATATCCCGGCTACTATGTAGAAAATTGTAAAAATTCCCTCTTCTATAAATAAAACCTGAATTTTCCGGTGACCAATCCAGAATGAGCAGAAGCTAGAACATGGCTGGATTGCAAGAAGTTATTTGTTCAAGAGCTTTTTAAGCCAATTAAATAAAAAGATATTTTTTCAGATATTTTAATTAATCTGAGAGATCCTTTGAGAAACAATTCACACTCTGAATTTATTAGGAAAGATGGTTTATATATTTTGTCTGCCCAGCAAATCAAACAGAAAGTGTACAGTGACAGTCTGAAGTAAATGCTCTGTCCAGATTCCTCAAGCTGCTGAGCAGTGTGATGAGAAGTGGCAATAAGGAATTCTGCCACTTCATTACAGTATTTTGCTTCTTACTCCTTCTTCCATGTTCTAATATATTATACCTTGTCCAGCATAATTCAGACACTAGGTTATATAAATTAGGAACCTAAAATTTTTCCACAGGACTAGAGGGAGAAAGAGAAGCCAGTTTTGCTGATAAGAAATCACGTTTCAGATGCCAGAGAAGATTAGAACATGATGAAGAATGCTGGAATGGAAAATTAATTTAGTGGAATTATGGTAGTTTTGAAGAAAAAGTTAGGAAAAAGGAATACTAATTGCGAAAATGAAACCTTCTTTTCACAAGTTCCACAAGTTTATGTAGAGTTTTGATGCCTTATCCTACTTTTGGCTTCATCTATAAAATACAAACTCACTTTGACTCATGTGTGGTTTTTAGGATTAGAGGAATTTATTCTCCTCCCAGGTTCCATTACTGTCCAATAGAACACTAAGAAAATGAGACTCATCACTGTTGGTAGATTGACAATTTTAACCAGGAAACATTCCTTGCCCATGAGCTCTAATTTCAGCAAATTGTATTTTTACATATATGTCTTTTTTATTTCCATGTCTTGCATTTCTTCATGGTAGCCTACTTTGCCCACCCTTAAGAATCATCTCTAAAAATTACAATTGAGAATGAATTGTCAGAAATACACGTCTTGCTTTAAATGCTGTGCTTTGAATTATTTGCAGGGCTGTTGGTGAACTGGTCACCACAACAGTTTTAGTTATAAAGGGTGTTTGTTGGGTTTGAGTGTATTACAAAATATGAATGTCAAGACTTTTTTTCAGAAAATGAATAATAGGTTAATTAACTTGAAAAAAAAAATTGTTACTACGTTTAGAAAAATAAATAACTGTGTTGTTTTTGAAAAACATGTTATTTTGCTAAAATATTTGCTTGCTTTCTATGTATGATCTGGATATCTGCATGTGAAGGTCCAGAAGTCACCTGAGTGTTTTCTATAAAGCTTTACATAAAGTTTTACATACTGTCATAGGCTTTGGCTCATAGGTGTCCTGATCAGGAGCTCACAGAGGGGCACTGTAAGTCTTGCGATATGCTCTGAGCCTGGGCCTTAGGAATAGAATCAGACCATCAGCCAAATCAGTTTTGCCTAGAACTTCAGCAAATGTGGGGAGAGGAAAAAAAAAGGATTCAGTTGTTATTACTAAAGATGCATTCATTTGCTGAGAGTGAATTACTTGTCACCGTTACTATTAATGCAATAAACGTACCTACCTTTAGCTAAAGCTAAGGTCCTATAGGATCTCAACTTTTACACCACTTTGCTCCTTTGAAAGAGAATAGTGTAAATCTTTTTTTGTATATTAACCAGCTCTTCCTGGTATTGAAGTGCAGCACTTCCTAGCACAAGTAACTTATTATTGTTGTCTGCCAGAAAAAAAAAAAAACAACCAAAACCAAACAACAAACCAAACCGAAAAGCCTAACAATAGCAGCAGCAGCTGGAAAGGTAGCTAAAAATATACACTTAAGAGTGTATAAATAATCAGCCTGCACACAAAGACTGTGCTGACAGTGGTGCTGACAAAACTCTACCCCAGATGGTGAATAGTCTGAGATGAATTATCACCTCTGAAGTTTTGGGTTTGAGAATCCTTTTTAGAAGTGTCAAAGTTTTTTAGAAGCATTCGTGCACAATACTCTGAACTGATTTTGATCATTCAGTTTTTGGTGTAATGCAAATACAAAGTTATCATGTTTTTTAACTCAAATTGGTCAGACGGTTAAAAAACTATGTGGACATATGCTATTGTGTTTCAGACCAAAGATTTGTCTAGCTCTGTATTCTGCTTGGATAGCAGTTGCCTTGATAAGAATAAGGACAAAATAAAGATATATAATGTTATTCTTCAGCTATTTTCAAGTCAAGTGATTTCCTGACAGTAAGGGTTTTTTTCTACTTATAAGCCTCAAGGAATTTCTTTTCTAGTCCAGTTTCCCTCTAAGTGCAGATAAGCTTTCTGTACCCTCAGTGTCTCTTGGTAAGGAATCCCAAAACTCTACCACTACCTGTGAGAAGAATGACCACCTTTCATTCACATAGGGCAAGAATCCCACCAGGTTCTCCTGATGGCTTCTGAGTCTTCTGGAGGATGAGACTGTGAATATCTACTCATGTCTATCAGACTCCATGCCGTTCATGATTTTGTAGACCTCTGTAATCCCGTTTTTTTTCTACAACTATTTAATCACTCCTTTTACAAAACCTGTTTTATACCTTTTAACATCCTTTTTGTTCTTCTTTGGACCTTTTCTAGTTCTGATAAAAGTTTTCTGAGATGTGTATAGTGTTCAGTGTGTGGGAAAACACATGGCATTTTGTTTTGCTCTCTATCTCTTTTCTACTACTTCAGAGTATTTTCTTTTGAGCACTGCATTGATATTTTTATGGGACAATCTAGCATACAGCCAGTTTTTTCTCCTGAATTGTCATGATCTGCTTAGAAACAATAATTTTATGTGTGCGGCTGCAATTTTTATTCTTTTATATGCATCACTTCATGTTTATCTGCATTTCATTTCTTCTGTCACTTAGGTGCCCAGTCACTGAGTATTTCTATGGATCTCTTCATAGTCTGCCCTCCTTCTTACTACCCTGGATAACTTGGTGTTACCAGCAAACTGTCGTTTTGCAGCTCACCTCCTTTTCCAGATCTTTTAGGAATATGGTCAACAGCAAAGTGCTTGTGGCACTTCCCTTCAAGGGCAGGAAATAAACGTTTATTCCCAACCTCTGTTTCCTACCTTTAAATGAGTCCATTGTCATGGTATTTTTTCAGTCATGATCTTGTTTTATTTTTGTCTTTTGTCATATTCTTGTGAAAGTGTGCTTACACAGTATATCGTGATGTGGTGAAGAACTAAGTACTTCTAATTTCCTCCATGGAGATGTAACTAGTTCACGCTGAGTTTAAGTTTTACAATGTTAAAAATATTAGCATTCATCACTATTAAGATTTTTCTCTTGTCATACAGCCCAATCACTCTTCAGTCCTAAAGCTTTCTTTGTGCCTCGTTTGTCACTGGGAATCTTAAACGTGTCCACAATAAAAGTGCTGGCAAATATTGATACTAGCTTTCGCTTTCCCCAGTTTTAAGTTGTATCTAGTTTATGATTCTTTAATTCCTGTTTCAGCTCCCCGCTGTCCATTCCTACAGCCGCCCATTCTCTCAACAGCCCACAACTCTGGCATAGATCATAGATTGAAACCAGCTCCCACCTCTATATTTCCCTCTCAGTTGCCGGGTGAGGCTGGGTTTGCTTAGCTGGAGTGGTAAGAGCAGGGCAAGGACATCTTGTTTTACAACCACTTGACCTTACCTTTACATATTTGCAAAACCAGCAGAGTACAGAAGGAAAGCAGCCTCTGTCTTTGTAAATCGCTGTACAGGATAAGAATCTCCAGATAATTCTTTGTTCCACACACCTTTTTTTCACACTTCCTTGCCACTAGCGTCACTTTCCATTCCTTCTTCTCGACCCAGTCACTTTTATTTTCACAGTACCTTTCTCCTGTTTACTCTCCCCTCTGTGTTTCCATTATTTGAAACTCTTAAACCTTTGTTAAATTAAGTGAACACACCCAGCTTCCCCAAAGCCACTTTGCTCACTTCACTTCTATTTTTTTACCTTTCTTCCATTTGTGTTTATAGATGTCAGCACCTCTGCTGTCTTTTGGCACACTTTTGTGTAGTTACTATTGCTCTAAGCAAGATGGGTGCTGAAGGACTCCCCCATTACCAGGACTAATATAAGAATTTATTATGCATGACCAAGTTGGCTGACATATTGGTTGTCTGGGGAGTTAGAAAGGAAAAAGCCAATTTAAAGTTATATTAAAGAGAAAATTAATTTTGAGATTCCAGAATGGATTAAAAGTAAAGACTGGAAAATTAATTTACTCGGATTAGAAGTAGTTGTTGGGAAAAAGAGGTATTTCTGAGAGGAAACCTTTGTTTACTTTTGACTAATGAGGTTCAGACTTCATTAAAACTTCAGTATGGTTAGTTTTTAAACAGTGATTAGAAATTCCTGGCTAAATAAAAACATAGAAGGCCAGAAAATATCAAGCAATATCTGGAAAGGTGCTAAGTTCTTATCCCATCCACCCACTGAAGTCAGAGCTGACAACTAGATTCTGCTCAGGTAGGAGCCACTTGAAATTACTGACGGCATGGAGACATCGCCCTCTGACAGTGTTCCTTTTGCAAACAAAGACGGGGAATTTGGTCCATAAGTGAATAAAGAATCCTTATGAACATAGACTGCGATATGATCTCTCTGCTAAACACACTGCTTAGGAGATTCTGATACTTTCTTGCAGCCTTGTCAAAGCATGAAAAAAAGACCAAAAGAACCTCCAGGATGGACCTCAGAAATGGACTGCTGAATTTGATGAGATCAGGCACTCAGCACTTCTTTGATGATGCTTTCTGTAGATGTCAGTGAAAGTTTAACCCATAACTTCATAGCATGTGGAATCAAACGAGTGTGACAGTACTTGTAATTAGTGATCTGCATGGAAAAGAGAGAGTTTGCTCCTGTCAATGAGCAACAGTCAGGCAAGGTGAACTGCAGCTCTCACTTGAGGGACAAAATATTGGGAAAAAGTTGCTAATGAATAATTTTGATCAGCTGAAGACATTTTAGAAGATGAAATAGCAGGACTTTGTGGAAAAACAACAGGTTAAAGATTTCTAATGGATTAAATCACTTTATATTTATACATGAAGGTTTTAACATGTGTATATACTTGTTTGTATTGATCCTGCGTATATCCTTCTGTGCCATGCCTGAGTACACTAACACAGGATAAGTGTATGTGTGTACACACCATTCCACCTCTTTCATTATGAATCACGGTAACTTGACAGCAAACCCCACATTTACTGTGATGAAAGAATATGAAAGAAGGAAGAAAACCAACCTTCTCTCCCAGCTTTAGTAAAACCTTTGGCTCACTCGCTACAGGTAGAATTCACCAGCTTTGAAGCCAAATTCCAGCTGTTGGTCTAGCACGGTGCATGCTTGCCCCAAAATCTTACATTGAATCTGCCAGCCCTGGGTTTGTGTCTATGACACCCCAGCCATCTCAGACAGAAGTACGTCTGTATTTAAGCAGCTGACAGCCACAAGTTAATCTGGAGTTGCCATGAGGACAATGCAGTGAAGTCTAATGTAGACACTTACACTTTAGGTATCACTGACTATAAAGTGAGTTTAGACACCTGGTGTGTATGTAGAAATGCACATCATGTCACTGCACAACCAATCCCATGCAAACTACTTGTTTCTTTAGACCAAGATAACTTTTTACCCTTCTGCCACACCTAAAAGGAATTTTCTTAGTGTGTGATTGTAGTGTTGAAGACATTGAGCTTAATAATGAACATTGACTGTAGGTGACTGCATGCACCTAACTCCACTTCTTTTCATTAAGAACTATGTCATAATATTTTGAAAAAAATACAGTGCCATATTTAGACCAGTGTTCCTACATCAGATACTCTGTTGAGGATGGAAAACCTGAGCAGGAAGTGTCACAGGCTTGGCAAGGAGACGCCTAGTGCTGTCCTGAGCTGGCTGATTTCCCTGTTCAAGTGTGAAAGACAAGTGGAGGATTCCTCCATGAAACAAGTCAGTGGAAAACTGTGGCCACAAGAGTGCATCGAAGCCTCCTCTTCCTCTCCTGTTTGGTGCTTACATAAATGACTGAAGGCTGTAGATATGATGTCAGCTGAATGTTTGCACTACCATATCCCTGGAGTAGACCTAAACCTGGAAAAGGAGATTATCTCTCACTTCATTACTACTAATTTGTCCAAGTTATTTTAAAAGCATTTTTCTCCCCTAAAAAAAGAGTTTATAAGAACACCTCTTTTTATCCTGCACTGTGCTTGCCTCCACAGAATTATTTTCCCTTGAAAGAGCAATATATACAACATGCTGAAGTTTCTTCGGTCTCTTTCTGTTTGGTTTTTTTTTTTTTCCCCTCAACATATCAGTGTTGGTAGTGAGACTTAGCAATGAACACAACTTTTATTGATTTTCCAGGATTAACTCACCCTAAATGTAGAAGTTTGTCCTAAATGAACACTCAATGCTATTAACTAACAATTCTGACTTGCCAAAATTTGTCAAGAGGAGATGTTGAAGATACTCAGGGTTCAACACATAATATAAAATCTATACTTTGGCAGTAGTAATTTAAAACCAATGAACCGTACACTATATATCCAAAAATGTGTCACATGTTGCTACTGCAAGTCCCAAGCAAAATGAAGTAGCCAAAGCAAAACAATTCCCAGAAACAGGCTGACATCTTGATAATGGCGGGACCCAAAGGGGAAAGTGAAAACCAGGGATATTGTTCACTTCCTGAAAGGAAAAGGAAAAAAAAAAAGGCAACAAAAAGAGACTAAGGCGGCATGATGAGTATTGAGAAGAAAGCCATGTTGTGATGAAGCACCTAAAAGACTGTGACAAGCAATGAAATACTAAAAAAGCTAATTCAACAAGGTACTTACTTAGCAATTTTTTCCCTTGAAAATGAGAGACTTGTAGTGCAAATACAATTCAAAGCATTCTGCTGCTCACATATAGTCTTCCCTTGTGGCATCAGTTAACAATGAATTGTTGCAATTACAACTCCACCCATTATTAGAATAGAAATTTGTACCAACTGTTTTTCATCTAGAACAAGGCTTTCTCAGTGACAGAAGAAACAATTGAATGTAACCTTTAATGGGACAGTGTTTCCTCTCAGAACACCATGGGATATGAGGTCTCTCTCTGTAGCTTTCAGTTAATTGCACACAAAAGCCTGCAGGAGATGGTATTTGTTTAAAATTGTTGCTGGCATTGCAATAAGAGATGCCACTCCTAATTAAATTGGAACTTGTTGTAATTCTGCATGGGAAAGTGGTGATCCTGGAACATTTTGGGGTGACAAATGCTGGTGATGAAAAGACACAGGCATGGGCAGCAAATACATGAAAGAATTCTAATTCATATCAAATGGAGTTCAAAGAATATATTTTCTGAAGTAGCTACAATTTTAGTTACCTTTAGTTAAAAAGTCAACTTGTTTGACCTTACATTTAAGCAGAGCTGAATATTCTTGGCTATTTTCAGCTTTGGTGAAACGACCTAGATTTCATAAGAAATCAATACAGGGAGCGATTTGTGTCCTTTAGCCACCTGTGAAAAAATGGTCAAAATCATTGTCAACATTTACATCTGTAAAACCAACAATCCAGCACTGTTATGTCAAAGAAAATTTACATGTTCTCCAGCCTTCAGCATAAGTACAGAAGGTTCTTTGGCATCTAATATTAAATCAGAGGGAAAAATTCAGAATTGAGGTAGGTTGAATCCAGTCTCATAATTAAAGCAACAAATTTCATAATAAATTTCATTTTCATAATTAAAACAAAAAAATCACATCTAAATGTTTTCTTTTGGAAATAAAGAGAAAAAAAGGAAGAAAGAACATAAAATTTCTTCTACAGTCAAGGAAATTATGCTAATATCTTTTTGTAAGAATATGTGTTTCTTCACCCAAATAAGAGAAATTATTCTCCTCCTCCTGAAAACCTTAGCAGGTCAGAAGCTGCCCTTGTAGATCAGTAGATGACTTAAATATGTAAAGTGTAGTATAAAGGAAAGATAAATACAGATCTTCTTTCATTAGATTTCTTCAACACATCAGTGGAATATTTTATTTCTCACAAGAGCTCAGAAACTAGCCTCCAAATTTCTTGAAGGTCTGGTCAAATTCAGAACAGCACTGCTCTGTCATCAAAAATTTTCATGATTTCCTAAAACATGCAGGAGACATGATCCTTCATACAGAAGGATACAGATACAAAATTGCATAAGAAAAGCTATTTATATGTAAGAGAAAAGAATTCCCATTTTGCTATAGAGGGAAAATGGTTTGGATGTATCATCTCAGGATAACTCCTGTTCCTGGAACTCATTTAGCTGCTAGATTTAGTAATTGTACAACAAACTTCAGTCTAAGCTTTCCACATGGAACTCAGTCTTTCCTTCACAGTATCACTGTTCCAGACATTATTTCCCTCTTGCCACCTGGTGTAAGCTCTTCAGAAGTTGTTTAGTGTGCTCCTGGGCTCTAATCTGTTTGATTTCTATGAAGTGACGTTTTCAATAAACTAAAAAATCTCAATTAACATAATCCAAGATGCCATTCCATAGTATATTTCAACAATCCACTTCAAGGATTAGGAAAAGAAAATGAACTGCTGAACTTGGATCAACTTTAAAAAAAATCTTAAACCACTATTTTCTCTGTAGTTTGCAAATGGTGGTCTTCTATTTTTCACTTTTCATATTAACACCACTTTAATTAAAAAAAAAAGATAAATGCTCCATTAAATGTTGTGACAACTGCTTGTGCATTCTTCCTTACAGTGTGTGCAACTCTTTTAAAATGTTAATCATGAAACAGTATTAATTCAGGCTAATTTTTTTGGGCAGGGCATAATTTGAAGCGGGTTTTAAATCTTGTCGGTTTTCCCCATTCCCCACCCACCCAACGGGTGGCCAATATTTTGTGTTGTGCCAGCATGAAGTCAGGGCAAAATGTGCCTCATTAACTGTTCCACCTTAACAAATAACAAATAACGTTCCGCTTAGAACTGCAGATTTTCTACTTCCTGACTTTCCGTCTCCTGTTGCATGACAGGGACCTGACTTCAGGCCTGTGGGTACTTGGCTATTGCTTTATGCAGCTGCCATCGTTCCCAGTTGCTGAAACTGGGGACGGCACACCATACAATTAACAGACTCGTTTCAGGCACTGCGCAAAGACAAGTCCCTCTAAGAAGACCCTGTACAGAAATCTCACAGTCTAACAGGCCTGTTTTGTAAAAAAATAAAAGCGGAGTTTCTGGCTCTGCTGCTTTGTGGCTCTCAGAGTACACAAGAATCCCCGTTGCTTGGACCAGTTAGTATCGTTGAAGTAAATAACTCTGCAGTACAATCTAACTAACAGTAATGAAAAACAGCACCCAATGCAAATGTATGTGCATGTGTGCAATTAATACCTCTGCCAGTTTCACAAGAGTTGCAACGTGCAATTTCAGGTTATAAGTAAGAATAAAATTTCGCTATGGACAAAGACATGTTTATTCACAATCTAACAGTTTATAAAACAGAGGTTTTTATAGGGTTGCCTCCTAGAGGACTCCTCACTGGTGAACCTAAAACATAATCCCGTCTTTTTTGAAAATACAGTGCCCACATTATAGTTTCTGTGGCAAAATGCAGTTGTTATTTAAATTACCTTGATTTGAGAGTTCTCTTGAAAACAGCTTCTGTATTGCTCAAGAGCTTATGTACATTTCCTTAGTAAATAAATATATGTCATAAGGAAACAACTTTTCTCCTGAGACAAATCATCCTGTTTTTAAGAGTGCTTAGAGACAGAGAAACGGAGGGGCAGAGTTGAATCATCACACATTAACAGCAGACACACACACAAAAAAATTGTGCAAGCACAGGGGTGGTTAAAATGCACTCTTTGGAGCTTTGCAGAATATATTATGGTCTGCAGCATAATGGCTTCTGCTTTAGGTATTTCACAGTTCAGCACAATATATTTCAGTGAGGCAGGAAAATGCTAATAATGGACACGTATATACCAAATTAATTTCTCAAGGGACAAGCCTGTTCAGCCCAGACTACTCAGGCATCATTCCTTCTAGACTTCAGCTAATTAATGTAGTGCAATTTAAGAAAAGGTGGAAGGGATCATATTGATAAGTGTCAATAGTGTACATTCAAAACATCTATTATTTCTCTTCTGTGTCCTTGGAGTCCTGGAAAAAAAAAACAAAACCAAACGCCCAGCAATCACTTACAGTTAATTGCTAAGCAGAAGACAATTAAAAAAAAAAAACCACAATGAAACCTCTTCTCTTCTGTTGCTATTTTATCTGTATTCCCTTCCCCCACTTTCAATCTACCAGAAGCATATAGAGAAACAGCAAATAATTTTTTTAATCTACTAATTGCAACACTGTTTCTTCAGGAGTTGGATCATCATCTAATCCATTTGTACGTTAGAAGAATGATTATTTTTAAGTAGGATTTTTTTTGTGTCTGATTGTAGGATGCTGTTGAAAGCCTGGCTTGCACTGAGCATCCTTCATTCTCACTGGTTTCAGTGCAGAAAACACATTGCAAAATTAGGACATCCAGGAACATTAAAACACACAGGTGCTCTAAATCTTCTATAAACTCAGATCTTAGGAAAAAAGAAACTTTACTTGAGACCCAACATCTAGATTTGTTTTTTTCCAAGGTTAAAGAGTCTCCTTTTGTCCTTTACTGTGGAGACTTGTAATACTTTTTGTTTAATTAAGTGACAGAATAAATTGACCAAGGCGATCAGGAAGTGTTTTGATCCAGATTATTGGAATGGAAACTATACTCAGCTTTCCCAGTAACTTATAAGCCAGCATCCTTCTCCATTAGATCTGACAACTACAATTTACTCTGGACCTCCTGATGCAGCTTGTCACTACCAACAGGCCAGTATGTACATGGCCAGGGGTTACAACATACTGATTCATTAGGCTACAACCATGAATCTGCCACTTCAGAGAAAAGGCCCATCCATCTCTCTACATTTAGCTGTCATTCCTACCATGAATGTAATGCTATTACGGAGACAGCCAAGTCCATTGCTCATGCCAGATGTTGTTAGGAATTCAATCCATCCTATCTGTGAACACTAGTCCCTTCAAACAACAAGATGTTGAGTGAATTACATATTGAGTGGTGAGGTTTTTTGGCATTTAATTATCCAGCTGAAAGGAACATGCTTAATTGTTGCTGCAGTTACTGGTTAAGGACTAAACAGAGGAATTTTATGAAGCGATGGTAGAGCGTCGGCAGCTGAATAAACGTTTCACAGTGCTGCAATGGCTATGACAAAAAATCTTTATGTCTTTACTGAACACAAATGCCTCTCTTGTTGGGTAAAATGAACAGGTTTTATTTTTGTTTTTAAGTAAGAAAACATGTCATTATTTCAATAAGGCAAATTCATGTTGCTCACCCTTCTGCTAACCAGTTTTGGCCCTTCAAGCAGGAACGCTGCCAGGGTGCGCGGGGGTAGCAGGATAGTGCCAGTTATTCATACATTCTCAGATATTCATGCCCTGGTAGCCAGGGAAACATCTGCGGGGACTGCTGCATTCAGCAAAAGGGGTATGTAATCTGCTTGGGGATGAGCTGGTCCTACAGAAGTCCAGAGACATAGGACACTACCACGTCATCTCTCCTTACGTCTGCAAGGCAGCAGAACCCAAGCCCTTCACATACCACATCGAAGCGGGACTCTGAAATCAAAATGGAGTTAAGTCTCATCCTTTCATTAGGCTGATTAAAAGTGTCCACATTACAGAAATGGTCTTGTGCTTCTGTACTTAGCTCAAGCTGAAGAAAGAAATATTATGAATATACATAGTATTTTCAGAATAGCTAATAATTCTGTGTACTCTCCACGAATGTTCTACCTTGCGATATGCCCATCTACCTTTCAGTAATAAAGCCTTGAGGAAATTGAATCAGGGCTCGAGACTTTATTAATTTATCTATGTAAAGCTTCATTTTTATTTATAAACATAAAAAAGCAAAGCAAGCAGCTGAAAAGGCAACAGTTTATTCCCCTAGATGTTAACTGGGACATAAGACACACTCAGTATGACAGAAACAGAATTTTCTGAGAGTGAACGTGGACACTGCCTTTGGGTTGTGGTTTTGTTTTTTTGTTTTATTTTATCTCGCTTAATGATATAGTCTGGAATCTAGGAAGTAATCATCCCATTCATTCACTAGCAAGTAAGCAATGCTTGGCTCATTTACCAACTTTACTTTGTTGCCAGATAGAAATAAATTATTTTTGATTTTTATATTCCTTTGATGAGGCCAGTTTGGCTAACACTGTTGAACTGATCGGATTTAAAGGAGAAAAACAATTGCCCAGCCTGACTGTCACTGGAGGGTTTTTGAAAGTATTTGAACTAAAATTAAACTAAATTTAGCAATAATTTAGCATAGTTTGTCAGAGCTTAGATTGAAGCAGTTTGTGCAAGATTTTTTGTTGTCATTATAAATGTAATTACTTACAAGGACAATGTCTGATAACTTGATCTAGTCTAGGAGAATGTTTTTTCTGCTCCTGCTCTTTATTTGGTGAGAGTAGTGGCCTTCAGAGCTGAAGGATCCCAATTAGCAGCAATATATGGCTCCACTAGATTGGCACTCTTGCACATTAAGACCTAGACCTAAATCATTTCACAGATTCCAACGAATGTCACTCACACCAGCGCAGGGAATGTTGTTCTTTCTTCTACCTTATCACTTCTTTCAGAATCTTTGTATAACCAAGAGCATTGCAGTCAGCTGCATCTGCTACTCTTCTCCTAGTCCTACTCTCTTAATTCTTTCCATCTTAAAGGTACAGCTATGATGACTTGAGGTTGGCCGCATATAGGAGCTCTGGTTGCTAGATGTCAGTTCACTTCAGCTCGGTAAAGACTAAAACACTTGACAACTGACTCACAGGTCCCCTGCTAAGTATTAAGAGTCAATCTGTTGACAGCCTGATACCTGACAAAAGAGTGGGAACAGGTATTAATATAGTTAACTATTTAGGGTTAATAATCCATTTATACAGTGCCTTCTGCAAGACCTGATCTTGCAAGCTGGAAAGCAGTCTTAACCTTCTTTTGCGTTAATGAGGCGTAGACCCACCAGGTGGTGAGCCAGGACAGCTTTGTACTCTACACAATACAGTCTGCAGTGCTAATTTGTATTTATCTGGTTTTAAAAACCCATAACAAACATCACAGAACTTTAAAAAAATGTATGTACCTTATATAAACACAGCATCTTAAAGAAGTGTCTATAAGCATCTCCATGGATTCCTCAGTGTATGAAGTACAGCAGCAATATCCAGTATGATCTGACCTGAAATTTGGCTTCACTGAGGCTCAAATACAAATATTTGCACATGATACTTAAGGTAAGGACAGAGTCATAGTAGGACCTACCAGTTTTCAGATTTCTATTTCAGTTGTTATTATGCAGTCACTAAATCTGGTTGGAAGTTAATGTGCAATGCTATATTACTTACTGCTTCGTAACACAGGCAATTGATGGAGTGACCTTTGCAATTTTTCCATTTCCACCATGTTTTGCCAGCTTAAGTGATCATATTTATTAAATTTATTTAATTTTGTTTGTTTATTTATCATCTGCAGCTGATTTAGGTGAAACTGGAATTGTAAGACCATCGGAGGTTTTTGGGCCACCACGTGCAAGGTCATGGAAATAAATGAATAGCGTTAATAGACCCTGCTGAGTTCCTCAATATCCATGGGTCCTTCAGTCTCTTGAATTCAGATCTTGAAATAATGATGTATTGTTGGCACAGACATTTGGGCATTGATTCACAAACTTCAATTATTATGGAACATTAGGTTTCTAGTCTTCTGATTGTATGTGCCGATATGGGCTAGTGGTCTCTGCAAACAATGAGATGTAAATTTTTGTCAACTGAAAATTTAGCTCATATTGTCCATTCAGTCTTCACCTTTAATTCCTGCAATTACTGTATCTTAATTCCAAAGCATACAGTGTGGCAGTCTGATAATGCTCTGAATATCTTTTTTTTTTTTTTTTTCTCCTGGGAAAAGGAGAGCTGTCTCTGTAAAGGACACCATGGAATCCTATAATGACAACCAAGATCAACCCCACATATTGAGAAGCTATTCTACATAAATATTTCAAGAGTAGCTAAATCATACTTTGTAGTATACTGCACTTTAGAGAAGTTTAAAATTATTGGCTGTTTGTAAGACAAGATGCCTTTAAGAAGTCAAGGTTCTCACTACTTACAGTTAAGAGAATATTATTGGCCCAATATTCTGGATACTTGTCATTCTACTTATTTAAAGTTTGCCTGGGGTGTCCATGGGAAAAACTATTCTGCACTTTCCAGGCTGAAAGAGGGACAGCCTTAGTTTGTATTATCTAAATACAGCTCCTTTGCTATGAAATGGTCTTTCATTACGAGGCAATGTAAATGCCTCACAGAACTCTCCTCTGTTTGCATGCAGTTTAGTTTATTATGTTTTGAGGCCTTAATTATGGACTAAATATTGCATGCCATTAATAAGTGATTCCTAGTTCCAAAAAGCATAGTTGAAGAATTAGCAGTGTTACATTTTTTGGAAGACCAGAATCATCTCATGGTTTTCACTAAATATTTAACTCTCCTCGGTTCTTATTATGCAGGGTAAGTATTATAAACAAAACATATTATTGATCATTTCTTCAGTTTTGTATTCTTAAGAGCTTTCTTTCAAATGTTTAATTTTTGCCTAAGATCTATTTTCTGCCTTGTACCATATGAGGCAGTCTGTTAGCAATGCAAGAACAAATTAGACATAAATAATTCTCCCAATAAGCAGAAAACTAATCAAGTCATTTCAATTTAATATGGCAAATCCTGGCAAAAATGTCCCACAAGCAAACAAACCAAAACTCCTGAAGGAATTGAATATGAGAGTTATATATGAAAATCAGGTAATAAGCATAGATAGAATCTAAAGATTATTTATGAAAATGATATCACTGAAGGGAGAAGGGATGTCCTGAAGCTGTGAATAGATTTAGGAATGGAAATCCTATTGTTTTTCACAGGGACTCAAGTTTCTAAGTTTCCTATGTGCTTTAGTTATTCTCCCATCCAATAATTATTTACAAATTATTCACTCAATTCCAATTAACTACAACTCCCATATATAAGTATAAATTAATTAACGCTGGTGTCATTTGAAACTGGTCTTAAAGACCAGTCTTAAAATAAGAAAAATGATGATTAACAATCTAGGGTTTTGTTGCTGAGGTATTTCCTATAAACTTTGCTGATCATATTAATTTGATCAACACTGGGTGGTTATAAGGGTAAGTATTAAAGCAAGATTTTTAAATGCAACTTCATGTATTTACTCATTCAGTGTTATCTTATTCATAGAATCGTTTTGATTGGAAGGGACCTTTAAGATCATTAAGTCCAACCGTTAACCTAACACTACCAAGTTACTGCTAAACCAAGTCCCTCAGCACCACATCTATGTGTCTTTTAAATACCTCCAGGGATGGTGACTCAACCACTTCCCTGAGCAGCCTGTTCCAGTGTTTGACAACCCTTTTCAGTAAGTTCCTTCTAAGACCAGCCTTACTGCATGTGTTTCAGTGGCTTGTGACTGGTGTTACAAGTTTGGCTGCTTTTCTCACTTCTAAGGGTGTAATGGCTATTAGGATGTTCACTGTGCTTAATGTTTGCAGCTTGACAGAAACTGTAGCAGAGAGAACATTTTTGCAGTTTACAATGATGCAACTTTTTGTCCTCTAGCCAACTGTCTGGTAACCGTAAACTCCAATTTATATGTCTACAGTGTAGGCTCTGCACCAGTTCAGTTGGATTTCATCCTTTTCATCCAGAGTTTGATGCTTTTGGCTGCAAAGCCATGGTCAGTAATTTGTCTTACTTCATTTTCTGGCTACCAAGAAAAAACAGTTGACCTTTAACAGTTCTTGAAGAGGAGGCCATTGAGAAATTTATCCTGTCATATCTCCAGTTGATATTAATGAATGATTTCTGAGGGAACTGAGAAGTAATTTGGTCTATATTCTTAAAACTCGTGTGGAAATAACCAATATAATGTCTGAAAAATAACTAGAGACTTTGCCCATTGTGGGTTGTATCAATGCGCCTTCTCTCTGTAGGAACAGACAACAACCCTAATCCAGCAGAACTCCAAGTCACACCTTCAAGTTTGATCATTCAATAGGTTTAGTGAAATGCTTACACTTTTACAGGATCAAGTCTGTGGTCTGATCCAAAGGTCTCAGGTGACTGGGAGAATTTAAGGTGGCTTTGAAGGGTTACAATTGTGCTTTAAGCATAGTCAGCATTAGTACTATGTCCATTGAATAATCTGACTTTTCTTCTCCAAGTACTTGTGACTGATACTTAACCTGTAGTTTACTAAGAGCAATCTGTCCCTGCTGACAGCTGCTGGGGTAAATAGCAGAGGGAAGACATATTTTGTGAAAGACAGGTCCATCATAAAACATTCCTCCTGGCCATCTACCAGGTCTCTCTGCAACTAGTGAAAAAAGTATGTTTAATCAAGAATTGAAATTTGGACCTCAAATCACATCACAAATGGAATGTATCTGTTCAGTAAATCTGTTTTAGCTATTTAATTTTTGAATATTGGATTATTTTTTTTTCCAAGTATAGGGCCTGAGGTTCTAGCTAATAGTCAAAAATAGGTCAGTGCATGAAGACATAAATGAGAAAAATGAGTGGTTAACCTCAGACGGATAGCAATGAGTTAAGGTGGGAAAAGTGGATTTGTATACTCCATTAATAATACCACTTGGCATTAACTGTGATGTTAGTTTTGTACTAACCCACTTGTCACTTCATTAAGGCTGCAGTGGGAATCTAGCTGTGGTTTTCCATAGCCTGACAGCAGTGTGGCAATTAAAACAAGTTTGTGGTGGAAAAGGCCTGTATTTGCTTTTTGCTGTAGAGTTCATATTGGCAAGAAAGTGTTGAAAAAAGAGCAGGAGGGTGGGCGGGTAGCAAGTGAGACTGAGGGCACAAAGGAAAGAAACCTTTCAGAGAATTTGCAAGGAGTGAGAAAATATATTCAAATATATTCAAGGTAGCAGTGGCTAAATGGCTACAGCCCAGATGACAGGACTGCAAGTGGTTCCCTTGGAAACATCCTTCTATTCAGAGAAGTGGAAGAGTGTAACTGGCTTTTAGGTCATGCAGACCATATTTCCACTAATATAAAAATACAGCTGAAAAACATGAAATAATCAATATCATCTAAAAATTAAAACAACCCAAACAAACAAACCCAAAACTAAAAAACATCCCATTTAAATCCCAAAGACTTGCTTCATAGGATGCAGTTTTATTCTGCCCCCACCCTACTTGGTGCTTTATGTCACATGAAATTAGAACGATTTGGCTGTTTTGAGTTAGGGCCTCTTATCTTTTATTTGGATATGTGGGGGTTCAGATTAACACAGGCTGAGAAGCTCTCTGTTCCTCTGATCTGTGGATTGTACCAAACGTTATTTTTCTAGCTACCAGCTGCATAAATAGTCATAATAGAGAAATCTAAAATAAAATCAGATGACATGTTTCTGAATTTGGCCCTGCATATGTAAAAACCAAGCGGGTTATAACACTTTCTAGAGAAAATAGCAAGCTGAGAAAGCAGAAAAATCCTTGCATTTGCTGGGGCAAGGTACGTTTTGAGTGATCTTTCAGCTTTCTCTTCAGGGCTCTATAAATGCACCTCAGTTTTGAAGGAAATGTTAATCAGTGAACAGGATATTTATTGAAAATTAGTTCTATCCTGTTCAGTCCAAAATTATTAGTAATCAGAAGTTTTTCATAAATAAGATATACTATTTTTTATGAATAGTCACTGTTATTAATTTAGTTTTATTGTTTCTTAAATAGAACACTTCTGGTTGTCAGGCTGGATTTATAGGCACTGAGAAAAGTGAAGAAAAAGAAATGTCTTGGCTTATAGATCATATAAGATCCATCCTCTGGGTCCAGCAGAAGGGAGAAAAAAAAAAAAAAAGATTTGAATCTCTCATATCCCAGAAGCATAGGATAAGTTTTTCTAGATGGGATGAGGTACCTGAGGAATAGGCTAAATTAGCCACTATGGAATTCTTTGTGGATGCGACTGGGTAAATACCTGAATTAGGTCAGGCACCTTCCACATCACCGCTGGCTGAAATCTTATTCTTCAGCTCCTGTAGTGTCATTGTATTTTTTCGTTTTGAGTATTTATGCCTCAGTGTAGCTATGTAGACCGAAGGAGGATTTTTTCCCACTCTATTACATGACTTCGTTGAAGCTACACAGCACTTATTCATACCTGTCTTCCTAACAATTTTTCTCATTTTCAAATTATTATCAAATTAGACCTCGCTTCTGCTACCTTTACTGTATGTATTCATAAGCAGGTGGCTCACTGAGAACAGAAAACACCTGTGCTTCCTTCAGAGTGCTATGGCTTTGATTTTTTCTTGCCTGAGTACACTGACTTGAGCGATTATTTACCTCAGCTCAGCAAAGCTCTTTCTTGATACTGTAAAGCAGAAGGCAAAATTTCAATTATAGTATCTCTTTCACCAGTTTCTTCCCCCCATCACCACTTGATAACCACTGTGTTTCAGATCTGGATTTTTTTTTTTCCAAGAGCAGTGAATGGTGTGTGGGTAACAAAATATAACACCAATAAAAACACTGATAGAATTGCCGGTGTCTTCCATGAAGGCCAAGCTTTCATTATTTTGTGGTTGTTTATGCAGGCAAAGATCCATCAAAAGCTAAACATGCTTTGAGTTGAACAATATGGTCCATCAAAAGCGAAACATGTTTTGAGTTGAACAATATGGTTGATACAAGATACTTTCTACACTGCTTCAGGAAAAAGTAATAGTTTCATTCATGTTTAAAAAGAAGCAGCTCAGAAATGATAAATAAAGGTAAATATCATACCTGAAAGAGAAGAAGGTCACCTGTGGCTGTCCCAGGGTTTGGTGGAGAGCTGAAGCAGAGAGGATTTATGCTCACGTCCCTCTTGCCGTAGTCCTATGATGTGAAGTGTATGGTGGTCACAATGACCAAAAGTTTCCTGGGCCACCTTCTCCGCAGCTACTTGTTCCCAGTCTTCATCTTGGTTTGTAGTCTGCTCAGCTGCTTTAATGCAACTGTTTGTGGCACCACTTTGTAGACAGAATAAATGATCTGATCTGAGATTGTTTTTTGAGACACAGAGTACAGGGCGGGAGGAAGGAAAGGTAACCGAGGAGAAGAATACTTAAATGTAGCCCTCCTATAAAATGGAAATACATCCTGACACAAAAGCAGCATTCTGTAAATATATGACAAGTTAAAAAAAGGAGAATCACTGGCTAATGAAGTTGCAGGATTGCACAGCTGAATAATGCTAGAAAGGTCCTTCCAGTACTGGCAATGAGAAAGGTCAAATGTGGTGCCATTTAAGGTTAAGATGGCTTCACAGTGATAAAGAGAAGATTTTCATACTGTGCCAGTAAAAAGAGAACAGATTTTCTTTTCTCAGACTGCGACTTAGTATAAGCATTTGTAGATTCTTGCTGGGTGAAATCTTAAATTCCATCTAAATGAAACATTCATCTACTTGACAGTTTGTGGTGAATAGCAGCTTCTGTTTTCTGTCAGTATGAATTATGCATGTTTGGAAAAAAGCTTCCAAATTTCAATTAGTGAATCTTAATTTTCTTTCTTAGACCAGATGGACTGTGTTAACAAAAGGATTGTATCTATATCTAATGGAACCTCAAATTGTTTTAATCAATTTCAATTGAGATAAATATTTGAAGCATTAAACCTGTCTCCACTATTTTTTTAACAAAGTCGATTCTGGATATCAACGGCACACTGCTCAGTTTATTACTTTTTTATCCAATTAGAAAGCAGAATCCCCATGCACTAATTGGCAAGTACATAAAAGAATCTACATGTTGCTTAAGAAGCAGAGAGGCAAGGAAGTTTAATTAAGTTGTAACAGCCAATTTGTAACTAATTACATTTGGTGTTAGATGGTACTGGTTTACTGGCATAGATGGGGGAAAATTTTTGTACAGCTTATTGCAAGTCCCAAAATAGATAAAACAGTTTTTCTTTAGTAATGCCATAAGTTTTAGTACTGAATATTTTACAGCCTTTTTGAACTCTTTAGTGTCATGGAAACACTACAGTACTGTACATATTGGGGACTCTTGGTTTCCACCAAGCCCCACTGTATTCAACAGGACTAGTATATTTTTTCTTAGACTAAGCATTTACACAGTTCAGTTACTTCAGCTTGTTCAGTAACTTTAGTATGCTCATTTACCTCAATACCTTCAGCACTTCTCACTTGCTTGTGAAGTACTATTTAGCAAATTTATATGAAGTTGTAATTTAACATGCGTATCTAATTTGTTGAAATTTTGTTAAATTATAGAATTTTTATTTGTTTTATTTTCCAGAATTCATCTAGTAGATATTTGGGAAGTTTTGGCAGGTACTTTAATATCCAGAACTGAGAAGTATTCATTTTGATTAGATATATACTTTTAACCTATAGCTTGACAGTATTAGATTTACACAAACTCTTAAAATTAGTTTGTATTACAAATTTTTAAATTTAGACATTAAAATTCTTCATTCATTGTCCAGAAATATATTTTGCTGTAATGAACATGTATGAAAATGAATGTTGTCTTGACAATATTTGTAGGAATATGTATAAATGAACAGATAAACATTTACTGCATTCTTTAGGTTAAGACTGCACAAACAGAGTTTTAACATCAGCTCAAAGAGGTGCACTAGTTCTCATGTTCATTAGTGACCTGAGCAAAATGAGTTTGTGAATTCAATACAGCTCCATGAGTTTCCATTACGTAGGTAAGTCTATGAAGGGCATGAATGTCAAATCAGAGAAATTAAACCTTGAATAATAATGATTACAGACATATCTTCTAAAAGTAGCCACTAAGGAAAACTTCCAGGTTTATCGACAGTTGCTTAAACTGTAGCTGCATTATCTGGTGTCTATAAACTACGTGCATGAGATTAAAAAGATTCATTCACAGCTAGTTCCCTTCAGCCCCACTGAAAGAGTACGCAGCAGCAGAAGGGGGCTGTTCGCATTGCCAAGCCCGAGCACTTTCAGGCTCCCTACGCAGTTAACAGAGAAAGTTACATTTAGAGGCAATTCAAAGAATTGAAGTGGGAATCCTAATTGCTGCCAAATACAGGTATTCTGAATAGCCCCTTGAAAATATCCACCTTTCTTCACAGAGTATAGGGAGCCTAATCACTGAGGTCAGGCTCCTAAAGCTAAGGGGTGTGATTTCTTCCACCTATTCCTAATAACTACACACTGTGGCAAATACTATAGTGAACAGGTGACAGACAGAAGGCTTTCTCTGACTGCACAGCAGATGTTAGATCATTATTTCTCATCAGGAGAATGGTAAAACCAGAACAAAATACTTTTCTGTAAAATTTGTACATCTTCTTTATAGGGTATATCTTGTATATATGCAAACAGAATACATAATACTACATACAACCATCAATAACTGCATTCTCCGTCTCAGTTTTTCATGGCTGTGTGGATCAGTTTGGCTTCTTAATGGGTTTATTGCCCAAACTAGTGTGATATTTTTGTCTATGGTACCAAAAAAAAAAATCCTAATCCTTTTTGAGGACTAATAACATCTGTTACAGTTTTGGATTATATGGAAAGACATTAATGAATGCCCAGCATGAATTCCAGTTAAGTATCAGTTTGTGTAAACAGAAATGTGACAAAAATAAAAGTCAAAGTAGCAGCAACACATCTGTTTAAAGAGCTATCGCAAACTGCAAGTACTTTAGGACAGTAATTTAGGCTATTTTTCAACATTTCCTGTTTGACACATAACCATATAAGATATGTCAGAAGCTTGATTCAGTTGAGGTGATGTATACCACCAGCTCTTTCTTTAGGGAGAACAAAGCCACCAGGCACAATCTTTCAAGGTCCGGGGGGCAGTGAAAGGCTCAGTATGGGCTGTTAATTGTGATACATTGCTTCTCGCCTCTGGAAACATGTTCTGAATGTCTTACACTATTAACTGCTCTTTTATTTGCTCAGCATACAGCACCTCAGAAATAAAAAGTGATCCAAAGTCACAACTGAAGAATATTTCTCATACTGAACTGGAATAGCAAAAAGTAAGCCACTCCCAAGTCTGCTGTTGTAACAGAAACAATTGCAAGTTGCACAGCCATCATAGGTACAACCTAGTCAGAAATATGGGATCAATGTGAGTGGCCAGGCGCTCATTCAGTAGCTTATGAGGTTTGCTGAGTTAGGCATAGCGTTGTGAAAATATGGATCTACTGCTTCCACGCTCCTTAAAGTTATGCACGGGAATATGGAAACTTGTGGAATCAAGTTCTAGTTGTTTGTTGATTTACACCTTGCTGCATCTGTCCGTTCAAGAAAACTCATGTGGCTTAAGTATAAGTTGTTTAAAATATTAACTACACAATGTTAAACACATTATAGGAGAAAATAATTTGTGCAGAAATGCTTCTAATCCTACTTCCCCCCCACCTCCCCCAACCTGTAAATTACAACTTTTTGTGTATCCAGTTCTCTTCAAATTAAAATATGAGGTGTTTAAGATTTGGGTCTCCAAGCCTAGGTGTGTACAGTAACTCTAGGGTGATAGGCACTGTCTATCTTTGGCTTTTCTTTTCTTTTTTTTTTTCTTTCTATTATTATTAAAATTTATTATTATTATTATTTATTTAACAAACGTTGGGCTTATGTTTGTGAAGGAATTCAGTAAGCAGAAGGTGCATCAAACTAAGAAAGCATCTACTGAGCACGTACAGTAAAGTGGTGACATTAAGACACCTTCTATTTCTACCCAGTATAAAGTGAGGCCGCTGCTAGGAACGTGCCTACTCAGAGTACCTCTATGCGTATGCATGCACCCAATGTAACAAAAAATCCTGTTTCTTAATCATTAAAAATCTTATTATCTCTAACAGTTGTACCAAGCTTTCTAGATCAGCATATCACCTGTGACTGAGGACTATCTACTGCAACGTTTCTCCTGTTATGTTCCAGGAGAGAGATAAGACCTCCTGTGTGAGTGTGCTGTGCAGATCATTTGTACAAGTGCAATAGGTGTCTGGACCACGTGTGCAAACCAAGTGCCTACCCAGTAAACCTTCTCCATCCTGGGAGGGCCTTACAGAAGGATGTGAAATGCATGGCACACCTGAACTGCAATTAGCTCTTAGAGGAACTCTAGGAATTAAGATGATCAGGTAACTGTAATCAGGCTATCAGCTGCAGTATAAGCACAACAACAAATTGCTAATCAAGAAGAATAATGGCAATGGAAGTTGTGGAATTTACAGCCTTCATAAAACCTGTACACTTCATAGTCAGGGAGCAAAAAACTTATCATCAAATTAAATTTGTTACAGAAGCACAAGCCTCTCCTTTCTTAGCTGCTTGTTTTTGTTTTGATGTTGTGTACTCATCACTGCAGCAGTATTTTCACTGCGACATCACATTCTCTCATGCTCCGGCATAATGCACTATGTATATAGCATTATGCACACTACAGGTTTTCTAAAATTTGGGTGAAGTCTTAACAAAAAATACACAGTTCTTCTTGGGACAGGTAATAAACCTTCATCTCAGCAGTTCTTAGCCTCCTGGGACTGATCTATTCCTTATTGAAAGTCATTAACAAGGTTCTTACAGATGTCCATGGTGATAAAATTAAGGCACGTGGTTTTGAATGTCACTTTGCACATAACAAGAGCTGATACTGATTTAAGAACATAGTCCTGTTGCAAAGCACTACGTTGAAACTTCAGACTCTCTTTTCTTGGCCACGGGCATTCTGTGTGACAGGAGCCAGCAGTTTCACTTCCCAAAGATTGTCTTCCTCCTCTCCTGTCCTTCCTCTGTTTAACTATTGACTTAGGACACAGACTTTTTTAGTTGAAATATTTTGTATAAATCTCTCTTTTAATACATGTCTGGCCTTGATTAGAGTTTCTAGACACTACCATAATGTAAATAAATAATACAAGGAGGAGTTAGGATTGAAATGATTACAGTTTATAAACCCATTTTTGTGAATAAATGTTGCCAGGATCAACATGAGGTAGTGGTGCCAAATCCATCAAAGTACTGACATTAATTAGAAGCAGATTTTTTTCTTAATTTCTTGAAAGAGAGAACCGTGGCTCATTACACATTCTGTATCAAATGTACAGCATATCTATTTTCTTTATGAAATCATCAGATAAGCGCAAAATGTGAGCAAGGTTGAAAAAATACATTGAACATATTTAAGCTAACTATTATTGATTAAAATAATAAGATCAGAGATGCAATGGCTGATCAAGTCCTGGCCTCTTGGAAATATGAAAATAAGTCCAGTGCAGAATTTAAGATTAGCCAGTAGCTTGGTGTACTGGTAATGCCGAATGCTATGAATCCTGTTAAATGTTGGCACTCATCTGACTTTTTACACAGGCTAAACTGCAAAAAGCATTACGCATTTATTTTATCCAAGCTTGAGCTAAACAGAAATTCGTATTTAGTGAAGTTCATCTCCTTGTAGGACAATGGGAAATGACAGGGTGTGCTTCTGTGCCCTTCTAGGAGAGTATTTATCTATTTATATTGGCTCCTTGGGAAGAAAATAATTGTCAAAGGACAAGCAGGGTTTATCAGCAAAAATAAAAATAGTTATTTAAAAATATTAAAGAACTTTTTTAAAAATTAAAATTCATTACACCTGCTTACATAAACAGAGAACATGATTATGCTTTTCCTTACATTGCAGTATCTGTCACACAGAGGATCTCATACACAGCAGAACTGATGGAGCTCACGCTTCGACCTAGCCAAGAGCCAATCTTGTTAGTTTTTTAGGCAACAGCTGGCCGGTCCGGCATGTGGGATCAGAGTGAGACCTCCACTTTGTTCAAAAGCAGGAGGTAAACGGTGAGGACAGAGAAAATACCTCTTTGTGGGTTTCCTGAGCTCACAGGAGCCCTCCCAAGGTATAAGCCTTCAATACCCCACATTCCTCCACTTCCCTAACTAGACGGGGAAAGAGGTAACTTGAAAGGTTTATACTGTCTGAGTAGATTCTCTTGTTGTAAGCTCTGAGATCTGCATGGAGTCCCAAAATGCTGTTTTGACAAATGTCTTTTAAAGTAAGCCACTTTCTCACAGACTGTTACAAATTAGAGAAAACTAGATTCACAAGAGCTTTGAGAAAAACAGGATGCTGAGAAGCTCTTCTGACAGCAGAGTGAGCTTTGTGTATTTTGTTAACCTTTCAACATATTGGTTGCAAGATTTGCTGTAGCCACTCTGCCCAATTACAAAACAAAACATAACCACAGTAAAACTGTCTGCCAAGTGTTGTGAAATATAGAAAGGGAAGAGCCAAACCCACAAAGATCCCTTAGGCAATACAACCTCCAGGACAGGCAGGTACACAGACATCTGGAAATTTGAGGAAACATGCCTTTAAATTTTATGAGTTTATGACCTGATTTAAAAAAAAAAAAAAGGCAGAATAATGGAATATTTTCAGATTAATCAATCTATTTATGTCATGAAAGGAATATAACACAGATTAAATTAAAAAAAAATAGTTGGAAGAGATGAAAATATTTTTTCAGACCACCCTGAAAATTTCCTAAGTAGCTTCACCCTTAAAAATTAATGAATGATAATTAATTCTATTTAGATATGTTGGAAGACCAGGTTCATAAATAGTAATAATCATTATATTGCCATACATTGACTATATTTCTCTTCTATTGTAATTGAGTGAACTGTCCAGTTATTAGCCAGAGAAAAAAAAGTATCAGTCCAGAAGTTATTTTAGCCCTAATCTGTTGAAAGTTTTATCTCTTCTTCACTGAACCAAATCACTGAAGAACTGTCCGTATTTGTGAATACAAGTGGACACCATATTGTAAACCTTTGTTCCACACAAACAAGTTCTCCCTGTAGAGAAACTCAGTTCAAACTCACCATTAGATTGAATCCATTGGATTAGACACTTTAAAAGGGGCCAAATTACTTACTTACCATAGGGAAAACCTGAAACATTAGTGACAGCAGTAATAGAAACTCTGTGCTAAAGTAATTACTCCCACTGTATTGGGCAATAAGGAATTTTTAAAAAGTCTCAGTGTTTACTCAGAGCTCGTGAATGTTAGAATAAATAAGCACACAAACCAAAAGCAATTGTGTTTAAGTCAGTTAGTGTATTTTTGATGACAATGATTTTAAGTCGGACTTTGTACAGATAAATAAAGACGCTTGTGTTTCAGTGACCTCCTTGTGGTCAGTCCTAAAGTGGACAGGTTCCATATCCTCTGGGGGAGTACACAAGAATTAGACAGCATAAACAAATTTACATCAGAGAAGCTAGTTCATTACACTGTAATAAATGTAATTTTTCTTAGTTCATAAAAGTTTTTCAAAACTGTAGGTAACATCCCCCTGAAATGAATCAAAAAATCTTTTAAGTAGGGCTGAGTGTGCCCCAACATTTGCCAAGAACTACTCAACTTTTTATATTTGTGTGCATACAAAAGTGCAAAACAATCACTTATTTATCTTGTTCTCAGAAAATGTAACATATGCAAGATAATTAAATTTGTTCTTCTTATAATTAAATTTATCAATCTAAAATATCCACTCCTGGGTTGTTGCTAAAAGAGAGCCTGTGAAAGAAGTTGCTCCCTTCAGTTGCGTGGCCTTTTTCTAAATGCAGATAATCGTATTCAGCTAGGCTAAATGGGAACACAACAATCCTTGATCTTTCTACGAATGAGTTACCTGGAATAATTTGTTCTTTATATCTTACTTGGCAATTGTCAACAAAGACAGCGATAGCGTTAATTGCCTTATCATGCCTGCTTACTCCTGCTGGAAGATTTTACATTCCATTAGAGAGTCCACAAGCCTTGGCACAGATTTCTGGGTTTATTTACATGAGATTATGAAAACTGGTAAACTGCTTGTCAGAAAAAGTATATGTTACCATATTTTATCTTGTTTAACAGGCTTGCTGTTGCTTCAGATTCACTGTGGGCTACGCTAAAGATGATAAAAGAAACATTTTAATTACAGCTTGAACTCAAGCCACTTCTTTCTTGAGGTACACTGCAAAAAAATCACCGCTTAAATGTAAATGTAAAATTTGTAAATTACCTTAAAAGATCTTTCTCTCTCAGCATAAAACAAAGTGGTAGACAATGCACATTATTTACTCTTTTAAGCCCATCAGTTTGGCAGTTGAGCAACACCGTGGTGGTTCAGCTAATACCACAGGAAATCTTTTTCCTATACTGTTCTTTGGCATAACAGAAGTACTATTAGTTTTAAATTACTCTCTTATTTGGACCTATTACTGCTGTCATTGAATTCTCTGCTAATTTCACAGTGATTTCATCACACAACATTGGTTCTTCACATAGAAGTACCTTTATGGTAATGGTAGAGTGATGAGCACTTCCATTGTAAATAACAATATGGAGGCGGAAAGGTCTGGTATTTTCTGAAATTTTAGACAAAGCAAAAATATTAGAAGAAAGCTTTAAAGCAAACATGCTGTTTTAATCAAAAATTCTGCAGAAATACAATGATAAAATTTTAGAATGGGCATTGACAACCTCCTAATTTCATTTTATTTCTGAGAGTTTTTTTGAGGAGTCACAGACACCTATGTGCTGGTAGGGAAGGACTCTGACATTTGAATGGACAGCAATCCATGAACTAAAGTTACTGTCTTTTCATCTGTCCTCTATCAGGAGGAGAATTGCATTCATAAATGCAGCCAAAGCATTCTGCTTTGGTTAAGTGATAATATATGGAAAGTGACTGTTTAAATGTGAGGTAGATCCTGCAAAAAGCTTGTTGATAAAGTACACCTCAACCAGATGTATTTTCATTGTCTCTTTTCAGTATCTCAGTACACCACAGGGTAGCAGCTCCTCAGCAGGAAGTTGGGAGTGAAGAGACCATCACTGGATGGCTTCACTACTGGCCATTAAATACTGCTAGCAATATCACATCTCTTGAGCTCCTAACTGAAAAGGAACCGTTATATAGCACTGGGAGTTTGCAGGTTTGAAGGGAAATGCCTGTTCCACATCAGGTGGAATAAATATTTGCTTATATCTGTGAAAAGGAGCTTGAATATACAATTTGAGACAGAGATGTTCAATCAGTTGTTATCAGGATATTGTTGGCAGTCGAACTCATGACCTCTCACTGGTTGCATGTAGATATTGCAAAGAAGATGAGGAATGACCAGCAAGCCTTTGGCATGATTCATTAAAGACTGGGACGTCAGGACAACTGCAGTTAAGACAGGAAGCCCAGTATATGAGGAAGAGATTAATATTTTATCTAACTTATTAACTTGGCCAGGTCAGGTGTGCAGATAGATTTTTTTTCCTTAATTGAGGCATTTCAAACAAATTCCATGGAAATCTGTCAGTCTATACAGCAGGAAAACTTGCAGAAAAAACACATTCATAAGAACTTCTTGATAATCTCTTGTAAACAGTAAACCAAGAAATGAAGAATGGCCAAGGCTGGTTCCTTTTATTTTTGGAGTCTAATGGACTATTTACTTTTGAAGAAAGCTAAACAACATTTTTGCAAGCAAATGTTTTGGTATAAGAAAGATTTTACCTTCCCTCATTAAAGATCAGAAATTTCTGAACGATCATCACTTTCCTTCCTTGTAGTGTTTATAATCTTGTAAAATTTTGAATATCTTTTAGAATTACCAGTAAAAGGAATAATTTCAGCAACTACAAATGGATATAAATCTAAAAAACTGAACCTCCCAAAACCTCAATGAATTTTCAAAAATTTTTTTGAAAGGTAACTATTTTGAAAGTGAATTTAAAAGGGAACAAATAAAATAGGTTGAATTGTAAAGACTTGAAAGAATTAATCAAAAAGATCTTAACCATTTGCTCTGACTACTATTCATGACAAGCATCCTAGAATTAACATACGATCTTCAGGACAGAGCAAAGTAACAGCTGGAAAAATCTTGGAACACTGAATTAGTCATTTCTCATTGCTTAAGGATTTTAATTTAATTTTTTATTTGCCATATGATGTCTGGAACTGTACAACTAACCTTCCTAGCTGATGTAGAACAATTCTGTAATGTAATAGAACAATTTTATATTAGTATGACTACAATGAACTTGAATTATAGATGAATACCCAACCAACATCTGGTCCAAGTGATACACAGAACTGTATTTTATAACCCACACAGCGCTCTCCGCTGCTAATACCTATTAAGTTACATTTTCTGGCATGTAGATTATATTTAGTTTTAGATTACCTCATAACCTTAAAATGTGTTCTCAGTTTTCTTCACTATTGACACTGGGAAGAAAAATGCTTATACTCCAAATCTCATTTTCACACCTAACACTTTCTTTAAGTTTTTTTTTTTATTATTATTCAATCTGATAGGGCATATTGCTTAGTTACAAAAAAAAACCAAAACCAAAAAACCACCAAAAACAACAAGCCAACACAACATTGTTACCTTTTCTTGATGATCTTGCCAACACTGATTATTCAAAATTCAGATTTTTTTCCCTAAGTAACATTATGTGTTCTCACATATACATATAGTGAAAGGCATAAGTAGTTCCTTCAGTACTAAAAGACATATCAGTAGGTTCGGGATAATGAGGCTGATTCAGTAAGACTAGACCTTCAAGCTACATTTTCCATTCAATGAATACACATTCTCCTTAAAACTACAATGACACATGCATGAATGAACAGCAATGAAGTGGTTAATTCACAAGGAAAAGAAAGAACAGCTGTGGGCAGCTTATGAAAAACTATGTTTGACCTGTCCATCACGGAGACATTTGTTCTTTAGTGCTGCAGGTGGCAGAGTTACTAAGAAAATCAACTTAATTCAACACAATCTTTGGAATGACTTGCTTTTTTGATAGTTTTCTGAACAGTGCACCTCTATGTCAAGTCACGATCATTGCTGCAATACTTAAAGATCCTGACTGGGAACCAAAAGATCATTGCAAAGAAGAGCATTGTGAAGGAGACATTATGCTCAACATCTTTTAGCATATGCAAATACAAACTAGAATGTTAGATTAGGACACAACTGAAAGAAGTATTTCACCATTATAGAAAATAGTACCAATAAACACAGCATTGTTACTAGTTCTAAACTATTATCCTTACTTTCTAATAGCTAAATCTACCAAAAGACTTTTTACTGATACGCACTTTCTGCAAGTTTAAAAATTACTTGCATATTTAATTTTCTTTATCTTGTATTTCACCGAATTTTAAGTCAACCTTACCATATTTAAACAGTTTGTCTGCAGGTCCTCAAGCAGAATTCCTATGAAAATCGGTGGTATTATACCAGAAGATAACATGGTCAGTTAAATACTGTGGGAACTACAGCTTCCAGTTATCCATAGCTGCTGAAATGTACGCTTGAGGAGCCCACTTATTTCAGACAAGCAATAAGCAAAATATAATTTTAACTGACCATGAGACAGGAAGAAGAGAAGTAATATGTTCCCTCAAGTCCTCTCTTAGAAGCGGCTCCAAAAGGCAGCAGAGACACCTGGCAGATCTGTGATATTATTCTGCTACTTATTGCTGCCTATCAGTCTCCCTTTCTCTATCTGCAAACCTAAAAAGAACTGCTTACACTAGTAGCAGAGAGAGAGAGAATATACAATGCATACATTGGAGTATGAAGCTGGGACGTAAGTTGAGTAGGCTGCTGAATCCCTATTATATTTTAGACCAATGACTGATGTTACTCTTCAGATGTCTTCAGGGACTCCCAACAGGGGTCCATACACCACTCTGTGAGTTGCCAGTGTAGTGCGGCCTTAATGGATCTGGCCATGAACAGAGGACGCTATTGAGCTAGCTGAGAATGATGGCAAAACTGTGAAATTTGCTACAGTAACTATACTTGCCTACCTCTCAAACATGAGAATTATGTGAGTTATAATTTGGTTGAAGATATCAAACAGACAAAAAAAATCAATTTGCTTGAATATTTTTCCTTGACTGGTTTTGGATGCAACACAAAAAATTTTCCTATTTTAAATGGAAATTAATTTAGTGTTCTTTTTCTCCATGAAGCAACCATGCCAAGAGAAACCTTTTTAGTTGGTCAGGGCTAGACAACTATTAGAGTTAACCTGAAATACATAGAGAGACATAAAATGTCTGTTTTCAGCCAGATGAATACAGTTCAATTTATAGTTGTGTTTACTGTTTTAACACCCAAGGGAAAATCCAGAAGACAGTCTGTTATTCCAATGTGCAAGATGCCTGCCTTAAAGATTTATTGTATAAATAGACCTGACAGAAATAGCCATTAAATATATGTCATGATGTAACTTTAAGAGGTCTATTTTTTTGCTAGTTACAGCACACTTATGTCTGTCCTCTAAAAATGAAGTTTTACATTTTGTTTAGAGAAATTACTTTGCAGATTTTATCTTTTTCTAAGAAAATATTTTTATTTTGCTGCTACTTCCGGGGTTTAGCTCTAGGTTTTGAATTATGTTTGTGGATTTGCTGGAACTGTAACTCTGAAAGGAAAATGGACCAAGACAGCATAAAGCAGGATTGATCGAGTGTTGTAGTTGCTGGCATACATCAAAAACATAAAATGTACTTGAAGCTTGGAACTGATTGCAATTTCATTGCAGTAACATGGACAGAACTAGTAATGATGGGGTTAAAAAAGAAAAAAAAAACATAGATGTAGGTAATAGGACACGTGCTGCTTTCGCACGGGTGATAATGAAAATTCTTTAGACCTCCACAGGTGTAATTTAGTCAATTAGAGCACAAATTGAACAATTTCCTAATTGTTAAAGCAAATAACTAATATTATGTCTATCCCCTGAACCATCAGCTGAAGAAAGAAACAAATAATTATCAGCTCATCAACCTAAGGGCAATTTACCGAGCCTGAAATAAACAGGTTGTAAATCTCTGTATTCTAATAGTGACCAAGTTATAAATAACTACTTTTGTATGAGTAATGGGCAGTCATTTGTAAATGACAGTCCTGGACAACTCTGGGATTACCTTTCCGTATTCAAATGTAGACCCAAACAAATTGCTTAGAATCTAAGTAAGTGCAGAGATTAAAATAGTGTGAGAAGAGCTTTTCTTCTCAACTAGAGATGTTAATCACAGGTAAACAAAGATCTTATGAAAACCTGATCTGCTATGTATCACGTTTAAAGAGACAAAAGGGAGCATTACCAGATATCTTTTTGTTCTTTCCAGATACCTGTTTACTCTTTTTTACTTTATTTAATGTTTTCTTCAGATGGGGAAAGGGAAGAGGCTTTATCTCATATATATAAATTTATTTGGTCTCTGGGACCATTGGTATAACCACACTTCTGTCTATTAAGTTTATTTATTATGTTTCATCGAGTTCACACCTCTGTGGCCAAATAGTGATGTATTGCTTTCCTGCATATACTTGATCTATGTTGGTTATAACTGGGTATTGAGATTCTCTTGTCATGCTATTGTTTATAAAACAGTCCCATAAATATAACACAGTGTATCGTATGATCTGTTATATCATGTAAACAGTAGGTTTCTTCTTACCTTATGTTAAAAGTCTATGGTGCAGACGCCTTTGCCATCCAATCACTTTTCATTTCTGGGGGAAGAAATAAGGTTCTGTGAGCTGTAACGTATCACATCAAGGTCAGAGAATTCAAGCTGCAATGAAGGAATGTAGAGTATCTATTAGAAGCTTATAAAACTATCTGTTCAACTGTTATACAACCGTATTAAAAGGCAGGAACACACATGGCTTTAACATTTTATAAGATGCAAGCATCATGGTGCAACATTCTGTTGTGCAGAGAAACCTAGGCTCCACGCTACCAAGGTCATCCAGTTATACTGAAGGACAGTTATGCTGTTTCTTCAGTCCATGTCTCAGTGCCATTTCCCTCAGGTGGGAAACACAGAGTTTTTTGCACCATAGTGGAAAAAACCCACCATGAGTGGAGAATCCCGGTTAGGTGCTCATCCTCTTTTCTTTATTGATTTTGTGTGCTATTTTAAGAAGTTAAGAATGGGTATGTTTTCAAAGCTTCCAGGCACTTTGTTTGCCACACTGGGACTATTAGGAGGTGGTGGATGCTTTTTAAAAATCAGGGACTTAAAGCCCAAATCCTTCCTCAGTTATTTTGGTGCAGTCTCACGTACATCAGTAACAGTCATAATCAAATACAGAATTACTAAAAGAAAAGAAGGAAGAGAGGCTAAAAGGGTGAAAGGTCTCTACTTTTCGTCAATTCTAGTGAAAATGGTGCATGATGCCATATCCTGTAATACAGCTGTTCAACACACTTCACATCAAGTCAGAACTAAGTCCTTTTTTCTTTCTGGAACCTTGTATTTACAAGTCTCCAAGCATCTTGCCATTTAACGAAGAAAGAAATTGAGGGCGGGGTTTGGAGATATCACAGTTCAGCAACATGTATATCAACAAGGTGTCTAAGCTGCTGTTCTTATCAGTGGAGCTCTAGGCAATAGAGTTGCTGGGCTTTTAGAGCTGTTTAGGTCACCCTGAAACAGAGACCTACCTTGGCCCAAACTTGAACTCTCCTATCTATTGTACAAAACTCATGCTGTTAATTTACTGAAAGGTATGAAAGCTCCTGCCTGCATCTTAAGCACAACTGGATCTTACAAACCCCTTACATAAATGGGAACAGCTGTGATGATGTATATGTTGGATGATGATGGTGAGTTTTTAAATCACCTAGTTCTATATGGATATTGAAATGGCGTGCTAATGAAATGAATAGAAGCACAGGTTAACAGAAGGGCACATAGCTTCATTTACACTTCAATTCTCCTAAAGATATTTTAACTACCTACTCACATTAAGTAACTAATTGCAATTCCCAATCTACTTTATTGGCAATTCATTTGAAATGCAAGTCGGTACTGCATGCTTTACTATTCACTAGAAAACAAGGAAGCATTAATCTTGCTTTATTTGTACCTGTGAGATCTCATGCCAACATTTTCAAGTGTAAAAACTCATGGCATATAAATTAAGCTTAGCAGAAACAGGCCACTTCTTCATGGAAATTTGATGTTTCCCATACATGCTGGTCCCCAGGTAGTTTGTATTATTTCTTTGTTTCAGTAAAGTGCGTTAAGTAACTGTATTTTTTAACTAGAGTTTTCAGATGAATATATACTTAAAATACAGAATATTGAAAATGTCCATTTCAAATGGTTATATGTTGAAAAATGATGTTGTCAGGTTTACGACCATTCTGCCACCAGCTGGTCTTAAGCTGAGCCTGCAAAGGCTGCTAAACAAGAGCAAGAACAGACAGGAGTAGGGAGGAACTTATTGTCATTAGTGTACTTCAAACTTTCTGAAAACAAAAAGTTGTATCTTTTTATATCTTGAGCACCATGAACACTGGATTTTTAAAAATAGTATGTTAAATTCTTCCTTTAAACATCTCATGCATTCATGGAGTAGATATTTAAATAGATTTATTGAAATATCCTGTAGTATAAAATGAAGGAACACTAACTGACCGTTACTGTAGCTCAATTAATATTTTTCGTGACAGGAATTAATTTGGTCATATTGATTTTCATATAGTTATTCTGCTCTTTCCTCACAAGTGACAAGAAAGATGTGTCCCTTATCTGAACACTAACATTGAAGGCGTTGCATGAATGGTTTCTCACACAAGTTTTGAGAGTAACTGCTGAATCAGAGATCTTTTCTTTCACATATGACAGTCAAATAGAGGCCTAAGAGTAAAAAGCCTCTGGATTTCTTTTTAACTTTTCTTTGTGCTTCTATAATCTTTGCTCTAATGTCAAAATAAATTACCAACGGGCAGAATAAAGCTGTGTAGAAAACCAAATTTTCTTCCCCAGTAACAGTAATTAAAACAGTGGGAATGCAAAAAAAAAACCAGTCACAAAACCAAACCTTGGGCAGCAAGGTAAATAATTTATTTTATTTAAGCTCCATTTCTCTGGTGTGTGACTACCATGGGTAATACAGTCAAAGACTACTCATCTTGCAACTTGAATCGTTAAGAAATTAAGAAATTGTATAATGTCTCATCCCCCATCTTTCTCAATGCTTTTTTTAAATGCTTTTTATTTGATACAGTTTTGCTGATTTTGCTTGCGCACAAACATACAAAGAAGCGGGAGTTTGCGATTCTTAGGAATCTTCAGCTTAAATTCCTATTCAAAACTGTTCTTCCCAGAGATCAGCTTTTTAGGGAGCACTTTATTGTTCTATTGCTTTTCATTCCCTTGGTTTATTCTTCAAATTTCTTTCCTTTTTTGTTCTCTGAATCTCTACTGCCTAGATCCAAAACATGATCATGTCTCCAGTTTTGGCAGTGATACTGTGACAACGAATACTTTCTAGTTTGTGAGCTTGTGGACACTCAGTTTTTTTGAAAAATTTAGAAAGATTGATGGAAAAATACCAGTAAAGATCACCATCACCTTTTAAAAATAGTTGAAAGAGGCCACTCAAGGGCATCGTCCAACTCCTCATGGACTTGTGTATGTCCAATCTAGTTTTTCTCACTTCCTTGTCCAGGTCTCCAGGACTACACCAGTTTCTTCTTTGCTCTTTTCTACACAACCAGCTCAGCAGAACACATTGCTATGGTCTCCACACCTTTTGCCTCATTGTTAAAAATTGTATTTTATCTTAAAAATTCTCCTTTCAGGCAACACGTTGCAGCGTGTGCCTCTTGTTATGAGCTCCAAAGGCATTGTCTATTAATTAGAACTAATTGTTTTACATCAGAACTAGTTGTCTTTAAGCAGGTATCACAAAGAGGTAAGAACCTGAGCTCCACGTCAGTACTGTTTAGTAAAATCAGGTTATTTAATATCAATACGTGTTTTACTCGATTGTCACCATCACATACGTAACTAAGTTGTTATTGTTATTATTAACCATGGCAGGACAGAAAGAGAGAAGCTCTCAGTTCCCAGATGCTAAGAAAAGCTCCAGCAACATAAATCATTATTACTGTACCAAGAACTCACAGCCAAGCAGAGACGTCGGCACAACAACAAGAGAATTCAGACAAGTAGTGACCAAGGGACCACCAAATATGTAACCACAATATCCCAAGAAGCTTGCAACCAAGACAAAATCAATTATTCAAGTATTCAGACTGCACAGCAAATATAGAGCTCTGGTTTGTATTTCTGTCTAAAGGAAAAGATTTCCTGGAATTTCTGGGAAAAAGATATTGGTTCCAGGCAATTTTTAAAACTTAATATGGAAAGACAGTTTTTCCTTTCTACAGAGCCAAATCATACATTTGATTTCATAGGAAATGTCCTACCTGGTTTTTGAAAAATTCCTTTGAAGTTTTCTGGTGGCTGGTAGTGATCATCGTTTCTAATAAAATTTTTTACCAGTTTCTGCTGATGAGAAACCTCCTCTGTTAGGTGAACACTTTTGCTCCTCGTTGCTCCATCATGTTTGTTTAATTATTACCTCTGATTTGAAAAATTATGCCTTCTTACACTATGGTTTGTAGTTTTGGATGCCTAACCCTGTCACTGCTAAAATGAATCAAAGCTCTATTGAGTGAATCACCAGGATTATTTTTGATTTGAACAAATCTTGACAGTTACTGCTTTGCATGCCTAATCTGATTCATTGGCTCTACCTTGGTTGCACATGCTCAATTAGAAACAAAGAAAGAAACAAACCAGTAGAGCTAACCATTTAATATGTGGAGTATTCCTTTGGGGAAGGCTTTTCCTTGGTAGGCTTTAATGGGGTATTCTTCTAGAGCTGTGGTAGGCCTTGCACTCAGCGTGTTTTACAAATAACTCTGAATGAAACAAAAGGAAAAGTGATAGAGAATAAAGTTCCCTGTAACAGAATATACTTTTATGTGTATTTTCCCCAGACAAAACCTGATCACACTGGCAACTGGATCATGCTCTTGACATGATCAATTTGATTTTGACAGCCTCAAGACTCCCAGGATATGCTAGTAAATTGTGAGGCCTCAGGATCAGGCGATAAACTCAGTCATTATAAAATCCTGGCATCCAGTGAAGCCCTTTTCACTTGCTTGGTCTTGCCTATGAAGATTATATATAGGAATAATATTTTTTCTCTTCTCTGACCTAATTAAAACCTTTCTTGAAGAATATTTTGTAGGAAATCAGGTAGTGTGATACTTTCTGACAGCATACAGAAGAAAATTATGTAATATTATAGCAAGTAAATAAAATGCTTAGTATGCAGGAATATGGATCTTTACTCATATTGATTAATATACTACCCTGTGAAGCAGCTTTATTGATTAATGGAAATGTAAATGGGAAAGCACACTGTTTTAATCAAATTAGAAAGCAAGGGACACAGAAAATTAAAATGCAGAAAAAAGGTCCTGGATATATTTTAGAGTCATTCATCTTTTTCCACACCTAATCAAAAAATAACAAGCTAATGTGCTAAGAAGACATAAGATTGATTAACAGCAGTGAAAAGACAGGTATGTAAATCCAATCTGCCCAAACTTCTTACGGTTGAAAATAACAAATCTCTTCTTGGAGTGGTTGATTACACTCATTCTTATAACAATGGCTGCATTAGGTCAAGTTAAAGGTCCAATTCACCTGTTATTCCCATCTCCAATACAGGTCAGTATAAGTAGGAGTTCAAGCAGGAATAAATTCCGTTAAGAGGTGCCCATGGGCATGTGAGACTGATATTGATGCCTGGCACACAGGGACTGAGTCTTCCCCGATCTGGTAGGAAACTCCATCTGCAGATGTTCGTGATGTGGTATCCATAGGCAAGAAGTACCTCTGGGGAAAGCTGGACAGAAATTTGGAAAGCTGTGGGGGAAATCTGGCAACTGTATGAACACTTTTAGCTCCCTGGTCCTATCATACCTCCGTGACCAGCCAGCACCTATCAGTTTCCCAGACACCTTCAAGGAGTCTCAAGTGCTGTTGGTGGTGTGTCCATTGCAGGCTGTGCCCTTCCTGAGGAGTAGGGGACCTCTCTGATTCCTTGCTTTTGCACTTTTTGTCCCTTGATTGGTCCTTTTTTTCATGCATTGTCCTCAATAATGACTTGATTTTATCTACAGCTGTTGGGTTTTTTTTTCACCCTTTGATGCTCTCTGTTTTTTGGAGGTGGATAGAAGAGGGTATGTAGTGTTTCTAGGAAGGAAATGGCATCTGGTTATTGCTAGAAATAGAAGATTCGACATTTTCATATGGGCAATAACCTATATGAAAGTGTTTCTTCTTCCTGACTACAGCTTGTTCCACTACTGCGAGTGCCACTGCACAGATCACAAAGCCTAGATTTTTTTCAACACGGTTGTGCTCAGGCTGTAATTGTGATGCTAACAGAATGTCAACAGCCAAAGTACTTTTAAAACAACATAAGCTTACAAAAATATGAAGAGAATTTTGCATTTTCACTCCAGCAACATACCCAAATCATCAAAATAAAGTAACATTTTCCAGAAGAGTTTGGTTCTTCTTCTTAACCTAATAATAGTAATAACAACAACAGCAACAACAACAACTCACTTATTCCTGAATGGAAATGTGTTTGTTCATTTCCTTTCATGACACTGTTTCCAAGCAGGATTGTCCAAAATATTAAAACAGAGCTACTTAAATACCAGAGTTTGTAATGTGATGGTTCTGTTTTCAAAGTGTTTGTTTTCTGTACAGTGCCAAGATTTGAGAAGGGTTATTCTTATCCTAGCCAAAATAAAAGAGCCGTACTATAAGGACACTGTATATAACTCTATATTTAAGGTCCAAAAAATATTTTTAAAATCTGTGTTAGCATATCAAGAAAAAGTCTGATATATATTTCTGAACCCCTGGATGTAGTGCTTATGAATCAGGAGGAAAAAATAGTACTTAAAAAAAGCAAAGGAAGAGTCTGAAACTTAGAATAACAGTTCTAAAATTTCACAGAGAAAAATAGATTTTCAAAAGACATTAAACTGAAAACAGTTGAATCTAGACATCTCTAACTTTGGATCAATTCTTTGAAAATAAGCATTATCATGAATTTTAATTAATTTGAACGCTGTTAACAACATTATAAAGACCTAAACTGTGAAATAGATGATACACAATAAAACAACACATTGGCAATACAACCTCTGAAAATAATGGCTATGGACTACCTTTCAGGGATTTCTTTCTGTTTTAACTAACCCCCAAAAGCATGGATGGATTTTAGTCTTAAAGCTATAAAGTAGAAACGCTTGGGTCTGCTCCTACAATCTGTGGTGCCTGAAAGCTGAATGGTGCCTTAGATCACATGCCCTTGTCCAGCTTGTCCACAGCAACTCCACATAAATGTAACCTGGTGGAGCAAAGAACTGGACGTGATTATGGGGTACCTTGCAAACTGTGAGAGGCTTCATTCGACACCATAAAATGCTATGGCTAAAGACTAGAAAACTGCTGCAATTTGGTCTCACTTATCCATTTATTCTCTCCAATATTAAATAGCATGTATATGGTTTCATAATTAGCTCAATGGATTATAAAGAAAGACCATGGGAACAAAGATGAGATAAAGAGAGCTAAAGCAGACTTCAGATCAGTGGCTCTTCTCTCTCACCCAAACTTGTACTGCTCTACTCAGAGACCCTCTGATTGGCTCAAACTGGAATTAACTCTAAGCTGATCTATCTTTCCCTCTTGGTACAAAAGTGACAGACATAATCTACAATTAGAGAGTTCCTAGAGTAGGATTAAGCCACGTCTTAGTCAGTTTTAGGACTGTGTCAGTCATTTACGGCTTGCAACAAAGGTGCTGTTGACCTTCTTACCTAGCTCTTCTTCTCATGTATTTTTTTCCCTACATCTCCCTGTCAACACAAGTTACACAAAATGTTAGAGAGTCTGAAGTGACTGTCTGCAGGGACACCCAGGACTTATAGCAGGTAGCTATAGGTATAGGTATCACTATAGGTAACTTATAGCATGTAGTGTGATGAAAAAGACTAGAAAACCCATGCGATCCAGGCTTTCCAGGGGGCTTGTGGAGACTCACAATCCTGATTTTCATCAATCTGTTACTGTAAAATCATTCTGGCTTGTTTACATTTTGAGTCAAATGTCCTGGATACTTTTTATTCAATGCACACATCCTCCTCACCTATAATACTGGTAGTAACACTATCCACTTCAATAAATGCTATAAATGGAAGCTGCTTCCTGAAAAGAAACAGCACCAGGGGACTTTATGCCCTAAATTTTGAACAAAAAGAAGTGAAACAAATGCTTTTTACTCTGAAAATGTTGCTTCTTACAGTAATTTCTCAGCACATGATTACAAACATAATTAATTTTCCAAGGGATCACAACATAAATCAAAGAACTGATTAAACCATATTGTTTTTTACATGAAAATAGTCTCTAAATTGGAGAGACATGGATTTGACAAATGGACCATTCGATGGATAAAGAACTGGCTGGACGGTCGCACTCAAAGAGTTGCGGTCAACGGCTCGATGTCCAAGTGGAGACCAGTGACAAGTGGCGTTCCTCAGGGGTCGGTGCTGGGACCTGTACTGTTCAACATCTTTGTAGGAGATATGGACAGTGGGGTCGAGAGCACCCTCAGCAAGTTTGCCGATGATACCAAGCTGTTTGGCGAGGTAGACACGCTGGAAGGGAGGGATGCCATCCAGAGGGACCTGGACAGGCTGGAGAGGTGGGCCCAAGCCAACCTCATGCAGTTCAATAAGGCCAAATGCAAGGTCTTACATCTAGGTCGGGGCAATCCCAAGCACAATTACAGGTTGGGCGGGGAATGGCTGGAGAGCAGCACTGAGGAGAAGGACCTGGGTGTGCTGATCGACGAGAAGCTCAACATGAGCCAGCAATGTGCGATCGCAGCCCAGAAGGCCAACCGCATCCTGGGCTGCATCAAAAGAAGTGTGGCCAGCAGGGCGAGGGAGGTGATTCTGCCCCTCTACTCCACTCTCGTGAGACCCCACCTGGAGTACTGCGTCCAGCTCTGGAGTCCCCAACATAAGAAGGACATGGACCTGTTGGAGCGTGTCCAGAGGAGGGCCACGAGGATGATCCGAGGGCTGGAGCACCTCTCCTATGAGGAGAGGCTGAAGGAGTTGGGGCTGTTCAGCCTGGAGAAGAGAAGGCTCCGCGGAGATCTTATTGCGGCCTTTCAGTACCTAAAGGGGGCCTACAGGAGAGCTGGGGAAGGACTTTTTACTAGGGCATGTAGTGACAGGACAAGGGGGAATGGCTTCAAACTGGAAGAGGGCAGGTTTAGATTGAACATTAGGAAGAAGTTTTTCACTTTGAGGGTGGTGAGGCACTGGAACAGGTTGCCCAGAGAAGTTGTTGAGTCCCCATCCCTGGAGGTGTTCAAGGCCAGGCTGGACGTGGCCTTGGGCAACCTGGTCTAGTGGGAGGTGTCCCTGCCTATGGCAGGGGGGTTGGAACTCGATGATCTTCAAGGTCCTTTCCAACCTAAACCATTCTATGATTCTATGATTCTATGAAAATCCTATTGAGAGAAAATCAGATGCTGAAGACAAAAGGTAGTTTTGGGTCACACTGTTTGTTTTCAGTTACTTTCTCTTACCAGTTTAAAAGGAGATTTGAATTGCTTATTCAGCCTTCTTACTTAATAAGCTATCATTTTGATTTTCAAGAAGAGCAAACAGATGATCTTAAAGAAAAGTTTCTGAAAGTCAGAAACAAGCACAGAACACCCAGAGGCAAGAGGTCTGTAGAATCTTTAAAAGGTAGCTGGAGGCTAGAGCTAAAGCTCTGGAATCTGATAAGCAAAAGCTCTAGTCTGACTAATAAATGTTTAGGGGATAGACATGTACTCCGCAAAAAAAAACCAAGCCTAAGGCTGAAAAAAATTAACATTGAGTTTATTGTATGTATTGTTCTTAATATTAATTCCTTGTAATATGATTGTTCCAGAGACTCAAATGTTGTATACAAGCATTGGATAAATGTTTTTTTAGCCTGCAAAGACATATTATTTTTTGCACTTGATGGTGGGTAAATGTTTGAAAGAATGTCACATTTCAAAAGGGAATCTCACTCTGCTAGAAAAACTCAGTTTATGCCAATAAGCTGGATCATCACTGTCTGTTCAATGCTTCCTTCAGATGGTGCTGCCCTTTCAAGTCCCATTCAGATTGTTGTTTCCATGAACTAAATAAAATGACAAAGATAAATTGCTTGAAGACCATGAAACAATTTATTCATCTACAAAAACTATTAAGGTCATTTGTGGTCAAAATGACCTAATGGTCACGCTTATGAGACAGAGATTTAGAGAGTGATGCGGGAACCGTCTCACAAGGGAAGTCATAGGGGGGAAAGGAAATGGGCTTGAACATTTGGTTAGCACCTTTTTGTGATGCCTGATGGAACGGTCATTGTATCAGCCTTCCTACTAGAAATACTCAGGAAAAGGCTGACAGACATACATTTGGAGGCAAATCTGGTAAAACAATTGTGGTGACTCCCCCAGCCCATATCCCACTTTCCCATTTCCCTCTGTGAAATTTTCCCAAGAATCTTCATATCCAGACTATCTTCCTGTTGCCTGCATTTCATGGGGCTCAGAGCTGACATCATTCTGCTCTAGTCCAATAGGTGGGCATCTGCCTTAGCCCTGCCAGATCTCCCAGTGGGAAATTGCTTTTACTTTGGATTCAAACTAATCAGGACATTCTGATACCAGTTGGAGTTTTTTCTGTTCACTTCCTGAATTTTGATTGAACTGCTGCAGTAAATTTTGTGAGTACGAATGGCAAGGTTGTATTTTCTGACCTTGTTTTTCTTAAAGTCAATTTGAAACATTCTGACTTAATGAGTTCAAACATATCTATGTCTGTAATACAGGAGACTAATCTATTCGACAAATGCTATATTTGAAGATCAGAAACTACAAGCTGTTTGAATGACAAATGAGTGTGGATATGCAATGCTGAAAGCACCTAAATGTAATTTTTGCTCAAAGGTAAGATGTTGTGAAACTAAGTACACGTAAGAAGCAATCCAAATGAGTAATAAGAAATCTTTTTATTTGGCTATCTGATGGAATATAGTACTACCTGAAGAATGTACTTCAACTTTCATAAATAAAATGAATCAGAACCTGTCAGGAATTCTTTACTAAACAGTTTTGTACTGCTGTTTCAATATTTCATGTGCAAAAAATGCTATTTTATTATAACTAACATTCTTTGCGAAAGTGGGTCAGTTCTGGTTAATTTATCAACTGATAAAATTTGAAAAGATATTTAAAGTTTTTGAAGATTTTTTATGATATTTTGCTAAGAGAAACAAAGTCTGTTATATTTCCAGATAAGATGCTTATAATACAGTATTATGATTATGAATGGCTAAAATAAAAATAAGATATTAAAATCCTTAGAGAGAAATATTCTAAGTAATTTGAACTGAAATATTCTTCAGAATATATTCAGCCATTAAGTGAAATAGTTGCCCAAATCATTGACTGAATCAAATAGGAGGGAAGCACAGCAAAATTAAAACCACAGTAAACAGGTAAAATACAGAAAGCCACAGGACTGATGACAGCTAGAACAAGTGTGCATCCAAGAAGCCATATGGGGTTTCTCTGTTTCTGTCTTTTCTGGTAGCACCAGGAGAGCTACTGAGGGACAGCTGGCTCAGGTCTGTCTGTGGTTCAGGCGGGTTGCTGACAATTTCTGTAATCCTCACACGGGGTGCTAGGGAGGAGAGATGTTGCTGCAATCCTGCTTTCCTGAGCAGACTTTTGTGCACGTAAGAAGGGGAATATGATACTTGAGGTTGTTTCTTCTGGAAGTTTCTCCTGCTTCTTGTCCTGTCCTTTTTTTCCATGCAGCTTGCTATCAAGTTTATTGTCAGGGGATAATGCGGGCTCCCTCATCGCCTGCATGGAACAGAGCACCTTTCAGCTGTATTTGCTTTCCACATAATCACCTTTCTTCACTTTGGGGGAAGTTAGGAATACGGTAGACTGGAAATGTTTTTCCCGTGACATGTTTTTGCAAGGAAAATATTGATTTGTCAAAACTGAAGGCTTTTATACAGATGCATATTTATTTCAGTGAATGTTTTGTTAGGAAATTTTCAAAAGAGCAAATGTGGTTGGCTAGAACTTGATCTTCAGTAGAACTGACTGAAAGAAAGGGAATGTTGTTTCATATCTTTGCCTAATGCATAATCAGCTGATTCAGGAATGAGAGTCCCATAATGACTTCGAGAGAAGATTTACTTCAGAAGAGTTTGTGTTTTTTTTTCTTTTCGGTGAAGAATTCAATTAAATTTAAGCAACAACTTAAAACCTCATATTTTCTTATGTTGGATTTGTGATGCTCCTATACTACTGGCTCATTCCAAAATAAAAGTTTATAATCTTAAAAATAAGAAACAAAGCATTATTAACAAATACTTACAAGTTTTTAAATATATTTTCATTTTATTTTACTACCTTACCAGATGAATTATTTCCTCCTCAAACCTCAGTGCAGAGCAGATGTTAAGACTAACTGCTGTGATATTGTTAGAAAAAAAAGAAAGGCTGCTTTGCTTTTACACAATATTAAATTATTTTTACAAGGTAAATTCTAGGAGAGTGACATTTGGTGTCAACACTGTATAAACAATAGCTGCCCTGCAATTGCTAATCTATTTCCTTCATTACTGCTGATGTCCTGAAAGCCACAGAACACCAGAACTGACAGAAAAACAACCCATTTCCTCCAAACTTTCCTGCTGAATAATTACTTCCTGTGTTTATCTGATATGTGCTTCCTGTGGGCAATTTCCATATGTTTTTCCTGTGCATGGGATTTTCTAAGAACTCCAAGAAAAAACAAATTTTGCTGAGTGCTCCGCAAACTCAGAAGTTGAACAGATTAACAGGAGACAGAAAGAGCTTTAAATACCTTTGAAAATATTTTCTCCAAAGATTTTTAAGACTATTTTTACTAATAATTTGATCATAAAAATTTCCATTGTATTCAGTTTTTACAGGCATATCAGCTTTGCCTATTTATTATTGCTGTTATAAAGAAAATAGTTTTTAGTCTTCTTCCATGTGTACACAAAACCTTTATTTCAGCCCATGAATTCTGAAAGAAACTATTGTGATATTTAGATACAAGGGAGAGCCCTTGTCTTTATAGGAGCTTAAAGAACTTGATATGATCTCCTCTTTAGTTGTGTGGGATGGTAGGAAAGCTGCACTTTTCTGAAAATCCTCTTGCTAGCAATCATCACAAAGCCCCTAGACATCATCACAAAGCCAATGTGGAACAGGGCTTAAGGACATAGATCTTCCTCCATTTTTCCTTGTCTCCTGAGGCATTCTTAATTACCTGAAGGACTCACAATACAGATTTGGTGTTTCTGCACACACTCATAACACTAGTCATTTTGGCTAGATGTCTACCCACACTCTTCCTTCAACAATCGCACTAAAAGAAGTGCCAATTTCAAATAGTAACTTTTATTAAATGTTGGTCCTTCCCCTGCCATGTCCCAGAGCTGTGGCTTTGTCTCTGGAGGTTGTCTAATACAAATTTTTTTCAAGAAAACTGAAGGACTTCTTGATCCCATGAGGTATTCCTTGTTTTATAGGTCTTATGTTAATGTTGGTAGCTGCTGTGTGGGAAAAGGCTTTTTACTAATATTTAGCAGAATTGTCTTTGGTATATATTGGACTCCAAAGGTTTTTTGGCTGGGAGCTATGGCTTCTTACACATATGAGGAATATGTGAAACTCATTAGTGACATCAGAATCTCTGTATGTTACAAAATTTCTTTGGGATTCTCCCAGAAATTCTCTGACAAATGATTACGTCTACAGGTTGGGTGAATCTTAATGAATGAGTAGGTAGTTAATTCAGCTGCTTATCAGATGGTAGACTCAAGGGTTTCCAAACTCCCAGGTTCTAGCGTCTTCTTAGGTGGGAAAATTCTGATGCTGGTTTATGGAGATAAATGACAGACCAAGTGATTAATTCAGCTATTTATGTTAATCCTTCATCAGAATCAGTTCTCAAGTAAAAGAGGAATGCATGATTCATCTCTTAATGGAACAAAATTGTAATTTCAGAGTATCTTTGCTAAGGCAAGGTTTTCCTTCTTAATAGAATGAATCACTCTCCATTGTCAGAAAGACATCCATTACTTGGAGCTGAAACACAGATCAGTCTAAATATATTTGACTATGTATATACTTGGCTTAACGTATTATTTGAAAAGTCTTTTACTATATGTTAGTAAAACTTTCTAAGCCTTACTGGCATACCTATCATGATTAGGTATTTGGTGAGACATGCTTTATGTAGAAGAAAAACCATAGTGCTTTTAGCAACGTGCCTTGTCCTGTAACAGTTTAATGATGTTCTTTAATTGTGCTGATTGCATTCAATGAGTAAACTTGTATCTGTAGCAGGGAAGATTTTCATTGTGACTGTATTGTAGAATAAATGGAGAAAGCTGAATCAGTTATGAGATGGCTGTGTTTTCAAGAGGCAGGCTTCATTTGGAGAACAACGAAGGCGGCGGAAAGTTTCTGTACTGTGAAGAGAGGGGCACTTAGCTGATGCTGAATGACAAGACCAGTTACTCAATGTTTCCGGCAGTGGGTGGAGCTTCAGCAGAGGCAACGTTTTGATTTGATTCTTCCACCATCTATCCAGTATAAACTGGAATCCTAAATATGCAAACTTCTTAAATTACATTTCTCTTTAGAAGGGGGAAAAAAGCCTCCTTCAAATTAGGTTTTAATTTAAGAAGCAAAATCCTAGTGTAACTGATTTAAATTAAAACTCTGTTATTGTGCAATTCTTATCTTCATGTTGTATTAAGAGGGTACAGTGAGATACTATTGTCTCAAAAGAAAATTGAAACTCTGGCCTAATTTTAGCGTTGTAAAAAGAAACAAATGGATTTTAACATTTTAAATATCTAAGCTTGAAGAATCTCATTAATAACTGGAGGGTTTTTTAGCTATTCCTCTTGCCGACATTTCTCCCTATGGTTTCATTTTAGCAAACATTTATCTTTAGACACAAATCCCCAGGACAAATGCAAGAGTAGCCGGATTTGATACAAATCTAAAAGTACACATATCTATCATTAAGACTGAAACCTAAATAAACAATACAAATTGTACAGTGGAACATAAGATTAATTTCTGAGTTTCAAGGTTCTACTTTGGTAAAATACCTTGTGTGAAAAAAGAAGAAAAAATCAAATTGGATTAAAAAAAAAATAGGTCAACTGAATCTGGGATTTCAAACATTAATATCCATCATTCATGGTTGCATGGTTATTTCATGGGGTTATTACCTTGTAAAACAGCAGAGCTTAAGTTGTTTTGACTGTATGTTTTTCTATCTTAACATATTTGGAAGTCTTTCAAATTCAACTTTAGAGCTGGTTTACATAAGTTTATGGTACTTATTTCAATTCTGTTACATCCGGTAACTTGGCACTTTCATTTGAGGAATACTATGCCTTCTTATAGATACTTACACAAAATAGCTTAATGGAGGTTCTAAAAATTGCATCCTTCACTATGGCCTTAGGTGTATCTTTCTTGGATTAGTAGTTTTTCTTCCTTCCTCTAATTTTTTAGTTCCCTGTTTCTCTCTAGTTAAAGAACAGAATGGATGTCATGTAAGTATAAATGTATTTCCATTTTACCTTTGCCAGCTGTGTTGACCTGGTATGATTTCTGTATTGCCTTGCCTAAAATGACATCCAGCCTGATTAATTTTATGTCAGGTCAGGTATCTTCACAGTAACCTGCTCAGACCTGGTAGGTAAGAGTGAAGGTACTGGTGTGGAAACACTGTAGTGTAAAGTAACAGAAAAATGGCCTTTGTCAAGAAAAGTCACTCATGGACCCCATCAAGGGTGAACTGATTATATGTATCTCTTGTGACATATTATTTAATAAAGGTCAAATATTTAAAACAGGAATAAAAGGCTGTATTTCTTGTGTGAACTTCCATGACAGTAGAAGTTACTTTTGGGGTACACCCAAAATTTCTTTGTTAAACACTACTTTTTCATAGTATTACAGCAAATGACTGCAACTGTCTAATAAAAGTAATTATCCCTTTAGCTGTGCTGATAGTGCACAATTTTGATTTTCCAGTCTATGCGCTACATGGAAATAGACACTTTTTTCATTAGTCTACTGGTCTCTCCACAAGAATATCACAGAATCATTTAGGTTGGAAAAGACCTTTAAGATCATCGAGTCCAACCGTAAACCTAACATGAATAAATAAATAAATAAAATGACCTGAAAATGATTGAATCAGCAGCAAAACTTTCATTGGCTCCAAGATATTTTGGACCTACAGTTTACACTTTTCTTCCAATAGTCAGTAAAAGGGAAACTGGTATTATGAAAAGAGCAAGTGGGATTTTAACATTAGGTAAACCACAAAGCAATACTTTGCTTATGTTTGCATGTCATACATAACCTGTTAAAAAAAAAAATTGAAACCGAGAAAATTATGTATATCACGACAGACGAAGAACATTCACTAAGTTTCTACATAATTAGAAATGGCCATAATTCTATGTGGCCAGCAGGTCAAGGAAGATGATTCCGCCTGTCTACTCTGCTCTAGTGAGACATATGAACAAATGAACGCACAATCTCAAATTGATCCATATACATATAAGCAAATCTTATAAGTGTGCGCGCGCAAGCACACACACACTGGTCTATAACCACAAAGATCAAAGTTCTCCTAATATCGCAAGACTCTAGTGAGTACCCAGACCCCTGAGCTGGAATACAGGGATGGGGAGCAGAATGAAGCCCCTCTAATCCAAAGGGAAATGGTGAGGGACCTGCTTCAGCATCTGGAGGTGCACAAATCTATGGGACCGGAGGGGATCCACCAAAAGGTATTGAAGGAGCTGGTGGAAGTGCTCACCAGGCCACTTTGCATCATTTATGAGCAGTCCTAGATAACCAGGGAGGCCCCAGCTGACTGGAGGTTGGCAAATGTGACACCCATCCACAAGAAGGGCCGGAAGGAGGATCCAGGGAACTACAGGCCAGTCAGTCTGACCTTGGTGCCTGGGAAGGTCATGGAACAGATCATCCTCAGTGCCATTACACGGCACATGCAGGAGAACAGGGTGATCAGGCCCAGTCAGCATGGGTTTGTGAAAGGCAGGTCATGCCTGACAAACCTGATCTCCTTCTATGATAAGGTGACCCACTTAGTGGATGAGGGAAAAGCTGTGGATGTTATCTACCTGGATTTTTGCAAAGCTTTTGACACTGTTTCCCACAGCATTCTCCTAGAGAAACTGGCTGCTCATGGCCTGGACAGGTGTACTCTTCGCTGGGTAAAAAACTGGCTGGCTAGCCATGCCCAGAGAGTGGTGGTGAATGGAGTGAAATCCAGTTGGTGTCCGGTCACAAGTGGTATCCCCCAGGGCTCAGTGCTGGCTCCAGTTCTCTTTAATATCTTTATCAATGATCTGGATGAGGGGATAGAATGCACCCTCAGTAAGTTTGCAGATGACACTAAGCTAGGCAGGTGTGTTGATCTGCTTGAGGGTAGGATGGCTCTGCAGAGGGATCTGGACAGGCTGGACTGATGGGCTGAAGCCAATGGTATGAGGTTCAACAAGGCCAAGTGCCAGGTCCTGCACTTGGGTCACAACAACCCCATGCAGCACTACAGGATTGGATTGGAGTGGCTGGAAAGCTGCCCGGCAAAAAAGGACCTGGGGGTGTTGGTGGACAGATGGCTGATTATGAGCCAGCAGTGTGCCCAGGTGGCCAGAAGGCCAACAGCATCCTGGCCTGTATCAGGAATAGTGTGGTGTGCAGGACTAGGGAAGTGATCATCCCCCTGTACTCGGCACTGGTTCAGTTTTGGGCCCCTCCCTACAAGACAGACATTGAGGTGCTGGAGTGTGTCCAGAGAAGGGCTACAAAGCTGGTGAGGGGTCTGGAGGACAAA
>VUYV01000014.1:2903217-3003947 GCA_008711295.1 Anarhynchus alexandrinus
GACAAGTGATAGGACAAGAGTAAATGGGTTCAAGTTGTGCCAGGGAAGGTTTAGATTGGATGTTAGGAAACATTTTTTCACTGAAAGTGTTATTAAACATTGGAATAGGCTGCCCAGGGAGGTGGTGGATTCGCCAACCCTGGAGGTGTTTAAAAAAAGGGTAGATGCGGTACTTGGGGGCATGGTTTAGAAGTGGTTTTGTCAAGTTAGGTTAATGGTTGGACCTGATGATCTTAAAGGTCCCTTCCAACCTCAGCAATTCTATGATTCTATGATTCTATACTAATTATGTGTTATCAAAAATAAATCTGATTCTATTAATAGTAACAGTTTAATTAAAAAACCCTCAGAAAGCTTTGCGTCTCCCCCAATTTGATCATTTGTCAGGAAAAAGGGAATTTACAAAATGGATACAGTAAGATATCAAAAATCAATTTCTTATCAGGAAATATTTAATACATTTAATACTCCTGCTATTACAAAGCCATTTAATAGGATTAACAGTGTGACAAATTTGGCCTATGTATGAATATGTTCCCTATCATGACTTCTGTTATGCTGCCTTCATTATCAGTTGCAAGAAGATCTGGGGAAAAAGTCTTGGGAAACAGGCCATATGTTGCAATTCTCTTGTCTTTTTTGTGATCACAGAAGTCAAAAGATGCAAAGTACAGTTTATTTTTATTATTATTATACTTTGGTTAAGAACCAAAGGTTGAGACATGTCCCTTGGAATGACATTCTGTATGCAGTATTTTCTACTTATCTAAAATGTTATTTGTTATGTGGGTATGTTTCAATGCACTTTGTCTTAAGGCCTGTGTTGTTTGATACAGTACTTTATGCAGTAGATATAGCATTATGTGGATTGCAAAACAGCTCTGAGCCAATGTTTTAAACTGTGGCAGCACAATAACCATGAGTTGAGCACCGAAGAATGTGGCAGGTAACCACAAGCTATAATTCTGGCAATTACAGCAATGATATTTTGAGAGACTGGATGGCTGCAGTGGTATTTTTATATTCCTCTTAAGGTCTCCCTTCAAAGTTAACTGCTTAGTTTTGCTTAGCTGGGCTGGCATGAATGTTTAACTTATACTGGAAAAGTTATTCCAACCTAATAAGAAGTTTGACTTGCGTGTCTTCTGTCTGTTTTCTATTCACAGACTAGTATGTCAGTGCATGGAAAGGAGATGCAAGACCAAGAAGATTAGGCATATGATCTAGGGTTTAATGGTGGGTTTTTTCTTCAATATTTGTATATTTCTTCTAAGGATTTCTGTGTTGGTTTATTAACATGGGCAGAGAAGGTAGATATTCTGGATTCTTAAAAAAAAAAGCAAGAAAGCTGGCATTTTTCTCATAGCTGCACATATGATGTATTACTTAGGTAGGAAAGGAAAAACAAAACAAATGTTATTACTCGAATGACAAGTGAACTTCATATGCTGCAAACAGACAAATAAAACAAACTGGTACTTCTGGAAGAGGTGTTGCTGCCAAATTTAAGATGGTAAAACACAGTTTAGCATATTCATAGTAGTTTGGCCTTAAAGACAAAAATTGCCTCATCTAATTTTGGCTTCAAATGATCAGATAGAATGAAAATGAGTAAACAGTACAACTATGTAAAAGCCTCATTTAAAGTGATGTCAATAGCCTCATCTTTGAATGCTTGTGTATTAGCACATGGTTATTTGTATCAGCCATTTTACTCATGGCATACCTACTGTCACTTTTATACCTAATGTAAAGTTCTCCATTTCCTCCTCCCCACTCCCATTTAGTGAAAACCTTTAGTGAAAGCTGCTGCTTTGCACCATCTCCAATGACCAACTTGCTTTTGTTTCATTCAGCCTCCCTCAAGAATTGTAGCCAGTAAATTTGAGCATTTCTGTTAAACTAAAGTCCCTAGCTAACTTTCACAGATAAACTGTTATGCATGATCCTTATTCTTAGCAGATTTTTTTTAACAAAATATGACATTGATATATTAGTTGGATACCTTAACCTGATGTTTCATCTTTGCTTGAGTATGCTATTAATAACATCCCATATGTGTTTGTTTTTGCTGGTGCATGTCAAATTTTATTGTTAAAGTGAATGATACTACATTTTTTTAATATTTATTTTGGTTAATATTTATTGCTTGATGGTCCAGTAAAGGCATGATGCATCATACCTTTTCCTGTATGCATCATTATTTTTCCTGTAAAAAACATCTAATTTATTTTTTCTCTTTTACTCTCTAGTATCTTGTTTCTTTGGCAAAAAATTATCTCATTCAGTGACCTGAATATATGTGAATATATATGAAGATGAGTTATCATAAATGATGACTTGAGTGTACCGGTGGATGAAAAGCTGGACATGAGCTGGCAATGTGCGCTCACAGCCCAGAAGGCCAACTGTATCCTGGGCTGCATCAAAATAAGCGTGGAAACATTCAAGATCAGGTTGGATGGGCTCTGAGTAACCTGATCTAGTTGAAGATGTCCCTGTTTATTGCAGGGGGGTTGGACTAGATGACCTTTAAAGGTCCCTTCCAACCCAAACTATTCTATGATTCTATAGTGCCTCAGCACAGGTGACAGAAAGTAAAAGGTAGGATTTATACTTGCCATGCAAAGGCATAGATACGTTTGATTCACCGAGGTGAATCAGAAGATTATCTGACTTTTATCTATGTCTTTTGTTCTGAGGTATTAGATTCTTTTGACTGTCTATTAAATATGTCTGCTAATGGGTTTGTTTTTCATACAGTTTTAATCCTTTGTGTTGCAGAACTTTGGGAAATACCATGTGGACCAAACTAGTATTGCAGCTGTAAAATGAGATCAAGGATTTGAAAAGTGCTGCTTTTCTTTCCTATACTGACAACATGTTTCGCATTTCATCATAGCATAGTCAGTTTCTATTTTTAAGCATTGCCTGAGTTGAAATAGAAACAACACATCAGTGTAGGTGTAACAACGCTCTAATAATTTCCACATGTGGTATTTTCCTCAGTGCTATTTCTTAGACTGAAAAACACTTAGCTCCCACAGAAACCTATCAACGATGAATAATTATAAAGGTGCTACTGATATAAATCTTTCTATGAGGTTTCATATCTTAATAGAATATACAGACTAGATAGTGTGTCAGACCTCTGAATGCTGACACAAAATATCAGATATAAGAGTGTGCTTACTTTGAATTCTGTCCTCCCCTGGACACTCAGACATTACTGAAAAATCCCATGCAATCAATCAGAGAGCCAATAGAATTCCTGAAGCAGCCTTTCATTTCTAAACAGGATTATCTGTCGTTGGTTTTTAAGATAAATATATTTAGAAATTGCCTTAAGTGCTATTTAACACTAACTTTCCTTTCTAATACCTATGAATTTATCAGTGAGAATAAACTAACTGAAATTGTTTGTCTGTACTGTCTGAAGGGAGTATCCCTTCCCATTAATTTTGTACAGTGTTTTGACTTTTGGAGGATACCTTTAGGATCTCTCATTGCAAGAGAACTGCTTGCTGTATCTTGTCTTAAGTCTACAGGAAAACTATCACTATCCTTTTTGGCCAGGATAATGGGGAGTCTCTCCTTGCTTTAACTACAATAAAAAAGATAGGGTCAGTCTCATAAATAAATGAAATGTTGATTTATTTATGTGGTCAATTATATATAATTTTAATAGTAGCAAAGTCAAAGTGAAGTAACAATATATAGAAGCTACATCATACTGAATGAGTCTGTTGTATATTTAGGTAATGGTCCCAATGTCCTCTTGATGCGTATCAGCATGGTACTGAAGTTGATAGAGATATGAATTTATGTCCATTGACCTGCTGATCCTGTCCATTATATATCATGCAAACAATTTTATATTTCATAAAACTTGGCAAATTCTGGTCAGTCTACGCAGTACTGATTTTCTAACTGTAAAATCTGCCTTGGAATGAAATATGCCAGAGTTAATCCACTGCCATCTGTCTTTATTTTGTTCACCCACTGGATCGTATGCCCCACACACAGCATATTATTTTTTAAATAAGCAAACTCTCATTGACAAGGAAGACCATAATGGCTCTGTAAGAGACAATGTGGTCTGCTGTGTCAGTAGTCCACATTTTATAGCTCCTGAATTACACACTGAAAGAGCTTGTTGCTTCAGGGGCTGAAGACTGAACACAAGAAGAAGGTCTGCTTGCATTTACTGGAAATACTCTTGTTTTCTGAAGAAAAAAGATGAAAATATTAATAATTTGACTTTTATTTTAAACTGAATTCAAAATTCTTCAAGACATACATATAACCTTATTTTTTGATACGAGGTCTGTCTTGGTTACACAGACATTCTGATTCTGACTTATTTTGAGTCTTGCATAATAACACTGTGTAAGACTGCAAAATGAAATCAAAACATACCACAGTGTATCGGTAGTGTTTCACATCTACACTGGAAAACTCCAAGAGACGCATAGTGGAGCCAGACTCTACAGTGGTTATTTTATAAAGCAGCTTAAAATAATTGGTGAATATTGTTTCATCTTGAATCGATCTGAAACTTGATCTGTGTAATTATTTATAAAATGCTAATGGGGGTGCAACCTAAGGTAATCCCAGCTAAACTGTATTTATCCTCATTTGATCCAACCTTTCTCTCTTTTGTCCTCTCCCTTCTTTCTTACCTATAATCAATTTCCAAATCTCACCTGTTTAAAAATCGTTATTCATAAAAGTTTGTCCTGAGGTCACAAGAGCTTGAGTGATAGCTGAAGCTACTGGAGTGAACCAGAAATGAAGTAATATCTATGATATGATTTTGATACATGTCATATCTATGATATGATTTTGTGACAGTCCTCTACATTGTCACAAAGTCCTGGTGATTATGGGAATCCACTTTGTTCCCAAGCCTGGTTGTCGTTATCCTTCATCTGGTCATTCAGGAGCACGCAAACCAGGGAAGTTGCTCCCATATGATTTTCAGAGATGGCTGAAAGTTTCTGGGTGGTTTATTCTCCATGAGGATGGCTTTTCCTCTCCTGCGGGGAGGGAAAAGGTTAGCTGTTCCCCCCCAAATATAATTATTGAAATCTTTTCAGTGAAACTCAAAGTTTCCAATAGGAGAATGAGAGTAATATTTCTCTTCTTGTGCCAGATCAATATTTACCTCACCTCTTCGAACGTCAGGAGGAAAGATCAGCTAATAGAAAACATTTGGAAAAAACATGAAGCAGCATAAGAGGACCATAATGGAGGAATCTGAAGTGAAATTTGATTGCAAATATTTATTGTTTTGTTTAGACTGTAAGAAAATGAAATGTTTTGAAATTTCCAAACTGAAATGCATACAAAGATTTTTTTCTTTTGCTCAAATATTATTTTCCCAGCAAAAAATACAGTAGTTTTATGCCTTCAGTTTTTTAAGAAAAAATGAAAACATATTACAGGAATTAAATCATTTTTGAAAAAGAGTAAGTCAGTTAATCAGTTTTGCATGTAATAGAATTTAGATTATAATTTTTTTTAAGAGACTTATTATGGATGCTCTGTTTATCATTTTGAGTCCCTCAGAATAAAAAGATGTTTCAGGTTGAGGTAGGAATGAAGAGAGAGATGTTTTGGGCTTAACTTTACTGGTTAAGCAGCGATCGCTGTTTGGTGTGATTTAGTGGTGCTGTAGCCTCCTGATGTTATGGACCTCTATAATCAGAGGACCTCAGAATGAGATTGTATCTGTCTCCGTATTTAGTTTTTGATACCTATAGCTTTCATGCTACTGAAATAAAGGTTATCTCCATAAGCTGTGAATATCTAAGTTTGGTATTGCTTACCGCAGTAGAGTCCATTATAGTACAGGGTAGCAAATGGTAGTATATGCAAATGTAATATCTTCTCTTTATTTCATCCTTGGGCAATTGGCATGTTCTTTATGTGCCTGAGCTGCTTAGAGAATAAGTTATGTGGAAATGGAACTCATTAACATCTAAACAGATGTGACAGTGTTGATTTGTAAGGTACAACGAAATCAGCTTCATCAATCCATATTAAGCAGCAATTTTTAAAATTCATTTTTGGTCAATGAAACAACGTTTCTTGGGAGTTGCTGGTAGGACACATTCTGGTGCTGTGTCTGAAAATGTACGTTGCGTTGTAGCCTAATCCAATAAAAATAAAAATTCTCCAGATACCATTTTCTATAAGGGTCACCAGGCTAGTTATTTGTTAAATTTTTAGTACAAAGTGTATTTATACAATGTATTCACAAAGACAAGATGTAACATTTTGAATATCTCTACAAAACAAAATTGTTAACCTTTCTTTTTGTTCTAACTTGTCACAAAATGAAGTAGTAGAAAAGAGAGAAGTAGTAAAGCAAAAGCTTTACTAAACTTTTAAAGACCAGAAATCAATTTTCTATATGATATACTGTAACTATTATTCATTTTGATTTCACATCTTTTTCAGTTTATTCCCTAGATACAGTCTTGACCAATACATTTACTTAAGTAGCTGATATTGTAGACAGATGTTAGCTCAAATCTGCTTGGATTAGTTTTCTTGCAGAATTTTACAGATATGGACACATTATATGGACATCTAAGTTTTCAGAAATGAATGTATTACAGATACACTTTAAGATTTTCAGGCCATGTGTTTGAAAATGTTTCTGCATTGTGTCATATCAATTTGCCACTTGAGAACAGGAAGGGGGAGATGAAGAGTTACTGTCACAATCAGCTACTAGAACACATGATCTCATTTTAATATTAGAAGGTTACATTCACAAATGCTGCTGATTTTTTTTTTTTTTGACTCAGAGGAAATAAGGGAAAGGTGTTATGAGTTCTGAGCATCTGGTTTCTGTTTCTAACTTTCCTATATTTCTAAAAGTCATTACATACCAGTTCATAGGGCCAAGGAAGAACAAATGATACGACAGAGCAGCCAAAATGAATCATTATGTTCCCCTTCTAGCTCCTATTGTTTTTGGAACTACTGTAGGGTCCAATTACAATTTCACTTTGAATATTTCTGGCTTTTCTTGTTCTCTGTTCAGGAAACGGATGAATAGGGACACTGTTGCTCATATTGTGGTAGGGAGGTAGCAATTCGTCTTGGACAAGGCTGCAGTGACTTTGCAAATCCTTCTTACCCCACCCACTTCCAAAAAAATTCCACCTTTCAAGGAAACAAGGGTTTTAATAGAAGAAAAAGGTGGGCAGATGGCATTTTACAGTTTCCTATTTGATTCTATAAATGCCTCTCCTAATTAATGCATTTCTGTTTTCTGCATTGGAGCTGATATGTTTACAGTGAAGCAGCTACCAAGAAGAACAAAACTTGAATATATTTCAGATCTTGCACTGAAATGCTGGAAAATGTATGATTTCTTTTCATGCCTCTTTTTTTTTATCATTCCAATGCTACTTGACCTTTAATTTCTGTGGCACGCACTTTGGTTGAAATTGGGAGACCATGAGAAGGTAATGAGGTCTAAAGTCTGTACTTTTGGGTCTGTTCCAGTTGAAGTGCCCATATGATTCTGTGTGTACAGAGTTTTCTACCTTGTTACTTGACTGAAATGTAGATCACCTGGATGCCAGGTTTCAGTGGACATATCCAGAACTGCCCCTGCCCTGGCCATGCTGTGCAGCTGAGTGCTCACAGGCATCACTGTATTCATCTCCTCTCAGAGCCCTGAGCCAGAAGCTTGTCTCAAAACAGCATTGGTAGGTGGGACCTTCTAGAAAACACAGGAGAAAGGGTTTGTCTTTTTTTTAATGTACATTTTGCCAACTAGTCCTGTGATGGGAGCACTCAAAAGAGGCACTGCAAATTCAGGTTCAGCTTCTTTCTCTACCCAAAACAGATGTGAACACAGTTTCTAGCATTCAGAGTACATTAGGCATCTTGGGTATATTCTTTTAATCCTGCTTTATAAGTTGCTGTGAAAATCAGGGGCTCTAACAAATTTCCTGAGTAAGAAAGTAGTGGTTAGGATACTTTCCTGGAAACAGGTTGGCCTAGATTTAAATATTGTGTACCAGCGTTCAGAGACGCAGTATGTAGAGCCCTGTCTCCTCCCTTGTTTACAAAACCTCTAATTTTTAAAATACAAAGTCATTCATCTTAGCTCACTTCCTGCCCAAAATGGTAAAGACTGAAAGATTTCCTTTCTTGCTCCCAGGGTATGTTCCTACATCTATGAATAGGGAATCCTCCTAATAGGCTGGGTCAAAGGATGTTATCAAGCTGCTTCAGGTGGCCACATGCCCCTCCTCAGCCTATTGGTTAATTTAGGTAGCTCAGCAGGCTGGTTTTACATATAGCCCTCTCTTAGGCATCAATTATCCTCATTCACTCTGTGGGTGACATAGGTTATCCTAAATAACAAGATGATTAAAAGTGAGAAAATAAGGTACTTGCCCTAGTATCATGCAAATTAATTTGCATATTTTGTCTAAAATCATCTGCTTTAAAACATATTTGTATGTGCTCAATGTTCCACAATTGAATGGACCTTGAACACTTTGGAATTGCTCATACAAATAAAAATAAGAAAGAGAATAAATCCTTACAGCAATCTGCCCCCCAGTTTCAGATATTTAAAAGCAAAGGTTACGGTGGCTAATGAATAAGTAAATTCAATATATTCCTTCTTTTGGAGATATTGCATTTGTATGTTTCTTTTTGATTGTTTATTTCACCCTTGTGTAGTCTAGGCTAAAACTCTGTGTTTTAACTTTACCAGCATAACAACCAAGATAGGACAGTCTAAATTGCTAACAAAAGGGCAATGTCCCGAGGAAAAAAGAATTTGTATGGGATGCGGTGCCTTCTCCACAAAGATGACCTTGAGTAGTGCTCTTCCATCAACCTACCCCCAAGTTCATCTGCGGTATCCTGCAGATTCCGAGATTTCTTTGTTTGTTTGACTTATATCCTACATGGTTTGTGGTTGCTTTATTTATTGGATGCTGAGTATATTTATTTAGAGTCCTATTTATTTATGTAATTCTCCCACAGGCTAAAAATCTATTGAGTCATACAAGCAGTCATCGTGTACAAGTAAAACACTATTTTATAACTTGTAAAGTGAGGGTCTCAATGAAAAGTTCAGCTAAACAGAGGGTTTTACTAAAGTTCTAACATCCTCCACAATAGGCCATGCATTGTGGCAGGTCTGAATGTGGAGCTCATGTCCAGCTAACATCCTTTGACCTAAGGAGTGACTCAGGAAGGCTATAGGAGGTCTAGCAAGAAAAATAACGTATGATGGCACATCTGTGAAGCAGAGGAGTAAATAAAATTAGTGCCTCAAATACACGTGCTTGGCAGCAGCGAAAATTCCTCCTCTTTTTCTGTGCGTGAATGTGACTGAATCTACAGTGAGAGGAAGACACAATTGGACCTCCTTTCTTGGGTGCTGAAATGCTTGGGTTTTCAACCCATTACAGAAATACAAGCCCAGATTTTTGGCTCTGGTCAGGAGGCTTCTCTCTCAGGCAGCACTTCCTGACACGGTACTTAAAAATGAGAGCAAAGGGACATTTTAGTTCCCCACATCACATCTAATCTGAGTTTGTCTAATTCCCTATCTTTAATCTGTGTCTGTTTTAATGGTCCTTAGTTTTAGTGTTATATTCCACCATCCCTCTATTCCACTGGATCCTCAATCTACCCTCAGTGGAGGGTACTACTAAAACAATCTACTACTCAGTGGAGCCCATGAGACAACTGAGATGTTGGCAAGAGAGGTCCTGGATTAGAGGAATTTATTTTCAGGCATGCCTGTGAAGTGTCAGTCATGCTGTTAGCACTAGATAATCTGAAACTGGCAAATGTGAGGAAATTAAATTTAAAGCTGGCACTTCATCTTTAATTCACTGTTCTGCATACTGTAATGATATAATTTTACAGCAGTGTGAATTAAGGTTGGAGTAGGATCAGACTTTAATCTGACTTATCTGTTTTTTGTCATTTTAATCTAGTTTAACAGCATGTTTAATTTGGAAGACTTTCCAAGACACCTTAGGGAATTGCCTTGTAGCTCATTGCAGTATTTGATACTGAAATCTAAAAAAAGCTGTCATCAGAATCTCCTTTCTTTTACCTGGTAGCATTGATATTAACACGCATCTTGGAGTACAGAGTGTCTCTGCAATAGCCATAAGCTGATTGAATCTTGGACCTTTAGCACCAAAAGCTAAAGCCTCAACTACACTGAAGGGAAACTTTTTGAACTAATAGCCTGTTAATGTCATCGATGTCAACAATAGACGGTGGAACAATCATTAGCACTAGGGCAAGGTATTATGTGTCCATATTCTACTAATATGATTCTGCTCACATTGTTTTCACAAGTGGAGTCTTTCATGAAGTAAGGGCTCAGTACTCAGTTCCTAACTTCACGTTTTGCTGGACAGGCTTCCATCTGAACTCAATAGTAGATTTATTTATACCCACTACATGTTTTTTCCAGATCTTATCATCAGTACAATAGTTCAAATCCTTACCCCATGACCTCACTAGATTTTATTCCACTTCATTTTTAGATCGACAAGGGGAAATTTATACATTATCCAGGCTGGATTTCTGTCTGATTGGATAGTCATAGCCACAGTAGTGGAAGGAGGGTGACAAGCAATATTCTAAAAATTAAACATTTTACCACGTGTCTTGATCATAGGTCTTGTCAGTGAACATATTTTATCACTTGAAGACCCAGTGCTTTACTTAAGCTTGGATAGCACAGGATAGCCAAAGGGACCATAAAGCAAAGAATTGAAAGAAAAGCTGCGTATCTCGCCGGAGCCTGTCATGCTGCTGTTCTTAGCTTCTTGGTAGCTACAAAGCTATAAGAAAGATTGGCGCTGCTGGAGACTGTAGCTAAGTGCATTTATGAGCTTGCATTGCAAGTAGCCTGTGACAATGCACCTCAGAGGAAGATAACTAACACAAGTAATTCCTCTTCCGTGTCTGGTGCCCCACAAGTAAAGAGACAATGAGTAAACCTTTGAAATGAGGGGAGCTTTCACAGGCTTCACAGGCTGAAATTATTTAGTCTAAATTGTTCCATGAGTACCTTAAAGCTACAGATATGCCTTTATAAGTTGGGGGTTAGTTCTCAAAGAAAGGAACAGAGCAAAAATTTCTATGTATGTTAGTTTGGTTTTATTCACCAAGGCAAATATGGCTGTCTAGTTTCAAATGAGAGCCAAAACCTGACATTAGGTTGTGCTATTTACTTCTGAACACAACAAAGTGCTATTTAAATATGAAAAAGCAGGACTTGACGTATTTAGTTTCAGGGACCAAGTATGAGGATGTTGGCGTACATCTTCCACTTACATTTATTCAAAGGCATTTTGTGCCCTCTGGTGACCATTTACAGCTCCATTTTGCAAGATTAGCTACAACCTTTTTGATAACAGGACTCTACCAGGACTATCGATAAGATTTTCTACCCATAGGCTGAGCTAAAATAATATTTTATTAAAAAAAAAAAAATGGAGCTAGCTGTTTATACACCCCTTTATACAGTAGATATCATATGCATTTGACAGATTTTCATCTGAGTCATGCTGGATTTCCCAATTCTATTTTGGTCCTTTAATCAAAGTATCTAGAATTGGTCACATGAGCTTTTTTGTACAACTGAACTACCTCTCAATGCAAAAGATTTTTATCAATGTACAAAAATCATACTATAATAACAGCACACCTTATATTACAAAAAGTAAGATAATTTCCGTACCAGAAGATCATTAAATACTTCCTGTTCAATGTACTTTTTACATACAAAAACTTGACAAAGTCAATGGGTCTCTTGTATGTGAAGATCTTGTCCTATTGTGTCCTATGTTTGGAGGCCTCACGAGAGCCAAACTGTAACCATATTTGGAAGTGAATTATTGCACATTTCAAACAACAAGCAGAAATAGTTGAAACCAGTCAGCAAATCAAAACTTTTGTGGCATATAAATAGGCAGATGCATAAAAAAGAGTGATCAAATTAATAAGTTAATGTAATAGTCCAAAGATTTTGAGGTATTCTAAAGAGGCACAAAATAACTAGAATTTAGCTGGATAGTTGGAGTTGTCATCAATACTTTTGCAAAAGTTGTTATTTAGTAATAAGAACTTACTTTTTTATTTCATACAAAAAAAATCAAAAAGAGTATGGCATGTTGTCATACCACACTGGGGCACTGGTCCAGTACTGCAAGGGGAAGCCATCATGAACTGTACTTTCCCCCAGAGATTTTCTTTTGCCATCCAAATATTACCCTGAAGTAGGAGAAAGGACAATTGTTCCCTGCCCACAATACCACGACTTTTCTGTATCATTGCAATGTTATATTTTTGCTGGCAGTTGCCCTGATTAACAGTCTGATATATCTCTCTGTGTGCAATTCAAAGCCCCATGAGGTCAGCTGAATGGCTCTTGCTGATTTTGGTAGGTTTTGGATCAGACCCCTAAAGGAAAGCGGTCTGGCATACTAAGACTAAGAAAAAAAGCAACAAAACACAGGCAATATCTGTTCCCAAGTCTGCCATGGATATAGTATTGCCTTTTGGGCAATTCTCTCAATTTGAAAAAGTGTCAGTCTATTTAGCTGGGATAATAGTAGTTACTTAAGCTATTAAAATGTTTGGAGAATTAATTAATGTTTGTTAAAAGTTTGTAAGTGAGTTAAAGGTGTTAGAAAGTGCACAGAATTTTAGTATTGTTAGCAGGTCTATTTTTAATAAATCCCCCTTGATCATAATTCATTATCCCTCCGAGAATTCATCCAAGGCTTTTTAGTCAACACTTTCTCCTGCAATCCATATTAATTAGCAATATTGGTCTGTTGGTTCTGCAGTATTTACCATTTTTCCCTCTGGTTTCAGAACACTGTAATTAAAGCATTCCTAAGAGAACTGATTAATGAATTGACCTGAAATGCCTTATTATAGATCCTACACAAAACTTACTTTTAAAATGAACTACAAAGTTTTGTAGAGTTTAGCTGGAAATCCACTGGAGCCTGGAGCCTGATTCCCTCTCCCCAAAACACAAAAGGCAAAGAAGCACAAAGTATAAAACCTAAATTTCCTTCTACCTCTGTGTGTAAATCAATCCCAGGAAGTGCAACATTACAAAGGGTGGCTCTTGTTAAAGAGTGGCTTTTGCTTATGCAAAAGATTACTTTCTAATCCTACTATAAGAAGGACAGAAATATACTTCTGCTCTCATTTGAAACTCCATCGATTTCATTAACGTTCTCATTATGGAACTGACATTTCATTCTTTGTTTATTTATATCACCATTTGTGATCTTACATACTCTCACCCCCGTCTGCTAACTGTATACAAGTAACACTAACAGGAAACTTTTATAAGCAACTTTCTTTTCCTTGTCATCACTGAGGCTCTTTTTGTTATTTTTAAGAACTAGAACTCTGGGTGTTTGGGGGGAAAAGAAAACATAAAGATCCTGCCAGAAATCATCCTCTAGTCTAACATGCAATTTGTAAGACAGGCAGTTTGGTTATGCAGGCATTTTCCTTCTCACACTTCTCCAATTAAAATGAATGAAAACCATTCCTTTCAATATTTTTCATATGCTGGATTCTTGTTATGGGATAAAGAGAGAAGCAAACAGATGTTTATGGAATTGTAATGATAGAAAAGAGAAAGGGCCATTCATGGTTGGATTTGGAGAGGGGTGAAAAGGGTGGTAATATAATAAGTTGAAGTAAATTTTCTTTTATGCCTTGGGGAAAGAAATAAGAGCAAAGTAAACTCAATGTGGGAGCACACAAAGTTTGCTTGTTTATTTTATGTACTTATATGTTAAATTTTGAATTAGTTATCAATGCTAATGTAACTTTAAATGTTATGTCTTTGGACTATGCTTAGGAGATATCGTTTTTCATTTAACCATGTAGCTAGTAAATTGGATTACTGTGAGATAAAATTCATATGTAGCTAAATAATGCATTGCTTTGGTGCTAATAAACCAGATTCCATGGAAAACTGGAGTTTTATGAAAAACTAGCAGATACTTGAAGATGACCTCTCAATGCAATAATTTGAAACTACCACATACATTTATAGTAGACAACTGAAGTAGTATCATTTTGCTATAAATAGAAAAATTCTATCACACTACCCAAGAATTAGAGGGTGTCCAAGAGTGTGTCATTCTTCTGAAGCGTTATAAAAAAAATAAATATCTGAAGCTTCCATTCACTCTGGCTAAATGTTAAAAAGTCAGGGTAATTTTTTTAACTGCCCTAATTCACTAAATTTACAAGACTGGCCACATGTTTCAGGACGATGAATGAGAACGAGGTACCTTGTGAACCATCCAGTATCACTTTCAGTGCTGAACACAATGCACTATTTTTCCTCCCTTGAATCCATCCATCCACTTGTTCAACATGGACATAGTTCAGGCCTCTAACGTTGGTATTGAATGTTCTTCACTAAATCCAACAGAGTTTAAGCCTTTCTTGAATCACAGGAATAACTCAATATAGTAGACTGCCTTTAGTTTGGAATTTGGTAATGCAATTTTAAGGGGGTGGAATTTTGTATTCCTTGATTTCAATAAGAACGACTCCTATGCTTATAGTTAGGTATGAATTAGAGTCCCCAAACTGAAAAAAAAAAGAAAAAAAAAGTTGTGAAAGTCATAGTTCTCTGTGAAGGCCGGAAGAGAACCTTATTTGATTAATCCTGAGTTGCCATATAAGCTGTTTCATATCTGTGTTTTGAATCTAATAGTTATCTAAATTGTATGTTCCAAAAAGGGCTGGAGTAGCGAATGTGAGCAGAAATGTTAACATGCATAAAAACACATACTTAGCACAGTGTACTAATTGAGACATAAAATGTCTATTGGACAGGGACTTATTTTCCAGGAAGGATTTTAGGAGCCCAGAAACATGTGAAAATTACTCAATAAATAAATAAAAAGAAATAACAAAAGCTAAGTGGAAATGAGACATACAAAATAGTTGAGGAATGTTTGAAAGGGTTCAAGAAAATTTTCTCATTTAGCCCCGCTAACTCATTACTTTCCTAGTAGCCCTAAGGTTTCATTCCCAGAGCTCTGAAGATTAGCAACTTCATTTCAAGACCTAGCAAAAGAAAGCCCCAAAGCTGTATGTCAGATGTCAGTTATCAGATTAAATTTATTGTCAATTTTGGTTTACCATAATAGTTTTCATACTGCTGAGCATGAGCTCAGTACTAATATTCAGAGTTTTACACCCAGCAGCAGTGAAGTAACTAAGTGTGCTACTCATTAAGCCTCAGAGATGATGTTTCCCACATCTGTGCATTAAAAGTATATAGTTTTACAATGTGGTAATTCATTTTCTTCAGGATGACTAGTGATAAGCTCTGCAAGTCCGTTGATCTGCTGAACAAAAACAAGGCCACTGATTTCAAGTTCATGAGAGAAGATACAAAAGAACCCTGAATAATTTAGTATGAAAATAGTTAAATGATGTTGTCACTATTTTTCCTGTTTCCTCCTTTGAGAAACTTTTGAAAAAACAGCAATTCAGCTGCGGAAACTCTGAAATTCAAGACGCAGGAAGAATTATTTCAATTGCATGTCACAATACTCACTCTATGGCATTGTTAAATATTTCTCATTTTATTAATTGGAATGACCCCAAGAAATAGAACCAGTGACTCCTGAATTTTCCAGAGAATGAATCTTTTCATTTGAACTAATGGTAAGTTACCCCCAGAAAATTGAGTTTGTGTTCATAATGAAGTTATGAAATCTACTGCTGAATTCATTAAATTGGAACAACTTTTATTTCATTATAGTAACAAACACAGCAAATTAATTTTCTCAGCTAGGCATCAGTATGTGTTTTTAATAGAGAACGCTATTATGTGTGAACAATTAAAATCATTTACATTTGGAGAACATTGATTATGAATAATGTTATTATCCCATTAATATAGCAAAACCAATCAAAACTGAATGTTAAAGAGTTGAAATTGTGCATTTAAACTAATAAGCAAATTATGTGCAGATGTAGACAGGAGTCTGGAACTTTGGTATGAAATGTTGGCTGTGACTGGCACATACGATTAGCAAATTTGCACTGTCCCTTAAGGTCTAATTAAGCACCATACACTGTAAGACAGAAAGCTCCATACACATAATTACCCATTGTGTGCTTGCTTATCTATTTAAAATATTACTTTTGTTATATTTAATTATGTGTGAAAAATGATGAACGTCACTTTATCTATGTAATCTTATCAAGTAATCACTCTGCCTGTCAAGAAATGCCAACATTTTAATTCTTTACAAAGGAACTCAACTTGAGGATGTAAAATTACATTTTTCAGGAAACTCTGGTCTTTTATATGTTGATATGATTTTTTTTGGTGTTTTTTCTAGCGACATCCTTTTGGATAAATGAAGAGCTCTCTGTAATTGGATCTTTTGTTTTTGCTGAAATAGGAAATTAAAATCAGGCAATCCTACAATGTAATATGGATACTCTGCAGTAAAGAAAGGGCAGATCTCCCTGCAAATAGGGTCCTTTCTCCCTGTCACTTTCAGACTCCCAAAGTTGTTCTACTTCAGACTTAGTATGACTTAGGTTAAAAAAAATTACTCTCAACTACTAGCAGCAAAAAACTCAGTGAAATTATGCATTAATCCAGTAAGATTTCTAATATTCTCCTTGAGGACTTATCTTGCCTGAAGGTATTCAGCATAGGCTTGCAACAAGGCATAGTGGAAAGAAAATATAAAGAAAGCAATAACAATTCTGCTTAACAACATTTGTTTACACGGGCAGCTATGAAAATAATCTTGCCAAGCTTGATGGCTTACTCCAAAGGAAGGCTGCTGTTCTATCACCTGATCTTCCCAAGGAAATTTAGATCTCATCACCTATCACAGGAAAATAGGGCTGGAAACAGACCTTTGGAGGTCATCTTGTCCACTGCTTTGCCTGAAGGCAGGATCAATGATTCCTGACAGATGTTCGTCTGACCTAGTCTCCCTGAAATGGGTACTAGAAGTCATTTTTATCTTTGTCAGTTCTTAACTCTTGCAATTGCCTCGAAGTCAATAGGGTGACTACTCAAGTGTCTTGCCCAAGCCCCCTTCCATCACTGCGATTTCTCGTGTATTTCTTTAGGGTGAATCAGAGTTTTGCCTTCTTCCAGTGTTGGCATTTAAGCCTTAGAATTATAACGAGTCTTCACTTCATTAATCAGCAAATAAAAATATTATTGTAGGTCTTAAAGAGTCTGTAAACTCGCTGGCTACAGAAGGAAAGGATATTCACATGAGTGGAAGGTTATGATCTGAGGTCATCTCCAATAAATAACACCTGAGTACCTGAAACTAATTAAGTATATGAGAATCTGTGTGTCTTTTTTCATGCAAACCCAACATTTGTGCTCACTTTGGTGGCTAAGAAAATATTAGTAATGTACTCTTCCAAGAATAATAGTGCAGTTTATACACACTCAGTTGAATTATACAATAGAAAAGGGGGAGAATTGTCTGCTAACCTTTAGAAATGCTGCTTTTTTAAAAGTGGAAGAAGGTCTTATTCACACAGATGTGGCTCCAGTTTGCACCATATCTCTGCTGGCAGCCAGCAGGTGCCCGTGGAAGCTCAACAATAGACAACTCTTTACACCCTGAAACCACAGATATGTGTGCAACTGGATAGTTAGGTCTTTCATTTGCCCCTCCTTCTTTTTTTTTCTCATTTACTCCTCAGTTATCCACAGCAAGGTCTGTTTTATTCAGTCAGAGCATTGCTATATTCTTCCTTCAAGCTGCTGTGATATGAAGAAGCATGCACCGTGCATGGCGTAGAGCTATTTCGACCATTCCTGATGCACACGATGTTTGATATCCTACCTCCTGTTTGTATTCATCTGCAGACGTACCGAGTAGTGCCATTTGGTGAGTCTGAGCTCTCATACCAAGCAGCCAAGGTTGGATATCTTCCTGACACAGAAGAGAGTATAGATCTGTCTGGATGAGGCAAGGGACACCCTATTACAACAGGAATTATGGAGTACGTGCACTGTAGTCACTTCTCTGTCTCCTCTCTCAGCAGCTGCCTGTTCACAACAGATTAAGTTCAGCTCCTGCATCACCTACCCTTCCAACCTGTCCCGGTTTAAGGTAAAACAGGACCCATTTTGTTCAGCAACTTTACTTTCTAGCTCGGCCTCTTCTACCTGCTGAAATTAACAACATATTGTGCAGAAACTGTTCGCTCTCAGAGGGATAAGACCTATGTTTATAGTTGATGCCAAGGAATGGTATGCAGAGAGGCTCCTGTTTATGCTTATTGCTATAACACCCAAGGGCAGCTGACTTTGTTATTGGCCCCATTGGAGGGTTGGAAGCAGAAAAGCGTAGAGGGGTCCCACCTGCGGGGACGAGCGGACAGGACAGGTGACCCAAAACTGACCAACAGGGTATTCCATCCCATCTGCCTCATGCTCAGTATAAAAGCTGAGGGATCAAAGGGTCAGTGCTGGCTCTCTTTCTTCAATGGCCGGTGTCTGAGGAGGACTCTGTCTGTTCATCTGCCTTTGATCTCGAGCCTCAATTCAGATCTGAAATCCAGTTCCCTTGTGTCACTGAGTCCAGTCTGGGACTTCCCCAGTGCCTGCCGGTGACATGATCATCATCCTGGGAGCTTGATATGGTTTTGTATATATTTCATTATTTCCTTTTATTTTATTATTAATATTTCTTGCAAGCAATATTAATACTGCTTGACGAACTTGATCTCCTTCTATAACAAGATGACCCATTTAGTGTACGAGTGAAAAGCTGTGGACATTGTTTACCTGGACTTCAGTAAAGTCTGTGACACAGTTTCCCACAGAAATTGGCTGCTCATGGCTTGGATGGGTGTACTCTTCACTGGGTAAAAAACTGGGTGGATGGCCAGACCCAAAGAATGGTGGTAAATGGACTTAAATCCAGTTGGTAGCCAGTCACAAGTGGTGCTTCCCAGGGCTCAGTACTGGGGCCAGTTCTCTTTAATATCTTTATCAATGACCCAGATGAGGGGATCGAGAGCAACCTCAGTAAGTTTGCAGACAACACTAAGTTGGGTGTGAGTGTCTACCTGCTTGAGGGTAAGATGGCTCTACAGAGGGATCTGGACAGGTTGGATTGACGGGCTGAGGCCAATGGTATGAAGTTCAGCAAGGCCAAGTGCCGGGTCCTGCACTTAGGTCATAACAATCCCACTTAGGTCACAACAACCACATGCAGCGCTAAGGCTTGGGGAAGAGTGGCTGGAAAGCTGTCTGGTGGAGAAGGACCTGGGGGTGTTGGCTGACAGCCAGCTGAATATGAGCCAGCAGCGTGCCCAGGTGGCCAAGAAGGCCAACAGCATCCTGGCCTGTATCAGGAATAGTGTGGCCATCAGGACTAGAGAAGTGATCGTTTCCCTGTACTTGGCACTGGTGAGACCCCACCTCAAGTACTGTGTTCAGTTTTGGGCCCCTCACTACAAGACAGACATTGAGGTGCTGGAGCATGTCCAGAGAAGGACAATGAAGCTGGTGAGGGGTCCACAGCGCAAGTCTTATGAGGAGCAACTGGGGGAACTGGGGTTGTTTAACCTGGTGAAAAGGAGTCTCAGGGAAGACCTTATCACTCTCTACAACTACCTGAAAGGAGGTTGTAGAGAGGTGGGGGGCAACCTTTTCTTGCTAGTAACAAGCGATAGGACAAGAGGAAATGACCTCAAGTAACTCCAAGGTAGGTTTAGGATGGACACTAGGAAAAATTTCTTCACAAAAGAAGTTGTTAAGCATTGGGACAGGCTGCCCAGGGAAGTGGTGGAGTCGCCATCCCTGGAGGTATTTAAAAGATGGGTAGACATGTTGCTTAGGGACATGGTTTAGTGGTGGTTTTGGCAGTGTTAGGTTGATGGTTGGACTTGATGATCTTAAAGGTCCCTTCCAACCTACATGATTCTATGATTTCATTAAAGTAGCTTAGTTCCTTCTAAACTCATAAGTCTTTCTCTCCTGCCTGTCTTTGAGGAGAGGTAGGGGAGAGCATCTGTCGTTCCGCCCCATGGCTAGTTCAGCCCAAATCACGACATAACCCAAGTATTGGATCAACCCAGTCAGTTGCAATGTCCCATCTAAAAGAGAGAAAAGGAAGGTTCATTCTCAAGGGGAAAGATGAGGTCTTCTTTTCAATCAGAAATTAGAGAGGTTAGTCTGTAATCACTTCATGCAGAAAACTTTCTTGGCAACACTATAATTTGGGTATCAAAGATGCAACTTTTGCATACTGAGTAGACTATTAGTCGGGCTATAGTTTGACTAGCTGTGAGAGCACGGTAATCACAGAATTCAACAAATTACTTTTCTTCTCCTCATTAACTTCAGCTTTTGCATGGATTAGTTTGAACCAGCTGTAATTCTTCTAGGCTTTGGTCTCCTTCCTGCACTGAGAGATAACTCAGTGGTAAACAGCACCATCTGCATGGAAAAAGAGAGCTGAGACTTCTCTTTTAGTTAAAGATTGTTGTATTTTGTTTTATTTTGCCTTTTTTTTTCCTCATTTCAGACAGCAAAGCAGCACCAGCTGAAATTAATCCTTATGATGAATAAACAGTTGATTCAGTCCTTGTGAACACCCAGCAGGATTAGTGGGACAGGAAAAGATTTACACTAAGTAGGCGATCGCTCTCTACACCACACAGTCAGAGAAAATACGATTGCTTGTATATGAGGCTATCAGTATTTGCTGGCCTGGTGGTCACATCTGCACCACTTATGGTATCGTGTCAGAATGTCAGCTGGGGTGAATTAGTGTCCTCCCACTATGTCAAGCACAACTCAGCTTGCTGTTTGGAATATTTCTTTCAGCAGGAAAATATACAAATGACTGTAATGAAAACAAGCACAGCTAAAACATATATATGTCACTGAATGTTTTTTATCTTTCTAAATTTGAAAACAAAGCCAAAATGTCTCTCTCTCTGTTTCTCTGTCAACTTATAGTAATAATATATTTGTAACTGTGAGTGAGACCATGTAGCAATGACAGGGGAGCTCTCATGTCAGTGATTGCTTCATAAGCCAACAAGAAATTATCTTCTCCCTGGCCCAGATTACCATGGGATAAATTAAATAACAAAGTAGGTCAGACAGATCAACTCAGAAGCTGATGTCAGAGAACAGCACATGATAAAACAGAAATAAATCACAGAATCTCTGGAATGAATTAAATATAAACTATCTTGTCATCCAGTTTCTCTGATTGAAAAACAAAAATTAAAAGAATGAAATGAAAATAATTCCCTTTCCTGTGTCTGAATTAAACTTTATTAAATATAGGCTGTGAAATTGTTCACTATCTCCCCAGTTTGTGTGAATAATAGAAGTTGTTCTGTAAAAGTGCATTTGAATTTTTAAGTAACTTTCCTACTGTCTTGAATTTCAAGAGTTTGTGTAACTACAGTTCATGCACAAAATTGTTGACTATTAAATATCACAGTGATTATGCATGCTAATAAAAATGTTAGAATGACTTGCATTTCCCACCCAATAGATAATATTTACAGTACAAATACCCTAACACAATAATTCCTATCTTCCTTATCCTTCTGCTCGACAGGTATAAATAACTACAGAAAAAGGACAACTGGTTATTTCAAATGATTGTCTACAGTAAACCAAATTACATATAGTGAACTCTTTAGTAGGCATCAAGGCTTTGTCAGAAAATTTTTAATCAGCCCCTAAGTGTAAACAAGTATTAAGGAATAGGATTATTAAGCCAAGGAGGACTTAACAGGAAATTGAATAACTTTCTAAGAATTTTTTCAATGGAAGAACTTCATGCAAGAAAGTTAAAAATAGAGTTTTCACAGGAAAAAACATCTGTTTAGGGCAACAAAAAGCAAACAGATATTTTGTACTCTTAGATCTTTAGATTCATAAGGAGATTAATAACAAAACAAAATAATTTATTTAACAAAATACATAGGTGAATGATAACTAATTTAGAAGTTCCTGAAATTCTTAAATTTTACCAAGCTATAGAGGATTTCAGAACACCTGTATAGAAGTCTGTAATAGTCTAATGTTTCTTTCCAAACTTTTTTCCCCACTAGCAATGACTTCAGCAGTTCAGTCGCTTTTGATAAGTCACCAGGGTCAGACATTTGCTGATTTCCCGTGTTGTTAGAAGCAACTCCAGACTTGGGTTTCCCCATCCATGCAGAGTCACTCCATATCCTACAGTCATAGATTTCATTCTAAACGGGATTCATTACTGGGGTTGTTTCTCTACCAGTGCAATATGACAGAGCTGAAATGCAGCACTGTGTAGTAGTGACAAAACACGACAAAGTGGCAACGAGTTTTCTAACAGTCCACGTGTAATAACTGTGAACTGTTTCTCCATCTATGTATGTTTTAAATGCTGTATAGCCTAAGTTATTTTGGGGGTTCTTGGTTGTTCTCGGTTAGCATCTTTCTATTGTATGGTTGTGTGCTGTTATTAATAGGTTGTAACTCTTGTCTTACTTTCAAACATCCAGATACAATAAACTAGCTACACAAGTATGATAACTGCACCTGCATTCCTTTTGTACCCACCATTATACATTGTATTTGTCCGACAGCTAAATCTGCTCTCTGTTCAGCTGGCAGTTAAAACCAAATCCTACATTTCCATATGTAGCTACCATAATAGCGGGTCACTTCAAGCTATCCTATAAGAAGGAATATTGCTCTGGCTTGATACCAGGACCCAGAAATAATTTGTTTCTCTTCACTTTGCTACTAATTTCAAACAATTTTTTTAAATTACAGTTGTTTCATGGTCTGTTGAGCTCCTGGATCCATTGGAGACCTAAGCCCACCCCCTCTGTAGCGCACCCTCTTCAGAGGTACCTTCTTCCATGGATGAGATCACGATGAATCCATTCTTGTCTTTTTAAACTTGCTCCCTGTTCCTTTTTACCTTATTTTTCCTCTTTGTCTTCCCATTATTTTCCTGATACCTTTTAGCTGTTTTGATTCTTGTCTCTCACAGATTTTACACACTTACTCACCCTGTGTAGTTCTCATAATCACGTCCATGGTCCATACAAATCTATGTGTTTGCTAGTCTTTGCTTTTATCTTTGATCTGGATTCTTAGTCAGCCTTTCAGTTCATGAATGTGATTGTTAACTTGACTTGGGTCTTTGTCTGATGCAGTTAGGGTTCCTAACTTCTGCTTCAGTGGAAAGGTTGTTCCTTGATGTATTTTTAAAAAAGTCTTACCCTGATGGGTTGTTTCCAGATAGTTTCCAGATGTCTTCTTTAAAACAGTTTCAGATTATTTAAATTGCATTCCTTGTTTCCTGTCTTTGCTATTTATACTCTCAGTTGTGCATAGGCATGGCAACTATAGATAAATTAAATGCAAAATTGTGCATTCAGTCTTGCAGAACCAAACAGATGAGTGCAATGTTATGTGGTAGCTGTTAACCACTCTTTTTGTCTCAGCTTCCTATATGAGATCATACAAAGTGCCTCGGAACAGAAAAAAAAATAAAGAAAGAAAATAGGAGGAGGTCCAGTAAAAGAGGCTGTAAACCTTCCTCCCTGCTAGCACTCTCAGTTGTGGCATGTGCCTTATTCACACCATGGAAGAGCAGTCGTGTAGTTGCTCAGTTCTGACAATCCTGCTGGGAGCACATCCGGATCCAGATTTATGTGTGAGACTAATTACATACTGTTCTTAAGCCACTGTGAGATGCTTGGAGCCAAATAGAAATGTTGTTGGCAGTACTGGAGAAAGCCTTGGATTTGGATGAAGACAAAGATGCAGGCAGGAATTTGGGCTTGTGGAGACAATGACAGGGCTGTCTAATTGAAATTGAATCGGGATTTCTAAATCCTAACATCCCTCACATCCCTTCCCTGCAGTGAGTTGACAGCTGTGAAAAAATTCCCACCAAATGACCAGGCAGATATTTGCCTGAGTGCTGTAATAAGATCCCAAAGTTGCTGGTAAGCCATGAGGATATCAGTGTGATTCTTCAACAGAAGATTTCTTGTTTTCTTCAGAGAAAAGATCATCAAGGTTGCAAAGCTCGGATCCAATATACAGGCAATATTAGAAGTAGGTTGTTCATAAAGAGTTAATTAGTTACTCTTTCTTAAGGCATGAGTACATCATATTTAATTATGTGGTCACATACTTTTCTATTTTCTTCATGGGAGGTGAGCCTTATTTGTTTACTGGTAGATAAAACAAGCGATTGTCTATACGTTTTCTGTTACTGATTCCTCCCATACTGGAAAGACTCAGATACCAGTTATCAAAGGGCAAAGGGTGAATTCCAGTGTCAGAGGTTTTCAGGAAAAAGGGTAAATAATATAAAGAAAAACGTTCTTCAATGATTTGTCTGAATCTAAGATATTATATATAGTATTAGAGGAAGAAGAGAAGTCAGTCTAGTCTGCGCAGAATTTGTGAGAGTTGGTCTCCTCCTTTCCACATAAAAGATAGATATATTAAATTTAGAAGTGGAAGAAGACGTAACCACAATAGGTAGCAGATGTGATAGGGTAACTGCTAGCATGGAAAGCCCCTTCTAACCTCAGATTTTTTTCATTTTCAAAAATTCTGAACCACAGCATCCTTATTAATGCTTTGATATGTTTTAAAATCGTGCAGTTAGAGAACAGTTTCTGTGTTTGTAGGCAAGGTCAGCTGATGGCACAATTTAGAAAGGGTGTGGGAATGGAAGGAGATGAGGAAGGTCATAAAATTACCCCTGCATCCTGCAGTCTGTGGTGTGACATATGGAATAGCAAACATGGAGTGTCTGCAGTCCACTTTGTAAACCTACTGTACGGGCACAAATACTTTCCGAGTCAGAAAGAAGTCTTGTGTGGCATCAGTTCTACAACTCTTTCACTGACTGACTCCATCATCATCGTTCCAGAGACCAGTTTATGATCAGTGAGGTGTGGCTCATGGGCTAAACACAGGGGAAGTGCGGTTCTGGTGGAAGACTGACTATATGTCTGGGGTTTTTTTTTCTTTTTAATAAGACAAAGAAAAAGAATGTTTTGAAAAGTTATAAAGAAAGTGTTTTGATTTGTGCTTTTGCACCTTTTTTGAAATGTCAAATTTAAGTGCTACTTCGTATACTTTGGGGAAGATTAGAGCCAAATGTTATGTTTGGCTCTTGTTTGTGCAATGAATTGGTTAAAGTCTAAATTTTCATGAATTTAGGAAAAATCTGTGGCTTTGACATGGTGAGGGTTATTACCAGATAGCACGAGACTTATTTTTTTGTCTAATATTTAAGATCATCTTACAATTTTCAGTTTCTCATCTCTTTTTGGAGAAGAAAAACTAAAAGTATAGAATTACTATTTTACGTGCAGATTATGTTGCAAAGCCTTCAGCAAAGAAACTAAATAATTTTGATCTATTCAGTGTTAGACACAGAAATCTCTATGAAATGAGAACATACTATTTTTCTGTACAGTTCTAGTGGCTAATATGATCAGCTAATGAATAATATAAAACTATTAAATATTGATAAATTGTAGTTTTCTGTACTTACTGCAAATATAGTAAACCAGCACAATTAGCCTCATCCTCATAAATAACTTTGTGCTCTATCCAGACTCTGAAATTTCTGTCTATATTCAATAACAATAAAGCTGTAACAATGATTTACAATTGAATGGATAGCACGAAAGTTCATTGACAACTCATTGCAACTTTCCTTGTTCAGAAGTATGGTTAGTTACACTCTTTAGGTCCAGGTAGCCTGACTTTACAGGTATTAAAAATCAAATATAGCTTATAAAATGTTCTGTTATATTCACGTTTCATAAGGAAGATATTTTTGAGAAGGTGGGATGGGGGAATAGGACCTGCTCAGTACAAGGGTGTGTACATTAGGCCAAATCATAAAAAAAATCTAGAATCTAGTCAATGTTTTACTTCAACTCATTGCTCTCCTGCTAGTTTTCTGAAGATATTTTATACTTTTTTTTTGGTATTTCATCATATAGACTTCTTTAGACTAATTAGGACAATTTTTTTTTTTTTGTCTTGTTTGGCATTTATTTTTGTCTTTGACTTATTTCAAAGAATTTGGTTTATTAAAGACAGAATCACAGGTTAACCATTATTTCAGGGTCTGCAGAGCAGTACCTTGTTAACACTATGGTTGTTCTCACAGGAATAAAAAGCAGTGAGTCAATAATTAACTAGGTAGGCTTTCACTAATCTGATAGATGAGGCACCTTGTATCTGGCAGAGAATATCTTTTCTAAAAGCTGATCTATTAGACTTTTCTTTTTTTTTTTTCAGTCTGGAATCATAAAATAAATAAACCTGCAATCAGGTGAAAGCAATCTCATTTGAGGCCATTTTGATACTTAGTAGTTAGTAAGGTTTGACTTTTTTAACAACATTTGCAAGCTTCCACCTAATTAAAATGAAATGGGCTGATACATAAATTCTGAGAAAATACATGGCTCAAGCTTCATAACTTTTTATGCTCTCAACTCAAAACTAGACAAAACATATCAAGTTGGGTATAAATTCTCCTTTGTGTTACAGCTGTGACTAAAAAGCCAGATTAGAACCATAGGAATTTATCCCATGTGATTCAGAAATAAGGAAAATGTGAAACTCATGAGAACTGAAACCAGCTGTTCTTCTACTTCCTTTCACTGAGCGTAGAGTGACAGATGACATTGTTTGTAGAGGCCCCATCCATCAGATTTAATGACCTCTTATTAAAACTGTGCTTAAGTATTCAACAATAAGCCATATATTTAGTCATCATAGTACCACACTTTTCTCAGGAAACAAATTTCACCTGTAAGTAAGAGGGAGTAAAAGCCAGGAAATTAGGAAGCTTGAAAAAGTATTGACTTTAAAATACTGAAAGTGAAGGCAAAAAATGTTTATTGGTGCTTGTGATTACAAACATACAAGGTTGTCCTATCTATTATTTAGATGTGTGAAATACTTCATATTTTCCCAAATAACAAAAGTCCAATTGTATTTACAGCATAAAACTGGCTACAGAAATCAGTGGCTGTGAGAAAAAGGGCAACTGATTTAGCCAGTGACTATGTTATGATCAAACCTGGTACAGCATAGAGTCACCTTACCATCAAAAGATTTTTGACACCTTGATGCTAAAATATGTCTTGATTATACGGAGTAACAAATGGCTTGTTAACAAGTACCTTCTGTGCTAGTTTCAGCAAGATCATAGGCATCGTAGGAATACGAAATTTGTACTCATATCCTTCTGCTGTGCTTTCTTTTCTTTTCCTATTGGATTCATGCTTTCTTTCCTTTCTCCTACTTCTAATTTTCTCACCTGGGTTTCATTTTTTGAAGAGCAAAAGGACCATCCCTGACACAGGCAGTCTCATACAGCTGGAATGGTACAGCAGCTCACAATGTCATAGTGTTTTGTACCTAACAGTACATGTAAATGTATAACTTGTTCTTGGAAATGAGTGAAAATGCTTTGCTGAAATATTCCCTCCAAAAGTATACCTCCCAAAACTCAGGCAGATGTCCAGCAGGAAAAATTTCAGGCCAGAGAGTTCAAATTTGCATATTTATAAAGTTCTTGCATGACTTTTAAGCAATTTCTACAAAGACTGGATGAAATAAGATAAATGAAATCATATCCTCTGGATAAGAAACAGATCAAAGTTCATACTAACGATGTTAACAGTCCTTTAAAACTCTGGAAGGACAGGGTTTCTGCTCAATGATCCCAAAACATTAAAGAAAAAACACTAAGGCTTCTTAACATGCCTCCAAAGTAAAGCTTCTTAGCTTTACTAAGACAATGTAAAAGGTTATGCAACTGACATTTAAAAACTCTAAAATTTCACAAACAATTGTTATTTCTTATTCATACAAAATATTTTCATGAATCTTCTCTTTAGTTGTTCCTTTTTTTCCAGCTATTAAAATGTTTTGACAAAATTCTTAACCTTTTTTGGACAGAGATTCTCTGACTGGATATCACAGGAAAATTTACGTTGGAGAGGACCTCAGGAAGTCTCTTGTCCAAACTCCTGCTCAAAGCAGGGTTAGCTTTGACTTCAGAGCAGGTTGCTCAAGTCTTTAACCAGTAAGGTTTTGAAAACCACCAAACATGGTGATTTCAGAGCCTCGCTGGGCAACCTGCTTCTCTGTTCAATTACCTTCTTTGGGAAAAGGGTTTCCTTGTATCCAGACTGAGCTCACCTATTTCAATTTCTGTCTATTGTCTCTTGATCTCCCACCATACAGCACTGTAGGCCAACTCCACCTTCTCATAGATGTACCCTAGGTACTGAGATAGGACTGCTTTTGGGTCTGAAGTCCCTTGTCCCCCAAACCTCCCTTCTTCAGGCAGACCAGTCCCAGGTCCCTCAGCTTCTTTGCAAAGGTTAAATGCTCCAGCCCCAACTGCCTCAGTGGCCTTTGCTGAATTCACCCCAGTTTGTTAACCTCTCCCATACTGAGGGGCTAAAACTGGATGTAATATCTAGATGTAGTCTAATGAGTGCTGAGCAGACGGGATGATGTCCTTCCTCTGTCTCCTGACCGTGACCTGTTCACACAGCCCAGGATGCTGTCAGCTGTTGTTGGTCCCACCATGCCCCAGGGCCCTTCCCACAGACCTGCTCCCTGGCCACCCCAGAGCACTTCTGTACCACTGCAAGGGGCTCCTCCTTTTCCTGTGCTGGACTGGTTATTGGTACTGGCTGAATTTCATAAGGTTCCTGCTGGCCCAATCCTCTAGTCTGTCCAGGTCCTCTGGATGGCAGCCCTGCCCTAGAGTATATTGTGTTGTCCCCCAGTTGAGTGTCACCTGCAAACTCAGTCAGAGTGCATTCACTTACCTCCAGAAAGGAGGTGACATCTATATAGAACCTACCAGAGCTCTACATGGAGCACACTCACTTCCCATTGTCCTCTTAAAGATGTTAAGAAGAACAAGATAGACCCCTGTGATACTCCACTTTTTACCAACCTCCATTAACCACTGCCCTCTGAGCCTCACTATCTAATCACTTATTTATCCATCCAGTTGTCCACCCACCCAAACTGCAAAATCCTACTTTCAGAACAAGAATATTGTGGGAGATTGTGCAAGAGGGTTGCTCAGGCATGATTTCCCCTCAATAACCAGCATGGTTACCAAGCTGACTGTTTCTGACCACCTTATTCTCAATCATGTGGCCAGAAATGTGCTCTAAGGGGACTTGCTCCAGAATTTTTCCAAGGACTGAAGTAAGGCTGACCAAGCTGTAGTTCCCTAGACCATCCTTTTGCCTTTTTTGAAAAGGGAATAACCAAAGACAACCTCCTGTGTTCTCCACAATCTTTCAAAGATGTTAGAGAACAGCCTTGCACATAAGCCAGTTCTTCCAGCACCCTTGGATGCATCCTGGAAGGTTCTGTGGACATATATGGGTTGAATTCTCCAAGCAATCTTTGACTCCATCCTCATCCATTCTTGGTAGTTTTCCTCTTTGAGCCTCACCTCTAAGCACAGAGGTATGGGAGACCTTGTTGGGAAAGTCTAAGACAAAGAAGATACTGGGTACCTCAGCCTTATCTGTGTCTGCTGTCACTAAATCACCTGCTCCTTTCAGCAATGTGCACCCATTTCCTTTGTCCAGCCTTTTACCATGAACATAGTGGTAGAGGTTCTTGTTCATGATGTCTGTGCAAGTTTCAAATGTGTTTGAGCTTTGGCTTTCCTAACACCATCCGTACATACCCAGGAATTATTGCTAAATTACTCCTTTTAGCTGATCCCTGCTTCCTCCTGTATATTGCCTCTTTGCATTAGAGCTCCGTCATGATCCTCCTTCGCTTGATCATGAAGGGGTCTGGAATCTGTATCTCCCACATCACAAGAAAACTTCCCAACCTCTAGTTCATGGGGAAGTCTAACAATACATATTTCTCAAGCTTTCTTAGGAAGCTGGGCTTTCATGCCATATACTTTTATACAACTTAAATTAGACTAGCAATGGAAACACTATTTCATCCCCTGGGCACTGTGGTCCTTATCTTCTTCGTATTGAATGAACAGTGCCCAGAGTGCTCCAAAATGTGTGCACTAACTGGACTAACAGTGTCAAATCAGTAGCAAGCACTATGTTTGCTGCAGAATTTGTAGTCAGCAATAGGTTACTATATTTTTCATAACAAGCTTAGGACTAGGCATAAAAGCATGTTACATCTGCATGAGACTATTACAGGGAAACCAGCATCATTCTTGTCACTGCTTAGAATACAAAGTACAAAGAGTCTTTGTTTTCTCTGAACAGTAGTGTCAGTATTTTCAGTGAGATCTTAATAATCAGCTACATTTTATGAGCTGAATCTTACTTGCATTTAGAAATTTTACTCATGAATGGTGCTGTTTTCTTTCTTGATTTTCTCTCCCCACCCACCCTCTCTTTTTGGCTTAAAAAAAAGAAAAAGGAATAAAGTGAGAAACAATCAAAATATAATGACAATAAGAAAAGTATGTCCTCTGGTTTAAACCTATTTAGTTAGCTGCAGTCCCAGCAGGAATGAATTTGTTCCATTGCTTTCTCATCTCTAGTTTGTTCTTTGATTATCACATTTTATTTTATTTCATTTCATTTCATGTGTTTTCTTTTCATTTTATTCTGTCATTCTTACTGTTTATCATGTTTTCTTTTATATTTCTTCAGGTTTTAGGAGCAAAGCTTGAATATGTCAGAAGAGCATTTCAGGTGTGTTAGAGAAATCACTATAGAGAAGCTGCTTCACTCTAATGTTCTTGGAATTCCTCTTTCTTCAGAATTATTTCCTTTGTAGAAATTTTGCTTTTATCCAGGGTTTGAGTCCTAGAGACTTCTTTCCCTTATATCCTTTTTTTTGGTGGTTTATATCTAAGACATAAAATAAACAACGTTTCTTTCATTAGACTTCCTTTTGTTTCCAGAAGGATGAAGGAATTCATCGAAGCAAAGGTCAGATGAGACAGAAGGTCTCTATCTGATTTTTAAAACTAAGTCTTTCTAGGAGAGAGGATAAGGTTTCACACTAAAGCATGATTTTCAGAATGTGTGGAGCACCTGCAGCTCCTGCGATCTTCAGAGGAATATGTGCATAGTAGGCATCTCTGAAAAATTAGCCCAGTGCCCTTCCATTGCACTTCTCCAGTCTGTGCCAAACACAAGAGGAACCCAATGGAAGTACAGTGATTTATTCTTAAACAAGTGCACGTATGGATTCGGAGGGGGGAGGGGGGTGGGGAAGGGGGAAAAAATGTCTGTGTTAGCATAACATGCTTGCACACTTGATATTTCATCTAATCCTGTATTAACTGTTCCTTCTATATGACCGACTTGGTAGCTGTGGCTTCTTTGGCAAAACTACAGTAAATGATATGAAATCGAGACAGAGTGAAAAAAAAGTATAGAGGGAGTTGAAACTACATAGCATTGGTTAAAACCAAACAGCCTATACAATTTAGGATGGAAAAATAAAGTACTATAAAGACATTTTACTTTGTTGACAGCTTACAAAGGAATCAGGTGCTGCTTCTGAATCTTTGTAAGAAATGATGCTAAATATGAGACATACCACTCCTTAAGATGGAAACTTTAGGCAAAGAAAACTTACAATAGTCAGGAGAATTTGTTGGCTTGGCATTCATGAACAGAACTGCAGAACCTACACTGAGTGTCAAACAGCAAAGCAGAGAAAGAAAAGTCCACACAGGTCTCAGACAGCGCAGCCTGCCAAAATAGCCATGGCAAGGGAGGGTCTTTGGAGAGAAGTGGCTAAAGGATCTGTTTTAATAATAGTCATTACCTTGACATGCAAGGCATAAAGACTTTCAGAATATTGTCCTTAGCATTATTAGTCATGTAATATGCTACCCAATTAAAATCTCTCATACTTCACTACAAGTAGGACTGTGTTGAAAACAATCCTTCCTTTGTGGCTTTTGTGAGACTTAGTGTGTTTGAAAGTCAAAAGACTCTGGTAAAAGGCATCAATGCGAGAATGTATCATGTCTTCAGTTGACATAGTCATGAGACCCACATTTCCTTCGTATTGTGTTGTGTGGTGACATAAAGATAGCAGAACAGCTTTTTAAGGCACTGAGCTGGGTATGATAGAGCAATTCAGGAAGGGGAAAATCTGGTATGATGACTTGCAAGACCTTGTCTGAACATGTCTTGGCCTGTTTTGAGTGTTTTTTCTCCTTATTAAGCTATAGCATCTTTCTAATCACCAGATGTCTATTTCCCAATATGTTTAACTTGTGCTTATCTTTGAATAATATTATACAATGTAACTGTAACTTTCTACTGGTACTTTTAACAAGCAGTTTTTCTTTGCAGAACAAAATATGTGACTCCAGCATAACGATGCAGTGTTAGAGCAATACAAGTGTGGTGCGATGGCAATGGGAACCCAGGATGCTGTGCCGAGGAGTACAGGGTGGTAGAAGACAAGGCACAGAATGGCACTGGAGACCCAGGGGTACAAAAACTCCACAGTGGTCAGTTAAAGAAATGCAAACCTGGGAGCTGAGCAGAAATGGTTTAGGGTAGCAAAGAGAATAAAGAATAAGGATCTGAGGTAAGTAAAACATACCACAGGGGAAGGTGAGAGAAACCATTAGCAATATACTGCTCCCAGCGAAGGAAAAGAAGAAATCCCGTCATCATCACTCTCCTCAAGGATGCTGTTGACTCACTGCAACTATCTTGTACGTTCTGAGGAAGATTGGCTCTGTTGGCCTTCGGATAGAGAGCTGTGGTGGAAAAGACCATATCCAAAGAAAGAGTGTAGAAAACTAGGAAGTTTTGCGTCACAATTTTTAATGGTATCATTAATGATATTTGATTTTTATTAAGTAAGGAATTTGGAATAGGAGAATGTTGAATATTTGATGTGTTTGGTGAATGTTAATATCATTGTAACTGGCTAATAATGGCAAATTTTGTATTTTAGCTAGATTTTAGTAGGACTAACAATAAATTCTCGGCTTAACATGTATGGTATTCTCCCCTTTTTACCCATAAGTAGAGTTAGAAAGTAACAAAAAATTAGAGAATGGTGACTTAAATCTACTGCATAACATCTGATGTGTGGAAACTCTGTATATCTGCTTTTGGTCAAAGCAAATGCAGGTTGACTTGATTTGCAGTGAATATTAATTATGCTCCATGGTGCGATTTGCTTTTGCAGATCATGACCAATGCATGAAGAACAAACAAACAATTCTACAGCTCAGCTGATGTCTGATAACTTGGTGAGTCACAGTAACTGGAGGATTAGGCATCAAAATAATCAAGTTCTAGACCAAATTGTAACAAAAGAAAGATAAGAAAAGGTATCCAATGTACCTAAATCTGTTCTAAAGACAATTTACAGTTAATCCAATAGGATGTTGGTATGACTTGTAATGTAATTTAATTTTTAAACAATAAAATTCCAATTTAAGAACTATACAAGAGTCTCTAAAATTAAAATTAAAATAATTATTAAAATAATGTTATTAACAGTATACAAAACTACATTAATTTAAACAAATCTCAGAGCAGCTCTGCCATATTTCAAATGCAGAGTATTGACAGCTGAAAAACTTTTATTCCAAATTAACTTGCAGAGAAATAAACAATGAGATAATAAAAGGCACAAATTATGAGTGATAAAATTATTGCTGTGCATTTATGTTTATAAATTCAGTCTTAGTATGTCCTAACTATGTGTTAAGACAGAACTGTAAGATGGACTTTTCTGAATTACAGCAAGAATTTGAAACAAGAAACTCTTTTCCCTCCAAAATGGATATATATTTTGAAGCCAAAATTTTTTCTAGAAAACTTCCCCAGCAAAATGACTAAAACTGACAGTCCTGACCAGGAACAGGTTACATGATCCAATGTACACGTTAAACCTCAGCACAAAAGTCATTAAAAAGGCCTAACACAGAGAAATACCCATGATCACCTTAAATACTGCACCCCATTTCCATAGAAGTCAATTTTCACATTGAAGTGCAAGAATCAAGTTGCTTAATTGCTCATTTGTCTGCAAGCCTCTGGGATAGAGAATGTTAGTTTATTTAACGCATAAATACTCCAGAGTAATTTCCTCCATATTTATTTTCCACTGGTTCATCAATCATATTCCTCTGACAGGGTTCTGGAAAGTGTAATCTTTTGGACTGACCGTAAAAAATGAAATATACCAACCTTTTCAGAAGGTGATGGGAGAAAAGAAATCCCTACACAACTAAATGCAAGTACCATGTTATACATATTTTCATGTGCATATTTCCCTAAAGAGGCAAAACTTATCCAGTCATTCCCTACTATTCCCTTTCAACTCCTAGAAAGATGGAGGTGGAGTAAAGCGGAATCTTAGACTCCAGATCACTGTACACATGTCCAACATTATATAGAAAAGATAAATTATATAGCAAAGGTAGATAAAAAGATAAATTATTTCTGTGGCCAAAATCAATCAGGATAGCCTAGTCTAAAACAAAAGCAGAAACTTTCCCCTACAAGAGATAGTGAGAGAGAAAGGGATAAAATAAATTGACAAAATAAACCTGAATCATTGTCCATGGAGTCTGAATCCTTCTGCTACTAAAAAAATTAATTCCCATTCTCAATCAGGTCTTTGTATTCAGCCTTCACAGTCAAATCTTCCAGTGATGTCTTCTGGCATTAGGTGGAGGCTGTGGGTGTGCCTCGCCTTGCTTAAGAACATGCCAAGAAAGCAGTCTGAAGCAAGGAGGAAGGAGAATGAACAGGAGTGTGCTGGAGGGTAAAAAAAAAAGGAAAATACTCTACTGAATCTTTGGGCTTCTTTAATCATTTATATTTCTAAACTGTGCACATGACTTCTACATTTTAAATCTGTAGAAATAAAGAGGTCCTTTTATTACTCTTCTCTGTTATTCTATCTATAATTCTGATCATCTAAAACAGACATTGTTGTGGAAAAGGGTACAAGTGTAAGGGTGAAACAGTCTGAAGCCTACCTACTTGAGGACTTCAGATCTGACTAATAGATCTGGAATAATGACAGAAGGGTGTGTAGCTGCCTTCTTGAATCAGCCACATGAATTTAAAGAAAAAAAATCCCTTGTTTTTCAATAATCCTTCTTGGGGTTGGATTTTTTAAAATGTTTGTTTGAGTTCTTGTCAAATGGAGGAGTTCAGTGACTTCTGTTTCCTTGAAGCACCATAGAGAGACAGTAAAGTTCTTGCTGGTTGAGTAGTTCATTTCTAAACATTAAATAATTTCTGAGGCATGAATTGTGTTCATTCAGAAAACTTCTAAATCACTGTTGAATGTCTTGTATCTGGTCTGCACCAAAAAAAAGTCACTATCTGTACATTAATGAACCTCAACTTTCATATTCCCAGATGATATTCCCATTCTCAAAATAACATAACAGCCAGATCAATTTAGACTGAGAGAAAATTAGAGTTGTTATTTTGTGATTTATCGTGACTTTTAAAACATTCAGGTTATATGAATGCCACCTTGTGTAAACTTTTAAGTTTGAGCTAACCACTTCATATTTTTAACATCAAGAGAAAGAAAAAGGTCCCTCCAGAAGGTGATTCACCAGCTTATTTTAGACACTTCTCCCAGGCTGAGATGAATCACCCTCTGAAGGTGCCCATGCACATTTCTGTGTAGCATCCCAGCTTCTGAACCCAAGTTGAATGCATGAAAAAAATCTCAGTTCAGATTTTCATTTAGCTTCCTATCCCCTCATAATTCCAAGAAAAGCTAAAGAACAAAACCAGCAACGGTTTAGGAATTATTTAAGAATTTTTAAACAATTGTTTATTATTTTGGGGACAGCTGCCTGGTTTTCAATTGATTTCATCATCAGGGTGGCTAGAAAGAAGCTGACTGGTGAGTTCTTAATTTCAGCTATACTATACCAGCCTTGTCAGGGCTCCAATGCGTCTGGGACAGTGAGGTCTCCTTAGCACTAAGAATCGTATTTCTTGGGAAAGCTGATTTTATTTTTTCATGTTAACAGCTTACTATTATTTATAGTATTATGAATTTTACATACACCAGAGAAAGAACCTTATTGTTAGCCACTAAATTCCTGTTAGTTATTGGTAGAGAAAATAATATCTAGTTTCCTTTAGAAAAGTTGAACATTTTTCTCGATTTTGTAGATTTAATAAAAAAAGACACAGTAATCATCATGAGAAATGACAGAATTACTAATATTTTCTATTAAATGCAGAATCATGTCATTTTATTAACTACAGAAAATATAATTTCTGTCTGTTAGAAATGAAAAAAGCAACCAAGCTAACCAACGTTATAAATGTTAAAAAATATTTGCAAGACTTCTTGATGGACAGCAACAAGCCAAGAATTTTGAAATGCCATCTTTACGGTCTGTTTTAAAGTTTTCCTATATTTGAACTGTTTTCTTTGATAAAGATAAACATGTGTCTGTGTGTATGTTATCTTTATTGTATGTTAAGGACTGACCACTCAAGCAGACTGACCTTGGTACAACAAAGTACACATATAACTATGTGAATAGTTTGATTGGAGAACAGCATTTGGCAAACCAAAGTCATATCTGAGACAATCAGGTCTTGAATATGAATAAAGAATAGTAATAATGAGAAAAATAGATGAGATTTTCAAGCAAGAGACTCATGAAGGTTGATTATTAATTTTTTAATTTAGCTTATAATTGGCTTATCCTAAGTAAACTACCTCTAAAAACTTTGGTTTTCTGTTGTGTATTAGGTGTAAATACATAAAGCTTTCAAATAGCTTCCAAATGATCATGTGTCTGTAATATTATGCCACTATTTGCCTAACATATTTTAGGCAGTTTTCTTTTCTGAACTTAGATGCCTTTTATTTTGGAGATTTAATGCTGTTTCTTTACTAGAGAAGTTCATAAAACTTGAGGTGGGTAATAGACAGCTTCTGTTCAGATGGTAGCACTAAAGTGTTCTGAAATCTTTTGGGATATGTTCTTTTTTTCAACCTTTTGCTCTGATATGAACTAAGGAATCCATTGAACCTACAGTATAAACCATATTATGTTACCAGACCAACTTAACTAAGTTCTGTACTCTGGGGAGAAGCTTATTGCCAGAAAACTGGACAAATTCAGTGTTGGTTAGACCTAGGTTTTATTTTTTCTGTTTGAATAGCTTCTAGATTTCTGCAGGCTGTGGATCTGCAGCACCTCAATTACACAATTAGCTGAGGCCTCGCACTGTAAACAAGAAGCCTATGTAGCGTGCCCAGATCCTCAGCAATAACAGAGGTCACTGGCAGTGAGCGAGACATGTCCTTTGCCAGAAGAGCAGTGTTGCTGCACCTGCACTGAGCAGTCTTTGAAAGAAGGGTTAATTGAGAGGTCAGCATGATGATGCACTAAGTAGTTGAAGATGATATTGCAGCAAAAACAGCCACATATGCAACTAATTCGGTGCAAACCCAAACAAAGGAAACCTTTAATAAGAAAGCAGAGAGCGTGTCATTACGTGTGTGGTAGGAATCCTTTTAATTATGCCACAGTAATAAGTACTTCCTCTCTGCTATATGCAGTAGACTCAGAGTCAACAGATTTGTTGCCCAGTGAATTAAAACCAGATTAGGAAAGGCTACCACTGCATGCTCATCTTGTTCCGACAAGATGTAATAAGGGTTAATTTGATCTGCTTGTTCATCAAGTGCTACTGGAATGGTGTACGTATGTGTGTGAGAGAGAGAGAGGGGGAAAATATGAAATAATCAGGACAAATTTCATGCAGAGCCCCTGGTTTGGCAGTGTGTGTATTGTATGAACATACAAGAGTTACTGAAGTTAAGGAGGCTTTGCATTTGGGACTGGAACACTGGGGTCAGATTTCAACGGATTTCCAGGTGCCTACAGATGTTCAGAAGTGTTTCTAGAATTCCTTAAGCAGGATAAGGCTACTTTGACTTTGGGAATGCGATCCTCTGAGTTTATCTGCAACTTTGGGTGCTTAAATTCTTTAGGAATCTCGTGCTTGTTTAAGCAGCTTTATGAACTGAGACCCAGGTGGCTGCCGTTCACAAAGCTCCCCTTAGCCCATCCCGCTTCTCTGTCCTGGTCTGCCCAACCAATTCAGCTTCCAGCTTTCTCAGAGCAGGCAGTCCTCATCCCCTGCTTTTTCTCACTTCAATGGGGGCCCATCTCTGGCCTTATTGCCTTAAAATACGGGATGGTGAGATCACAATAATGACATGGTTAAGGCTACAACTTTAAGAAAGAGAAATATCATTCTTAGTAAGAAAAAAATCCACACTTCCTCCAGACTGACTTCTTTACTGAAGTTATTCAGATTTAATAAATGGTAAGGTAACGACTTTAAAATGGTAGTCCACAGATTTTCAGGTTCCATGGAATATTTCTGAAGGGAACTATGTAAAGAACAGCCTTTTGTGATGATTGTTAAACCATACTTTTCAGTAATGTAGGAAACAACTGTCGCTAGGCTTAAATTCATTATCCGGTCCTTTGCAGTTTTACTGGAAAATATTTATGGTGTCTACAGATTAGAGGAAAAGCATGAAAATCATTACAATAAGGTATGTATTTTTCAGAAGTGATTATGATTAGTGAGTTTGATGTGTCCCATGGTATCATCTTCTTAAATCTCTAGCCTACTGGATCAGGGCTAAGGCCCCATGGAAAAGGGTTCCACAAGTGCACAGAAAATCTGGTGCCAAAAGGAAGGGTTTGCTGTGCATGCACCACATAACTGCAGTGTGTGTTTGCAAAGCAATACGTGTACAGCACAGGGTGCATAAAAAGTGAAAATAACCTCTACCTCGTTCAGCAGAGCCCTCTTAGCTTGCTGTTAAGCCTTAGTTGTAAATACGCATAACAGTATGCACTCGCAACGTATTTGCAGAGCCTTCCAAATAGAATCATGGCTGATGTTGATCCTTTTTCAAGTAAATTGTAAGGAGAAAATGGGAGAAGACTTGATATCCTTACTATGGCGTAGCCGTGCTCTGTAGACTTTTCTCTAAGGTTGCATAAAATGTCACCAATATAAACACTGGATGATTCTGGGGAGAGCATGCACAGGACTGGGGGACCTGCTATGGACCTAGTCATCCCTCAGATGAAGGGAAAGTGACAGAAAGGGTCAGGAATCAGGAGATCAATGGATGTCTAACTGATATTAAGTCTTACAACTTTTCTGACAACTATTGCAGTAAGCTTAAGACTGAGGACTTGAGACTGAAAGAGTCTCTTTATTAAGGACTAAGAGCTGGTGCAGAATGTTTTCATCCATATGCTTGCTGAGAAAAGCAATATATTCCTGTATGTTAAGAACCAGATCTGTCTGCAAACAGGACATTGTTAGAACAGAAATTGCAGGTGCCCTAGGATGCCCTGGGTTATTCTCAGGACATCCTCACAGCATGTGAGTTTTGAGAATTTGTCCCTCTGAAGCAGTTCATTGGCTCTATCCATAGTAATAAAAAAACTTTTCATCACACATTATGTAATAAAAACATACTTAAGAGATTAAAAATTTCAAACTTGTGTTTCAGATAATCCTTTCTTAAATACCAACCTTTTGTAAACCTATTCAGTTTATTTTCAGCTACAATTTCCATGTGATCTTGTGTTTTCTTGGATGACACTGAGAAGAGAAAAGCAGTAGCAGAGGTAAAGGACAGCACATGTCAGTCATTATAATTCTTTCCACTGAAGTGGAAAGTGCCTTTTCTGAAGGTTTTAGTCCTTTTATTTGGAATTTCTTTTAAACAAATCAGGATGTTGGAAATATTTCACTGAACGATACCATAGGTTTTTTCATTGTTTAAAAAAAAAGAAAAAGAAAAAAGTTTTCTAGTAGCCTTGGCAGCTGTGGAGAAAACTTGGCTATTTCCCTCAGTAGTCCCTTTTTGTGCTGACGGCAGGCAGTTAGTAAACCCTGTGGTTAGTTCAGGAACGGATGAAGACGAGAAGAGAGGGAAGAATTCATCCGCAATAACGTTGCCATCGCGGCGTTGGTGGTATAGTGGTGAGCATAGCTGCCTTCCAAGCAGTTGACCCGGGTTCGATTCCCGGCCAACGCAGTTGCTTTTTGACAACTGGGAGAAGGAGCGGCAGTGGGTGGTGCTGCCATCCGGAGGGACCTCGACGGGCTGGAGAAAGGGCTGCACGGGGACCTCGTGAAGTTTGATGGGAGGGAAGTGCAATGTCATGCACCGGGGGAGGAGCATGAGGTGGCAAGGGGCCACCAGGCTGGGGAGCAGAGTGGCAGTAAAGGATCTCTGGGGGTTGTGGTGGTCACCCAATTGAGCATGAGCCAGCAATGTGTCATTGCAGCAAAGAAGGTGAAAGTTGTCCTGAGCTTCGATAGACGGCAGGAGGTGATCCTTCTGCTGTACGTGGCATCAGTGAGGTCACATCTGGAGTGCTGACTGTGTCCCAGTGCTGAGCTCTCCAGTATGGTAGAGGCATGGATGTACCGGAGAGAGTCCAGTGAAGGGCTACAAGGATGCTTGAAGTGCTGGAGCATCTCTGCTATGAGGAAATGCTGAGCAAGCTGTTTAGCCCTGAGATGGCTCAGGAGGGATTTTATTAATGTATATAAATGTCTGAAGGAAGGGTACAAAGAGGATGGAGCCAACCTCCTTTCAGTTGGTGTCCAATGACAGGACCAGAGGTAATGGGCACAAACTGAAACACTTTTACACTGTGAGGGTGATTGAGCACCAGCACAGCTTGCCCAGGGAGATTGTGGAGTCTCCACCTTTGGACATATTCAAAAGCTGTCTGAATGTGGTCCTGGACACTGGCTCTAGGTGTCTCTGCTTGAGCAGGGATGTTGGAGCAGACGACCTCCAGAGATCCCTTCCAACCTCAACCATTCAGTGATTCTATGCTTCTGTGCATGAAGCCAAGGACTGAAGCAACGGCAAGAATTGAGGGCAGAGGACCAATACAACGTTAGTGATTTCCGTAGGAGTGGGCACGGCACTAGGAGCTGGGATGGGAGACGGAGCAGCCGAAGGAAGAAGTGTTACTTCAGCAGAGCTAGAGGAAGGCATACAGTCTATGGCTCACTACAGAGACAGCAGCTCGTGTCTCCAGGAGCCGTCAGATACACCAAAGTTTAGGGTTAAGTACCTCCCAGAAAGTCCCACTGTCTGAGTGCCCCTCCAGAATTCTGAGAGTGCCAACCGGTTTTGGTGATACAATTAATCACTGTCAATCCCATGGCTCAGAATTCCGTTGTACTTGAAACCCGACTCTTGACAACTCTTTCAGAGAAAATGTTCTATCCCAAAATAATTTTGAAAATAATTTGTATTATATTTCCAAAACCTGTTTATATGAAAATTGCAGACAGGACCTACTCACGTGACAGGCTGCAGCGTATGAAGAATATTCGATTATACTGAATGTTTGCTTTTTTTGCTTCGGTCTTTTTTTTTTTTTAATTATTATTATTTTTTCTCAGGAGGGAGAAAACATACTGATAGGTTTAAAGCAATCAAAAGCAGAAAAGGACTAAAGGAGCTGAGCTAGCCTAGGGAGACGTTCTAGCCATTCATAGACACTTCATAGCTAACTAAGAATGGGTAATAACTAGAATTCCTAGGAGGAGTGGGGAAAGAGAGCTACAGGCTGTGAAAATGTAGTTAAAATAAACTGGATAAGTTTACAAAAGGTTGATATTTGAAAGCGGATCAAATCTGCTATCCTTCTGGAAGAGAAGAGGTTCTGGAAGCAGTTGGGTGGGTGCTATGCCAGGAGGAGGCAAAGGATTGAAAATCAAACCAGAGGGGGTTTACCTGCCCAGATTCTCGTTGCAACTTGTAGGATCCTAAACCTAAGCAGATGGGTTAAAATGTTAAGCCGCTCTACTTGAATCAAATTGGACTGCTGTTGGAAAAAATATTTAGCTGTTTATTTTCTTTGTCTGCTGAAGCCAGGATCCCACTAGAGGGAAACTCCTCATACGAAAGCCTAGAAAATGCTCCAAAAAGGGGTGCTGAGACACCTAGACCCAGAGGAACACAAGGCCTGCTCCAATTCAGAACAAGGGTAGCAACTGGTTGGAGCAAGCAAAGCGTCACACTCCACAGCACATGGGCTACTTAAGGTCCATTCGTAGCCACTCCTACCAACTTGAGTCTTTAGGCTGAGCTCTTAGCTGAGGGGTGAAGAGGAAGACAACAACAATATGAAACTGTGAAAGGGATTTAGTCTCAGTGTCCTACATGCCCAGTCCAGAGAGAAATTTTTCTGTTATTTCAGGTTCAAATTATAAGACAATAGTATATATTTATCTGTCTTTGTAGCAGTTCTTCTCACAGATGTTTCTGTGCTTCCCAGATGCACTCTACAGTTTCCTCACATCTGGTCTTCTGTAGTAAATGGAAACACTAGGTATTTTCTCATGGCTTAAAAGCAGTAACTTTGTTGAAAACCTCTACTCTATGAGATGCTTCTGGATTCTTTTACTGCACAGGAAGGTAATTTTGCTTTTTGTTGTTTGTTTTTGTTTTGACACTTCAGTTAAAATTGTGCAAAGTCACGAGAGGTATAACTGTTCCTGTAGTGTGCATAATGACAGCAGTCTATGCTAGAAATAATCACACAGTAGTATCTCACAGTCTATTAGCAATGAGCTGTAACGTAACTTTGCACTCAGCTCCCAAGAAAGGTGCCCTCATCATTCCAGGAGCAGAGTAAAAACCACATTCAGATGCAACTTCATTATTTCTCTTTGATTTCTTCCTTCTCTTGGGAACAGGGAAAGAGCTTACCTATTCCTAGTATGGATAACTTAGAAACAGAAGGGAGAACTTTCCAGTAATATCTCCTTCCTGTCCGCTTACTCACTGCTGGAGCACAATGTCTAAAATATCAAAAATAAATTGTCTACAAAACTTCTGCAGCATCCCTCTTCAGAAAAAACAGTCCTTGAGCGTTCCATCTACAATAATCCAAGCAAGAGAGTCCATTATTTTAAATAACAATCAATATTGAAACTTTTTTTTTTTAATAAATTGTTTCAACAGTTAATGCGCTCACTGAGATTATTCTGCTGCTTCCTTCAGCTTCCTACTCTGTTTCTGTGTATTCCAATTTGGCTTTTCCCTTAAAATTAATCAATGTAATTTTGGATTATAAACCAGACGTATTTGTTCAGTGTTTGAAACATGCTTAGTGAAAGTAAGTGCAAAAAATACTGAGGGCTTTGCACTTGTGCATTCTTGGTGCTTATAGGAGAAGGAAAGAAGGAAGGAAGGAAGGGAAAGAAGGAATGAGATGAAGGGAGAGAAAGGAGGAACACATATATACAGCCACAGACATACAACCGTGTGCCTTTCTAAGTGTATGATTTGACTTACACAGCAATAACATTCTGCCTGATAAATGCATAATAAGACAGTATATTTTTTCCATTTCTTTTCTTCACCTCCTCAAAAAAGACTCAGGGAATTTTTATACTTTAGCATACTTTGGGGCTGTCCAGAAGGAAAAATATACTTCCAAGAACCTTACAAAAATTCCATTAACACACATCTTGGGCTGAGATTTCTCTGAACATCAAAGTAAGCTACAAGTTAATTCACTTGCATCCAGCTGCATTTGGTGGTATGCTCATCATATTGAAGAGGCTCTTTTCTCTTTCCATCTTTCACTGCTTATGTCAAACAGTTTACAGAAAGGCAATATAAATTCGGGCAGAGTGCTAGGAATGCCATCAATGAGTTTGGGAGTTTACATTGTGTTTGTGTGAGGTCACCGCGTGTTGTCTTCAATGATCAATGGCCTAGTGAATGCTTTTAACGCCAGAGGCTACCCCCAGTGCCTTTGGTTACTCCATGTTAGGTTATGTTTTATTAGGAGGGCTCAGGCAATTCTTCTCTTGCTTTTTTATGTAATGGATTTGTGACTGTTCAGTGTTTTTTGTGGCATTTTCCCATACTAATAACAAGAAGTCAGGTGACCAGTAAGATAGATGATATTTAACCTAGCGGTGACAGATGTAGCAGAGGTGAAAGGGTTATATCTATTAATAAACAAAGTTTGAAAGCCTTTTAACACCATCTTTCACATCCCGCTTATCTGACCTTTTGCACAAGATGACATCCACAGACTTGTTACAATGGGGGGGAGGGGGAAAGCCACAACTTGTTCTGCTTTTTTCTGTTTTTAAAAAAATTAAAATTAATTATTAAGAGTTTTATGTTGTCTTCCTAAATGAATGAATAAAGTGCTGGTGGTACTGCAGTTATGATTTCACTTGGATGAAAAAATGTGGTAGATTTATTTTGGTCCCAGTGGGTGCTGACATTTTAACCCACTTATCTCTGATTTATTCAGTCCTGAAAAAGTGATGCATTTTGCCTGAAGGCTCTGTAGGTGAGGCAAGTTGACATATGCTATTTCTTTCTGTTAAGGGGGTGATCTCCTCCGCAGTCCAGTAGACGAAGCAGGGGAAAATGGAAAAAGAAAATGTTCATGATAAGGATTTTTCTTCTTTTTTTCAAATTCCTTGTGTTTGTTGTATAAAAAACCTTTAGAATTTATCTCATATAAACTCAGTCTTTAAAGGTCAATGCCTAGGTGTTCAGCAGTAAACAACAGATTCTTAAAAAAAGATTTTTGTAGCGTGGTAAAGATAAAAGTAATCTGGGATATTTTGGAATAATTAGTTATTTTACCTTTCTATGCTAATAAAAAATACTCAGAGCATATATTGATATGACCCTATCCTGCTTAAGACTAGATGGAAGTATATTTTATATTTTATATTTACACACTTACATGAATTCCAACACATTTGATATCATATGGGCCAGATCCCAGGGTCTGAGGTTCAGTTTTGTGCTGCACCACAGACAGATCCTGGTCTAAAGCTTAGTGTCATGAACTTCATACTGTTACCATCAAAAGGGTCTGATCCTGTGTTTCTGGGCTGTCTGTGAAGATGAAAGCGGAAGAAGGCAAAGGAAAGGGAAATGAGCGGGATATACTCATAGTGTACTTGTAGACAAATGTCTTGCTTCAATAATTCTGGGAGAAAGGACCGACTCCCACCACCTCAGCTGGGACGCACACAGGAGTTTGCTTTTCTGTATCTTGAAGAGAAGAACCTTGTGTTCCTAGCTAACATACACTGCTTGTTGTTTTATCGCTACCAGCTTGTATTAGTTCTTGTAATAAGTCTTACACTCTTAAAAATATGTTTATATATATTCTCATTTCTGCATGCTTCAGGATGCACTTGAAGCTAGAACCAAGTAATCCAACCTAAACTGAGACCTAAGCGGTGAAATGTACTCCCCAGGGAGCACAGAGCTTCTCCTCCAGGGCATGAAGTGTCGGCTGTCTCAGTAACTGATCTCACCTTCGGACTCTGGCTTGCCGGGGAGATGGGTTTTCTTGCCAGTTCAGTGTCAAGATGTGCAGAATGAGAAATGCAGAATCAGGAAGGTAACTTCTTTTACAAATGGCCATGTGCACAAGACTGACTTTTTAGCTATACAGTAGTTCATTTTTGACTGGAAATCAGTTGAGGGGTTTTTTTAAAAATTAAATTAACTTAATCAGTCTGCTGCTGCTCCCTTGACACATCTATCGTTTAGGGGGTGAAAAACAAGTGAAAACTTAAAGAGTTTTTTTCATTTATTCCCCTGCTTCTTGTAGACATTAAAAATATAACAATGGTAGTTTGAGCATAAGGCCATCTAGAAGAAGAAAAAAGTAATTAATGTTTTATCCTACATAAGTTACCTCAGGGACTGGCATTTTCATAGACATGCGAAGGTAAATACTGGTTTAGCTGGGCATAACGGGTCACCAACTGCCTGATAGAAACGAATAGTAGCATGAAGAAAGCAGAAATCCTGAGCAGGTTTCCACTTCATACTCCTGTCTCTGTATTTATGTATTTCTTTTTCATCTGAGGCTGTCAGACTACTTCAGAGCTATTAAAGTTAAATGGCATAATCCAGGTTCCAATAGCACAAGGGCAAAATTGACTGTTGATGGACAACATCCATGTAGATGCCTATGGCCTGATCCAAGTCTCCTTCAAGTCAAATGACACACAGGCACTGACTCCATTGGAAACTGGCCGACACCATTAGCTGCAAGCACAACCAGAACAGGAGGTCCTGTTCTCCCTGCTCTGTATGCTCAGCAAGCCCAGGTATAGATCTCCATTTGGGAGACACTTTAACATATTATTCAATTAGTAATTATTTTTTACTCCATCCCAGAAAGCAATGTTTTATTCTTGCTTGATGAATAAACAGACCAGTATGTCTAGACGGTTTCTCAGAGAACTGAATCCCTCACATTATTTTCTCTACATTTCTGTCTGATGCTTCAGAACAGTTCAAGTATAGTAACTAGCCTCAGTAACTCTTTCCTGACTCGTACTGAATCTTCACACAAATAAGAAAATGAAACCTGAAATAAGGATTTGTGTGCCCTGGATGGCATGTGATCATTTTTTAGAGGAAAAACAAAAACCAACCAACCAACCAACAACAAAAAAAAAACCCATAAAAACAAAACCCACAGTGTGCTTAACCTTTTCTTATGAAATATTCCCAGTCACAGTACTTCTTTGTTGCACATATTTCTCTGACACTCCAGAGATTGTCCCAAAGCAAACAGCATTAATCATCAGATTCTTTACTCATTTTCTGGTCAATTCATCAGAACTGAGATTTTTTTTGTGCTCACGTAGAAAAACTAAAAGCATAAATAATGCCATTGTCAAATCATTCTTGTTTTTCTTTGTGCATTCTTGGTAATTCTAGAAAAACTTTAAGACAGTGACCTTTGGTAGCTGCCATTCAAAAGGCAGATTCTGAAGTGCAGCAAGTTCTGTCATCCGCAATTTGTTTCTTCCAGGTTCTGAACTTAAGGTGTCTGTGTCATATCTAAAGGAAGTTTCTATAAATTCCTTATATTAACATATAATTTCATATTTTTACAGTTTCACTTTAGGACAAGCTCTTGATGACAAACACTTGTACTCTGCAGGGCTTAATGGACACTGAGATCTCTTCTCTTTGGAGACTCATGAATAAGAAAAAAAAAAAAAAAGCAGCTTCCTTAAAAGAAATTATGTTTATTAGTAAGTAAAAAAACATGTTGGCTTAGGTGCTTCTACAGCTCCTATTACCATAATGTTAGAGCAATTCAAAGTCTTTAGCGTATCCTGTGAAGTAGTGAAGAACTGTCATTCCCAATTTTGCAGATGGGGGAAAAAAGGCGATGTAGCTACATTTTGTGTCTTTGAGGCATAAAAAAAGCCAACTGACTGCCTTAGGAAAATCTGTGGTAGAACGGTTACTTGAATCCAGCTTTTCTGATGGTCTGACCGGTGGACTGTTCTTCCTCTCCTGCAATTGGAAAAGTTATTTTAAAACTGCAAATATACCTTTTGGTACCTCAAAACAGTTTCCCCTCAGCAACTTCCATGAGCACCTTGTATTCCGGCGCCTCTCTCAGTTACCTTAATCTCTCCCTGTGGCTTTGTAGACACCTCCCTCCACTTCTCTCCTTCTACCCAGTTCTAACTGGAATCTGGCCCCGTGCTTCCCAGCCTGCCTTTCAGTGTTGGGAAAAGGAAAAGACAGATCATTAGTTCTCAATGGTTTTCTCAGCAGGTAATCCTAGCCAGATAAATTAGGCCATATTTAAAGGCCTAGGTCAGAGGGCTTTACTTTGTGGACAGTGGGAGGGTCTGACTTTCTGTGCAGCGAAGGCAAGCCCTTAGAGAATGCCTCAGCACAGGCAATGCTTTTGCTGGCAATTAGAGCCAATTTGGTGTAAAATTATAGGTCTCGTGTCTTTGGACGAATATACTGAAACAGTTATCTCTCCAACAATTTTGTGGTAGAGACGTACATTCGCTACAGAGCGCTGTGAATCCATGAGAGATTTTCACGGGGAAAGAGGGTTAGAAACATCAAGCTCTTGGCACTCTAATTAGGTATAGATTGTTTTGCTGACTGCAGTGTTTAAAGCCTCCAGTTATCCTTCGCATGTGGTAGAACTAGTAACCCGTTAGGGTCACAATACTTTTGTGATCTGTGACCCTCTTCAGATTCTGGTGGTTTCCTACCAGAGAGGATCGCCCTGCCCGCGGGTCATTTGGGTGCCACCCCAGTCTCCCCCTGTGCTGCTGGAGAGGGGCTGGGGTGACACGAGGAGTAGGGGAGACCTTCCTTCTCTGTCCTCCTGTCCATCTGCTGCAATGTGAGGCCTCGTTCCAGTTTGTGCCCTCCTGAAGCCCTTTCTCGTATTGTCTGTTAGCAATACCCACTGAGGAGACTCAGCCATATAGCTTGATCAAGCAGGGTTAAAAGAAATTAGCAGCATAGCATTAAGCAGCCTGAAAAATCTGTCCAAAAAGCTGGGTAAATACCTAGGTCAATTAGACCTCACTGAGCTTTGTGCTGCCACAGATGAACGGCTGCAGGTTTTCGGCTGGTTAATTTAAAATCATATCACGTATGAATGCACTATACTGCTGTTACAGGAGGGTAAACTTAGCCATAGTTTAACTAGAGTATTATGTGTTGTGAAACTGTCCAGATAATTCAGTTTGACCACCAGTATGGAACAACTTTTCATTCAAAGGCCTTTGTTTTACATTCTATATTAAGTTTACTTAATATAGATTACCAGATACTCCAGGGAGAATCAGCTGCCATCACTGTTTAGTTTTGTCTTTGCAGAAATCAAATTAAATAACACATCTAAATCCTTAAAGCAAAGTGGCAGTGTCTGTTCTGGATCCATTTTCACTTGCTCAGCACTTTTTTCTAGGAGGAGAAACCTCTTCATGCTTTCTCAGGAATTCTCTAAAGATCAGTTTAGATTCACTAACAAGGGAGCCTGGTGGAAACTCCATAATGTTCCAATTTTCCACTTCTTCACCACAGATGTATTTTCTACCTATGGTGATTATATGCATCAGGATGGATCATAAAATGGTATTCACTAAATTTAATTTACATTCTTTTATATATTTCCAAGTTAACTTTTGATTTTGATGGAAAAAGACATAGCCTTAAACCCATCAAGCACTCTTAAAAAAACCCAAATACTTCTTTTTAAAGCAAATTTATCTTCTAACTGTGAAATATGAATAGAACCTTTGTGGAGCCAGCAATGCCAGGATTTCAGTGGTGCAGTGAGCTAAATACATTATTTTTACACCTCATGAAAATGAGTTTAGTCAGGTCTCATCCTAGGCTTGAGTATAATAACCACACACAGTTCGCCAGAGATATCCAGATACAGTAGCTTCAGGAAAGGATTACTGTGCCTTCAAACTAAATCAGTTTCTCCTGGGTCACATATTTAAAGAAACACAAGTTTTCTTGGTGGATATTAAATGGAAGCTCTATTAGAAAACAATTATACTATACTGGACCCCATGAACTGCATGTCCAAAGCTGGGCATGACCCTCCTTGGGCCTCCTGAAAACTGTTGCCTGCAGTGTCTTTTAAAGATACCACAATTTATAATATTGAGAAATTATAGTCTGGGAATTTATTTACCTTAATTCTTAGATGAGGCTTCTGGATCAGAACTGGCACTGGTTCCNCCTCTGTCATATTTGCCACTGTAGAGAATCTTCAACAGTGGCAAAAAAAGTAATTTTCTATATTCAAAATTAATGTTTGGAGTGGGAAAATTCCCTTCAATTGTTTTTCAAGTGATCAGCACGAAAGACTGATGGGCTTTTACACATACTCTGGAAAAAAATGAGTTTGGAGATTTCAGCAGCAGCTGGAAAGAGCAGCAGTGTGTGCCCAGCCAGCTCTGGAGCCAAAAAGCAAATTTTCTGTGGAGCATAGTCTAAAAATCTTTGATTTAGATACCCTTACTGACCTATGCCAATGAGTGAGTAAACTCAACCCAGCTAAGTGATGGCAGCCTTTTGCATCCCAGAATGCAGTGTAAGCTGCCCCAATTTTGGTGAAGTGGATTAACACTTTGTTCAGCAGGGCAAAAAAATAAGCGACCTCCGTGGGGCCGTGAAGGCTCCATTACCCGTGATACCTGTCTTCTGCTTATACAGCGAAAGCCACTTACTGTATCCATTTGTTTAATATATTTTATGGATAATATAACATTCCCAATTAAATAATATCTGGTCAACACAAAAGCAGTCTATGGCATCTGAATCAAATTAATTTCTTAGGTAATCAGAAAAACCACAGGGTGCATCCAGAAGGGGACCAAAAATGCCATACAATGTTGGTTGCTGCTGTCTTGAGGCAGCAAACAGATTCTTTAGGTGCCTGCCAACGCTGTAAAACTGACCTGTGCTCTTTCCAATGACAGCTAGCTGCCATCTTCCCATACTACCTGGAAAGAAAAGAAAAATCAATGATTTCACTATATAAAAAATATGGATATCTAAATAATGTTTTTTCAATGGTGAACTAAATTTTGGGTTTGGAAGGAAGTAATATGTTTGAAAATATGACATACTTATTTGTGTTAGATCCTCAGTGGGTTTAGATCTGTGCCGGTCCACTGTGTTCAGCTGAGTGGCACAGATTTTCTGAGAACTGGCACTTTAATTTTAAACCAGTAGCAAAAACCTGTCTGCTCTCTAAATTTATAAATTATTGACACAGAATCAGTGAGGCTGTGCAACAGCTAATTGGCCCCTCTGGTCAATTCTCAGTGGTCCTGAGAAGTTCATCGGTTTCAGATAAAGGTTTTTTGCTGAGCTGTAGGCTGAAATATTCCCAGAGTTTGAACAAGTTCATGTTCTTTGTTTGCTTTTTAAATAGCACAATTCAAGGCCAAGCCTTGGCAAGGAACAATGAGGTCAGGATATGTGCTTGGTAAGGAAAAATGTGAGATTTAGAATTGGCTTCTAACATGGATTTGGTCTTGAAATATTGTATCTTAAAAAGCAGAGGTGGAATTTCAACTTCTTATAACATTTGTGGTTGAAGATCTAGGAATTTATCTATGAAGTTAAGAGTGTACATCTTTAGAATTATCTAACTGTATATTTATGTATTTGTTGTTTTATTCTTTGCATATCAAGTATTAATGTTGCACTGTTCTTAAAATGTTTATGCTGATTTCTTTTTTAAATAAGTTTCTTTGCCATTAAAATTGTCAAGTTCCATCCAGGGAAATTTTCAGTAAAACTAAAGGTAAATTGATTAAATGTTTCCTTCTATAAACCAACTTAAAAATAAAATTATGAATGGAGTATTTAAAAATAAAAATAGAAAGACTAAATTTTGTTTTGTGTTAGCATGGAAACCTAGAGTTTATATATAGGTTATAGGTACCCTGACATTTTATGTAAATCAAAGTCTGAGTTAGTTATCTAAATTCTGTATTATATATGTTGGGAGAATTAAACACTTCTTTTAAATTTGAACATTTTAGAGACCATTTTCCATTAAACATACAGACCCCTGCAGAAAGACTTTAACTTTACAGTCAAGAAGTGTATTTTTCATGATTACTTTTAATAGTTTTCTTAGAAATGACTCTATAGTCCTTCAAATTGAAAACATACAATCTAAGAGGACTGCAATACTGACATATTCACCAAATTAAAAATCTGCTTCAAAGGAGAATGAAGAAACATATATATTCATGCACCAGGAAAAGTTTGCTCCATTCAGAAAGTCTAGTCTTCTTATTATAAGTTATGACCAGTTGCAAATATTTCAGAAGCCAAATATTACACATTCTCAGAAGACCCTACTCAATCCTTTCCATATTTACTATTTATAACATTTCTCTTTGACATCAGTGGGACTATGCACAGATGTAAGTAGATACACTAGTAAATGCCTTGGCATGGTAGAGAACTAAAATGAATGAGGATTATAATGACTGCTTTGAGGAGAGGAGAAGTAAAATAATGGAAATAGAAATTAATATATGGCCTGATTATTATACAAAAATGAGATTATTAAGCAAAAAGCCTGTTTTATTTTATTTAGCAGGGGTTTGGTAGTTTATGTTATATTCTCAAAGCTGTTGATATGGGCACTCTGCAATTTTGATAATATATACATTTCCAGTCCTTTTCTGACACTGTGCAATCTGGTGTTTAGGTTTGCTGTGAAGGGCACTCTCTTCTGTAAGGATGTGGTTCCCCAGGGCCTTGGCAGAATCAGAGCACCTCTCTTCTCCTGCAAGGTTGCTTTTCCATCTAACTGATATTGTACCAACACTTCCACAGGTAAGGTCGGGCCTGAAGGCCAGGCCAGTAAGTGGGGAACCTTCAAGGAGAACCTGCATGCTGGTGGTTCCATTGATGTCACGGTTTGCAACAAGTCAAACCAGCAAATGTTCACACAAAATAGCATTATGGAGACTGGGATTTCTTTTTATTTTAGAGCTGACAGATAAGATATGAAGCCAATATCAAGAACGTTTTTATTAAACAAAGAACCAGCTGTTTAAAGCAATGAGCTATTAACTTCTCGTGTCCTGACCACATGCCAAATTAGGTTAAATACATTCTGCCAACCTAAATCCCTTTGGCAGTTTCAGCTGCTCTAGTTACTCTTTGCTTCTCCTTCTGGGGCCAGAGTCTACCACTGAATGTGCATGTTTCCACTGACTTGTGTCCAAGGGCAGATTTTGGCTGCTGGAAATGGTTGTGTACTGTCGTGCTACTGGCTCAGAATTTATTTCTTCCATCCAAGGGGTAGCTCCATTGCACTGAAACTATGAACCTTTTATTCATACAGGGTATTTGGAAGAAGGAGTAGGGAAGAGGAATAGAGAGCAAGGAATAATAGAGGTTTGAATTATGAAGCCTGCAGAGAACATTTGACTGTAATAGGGTCCTACTGACCTTTCTTAAATTGAGAGGCTGTGATGCTTTTACAAACTGCTGACATTCGCAATCTTCAAAATTTGGACAATCATAACCCACAATTAGGGGCTTACTAAGGAACCTCCTTATGAAGACAAATTCTTGATGAGACACAGATGCTTGTCAGGACCATATCCGTGTTAAAAAAAGTAAATCTGAGGAGCTGAATTTGTGTTCTTCAAGGCATCTTCAGTGTTTGGGCATTTCTAGGTAAAGTGCTGATGAGTCTGTGAGGCTACAGAGAGCACAAATGAGATAGTAAGTTTATTACCTTTGCATAGTATACATATAACATTCTGCTGTTTCCCTTCTCCTAATTAGTGATATGTGTTTGCTTGTATGTTTCTTTAAAAGGCAGAGAATTCTTGCATATTGGGTTATATATTTTTAATGAAGCTGAGGGCCTGTCACTCCTCGTACTTACAACTGTAGAAATCAGGAGTCCTGAAACGACACAAAGTTTGGTGGTATAAACCCAGACTGTGAGAATAGATGGCCTTGATGTGATATCAAAACAAATGAAAGTGAGAATGTAATAATTTGTTCCTAGGAAGCTGAATAATGAAAGGGGATTAGATAGCAGGTGCTGGTGGGTGGAGAAATAGAGAATATGAGAGTGCTGTAGCACCATCTGTTCATGCTGTTCTTGCACCATTAGCTGGGTGTTTCTGTTGCAGCCCTCTAAACATCTGGCTGTACTGCTGGGGTTGCAGGCTGCAACCCTGGTTTGGAGAGGAAAGTGCTAGTTTTGTGGTGGAAGCTTTTTTGCTGTTTCCTTTCCTTTCTTCTTACGTACCTTGCTCCCATCTCTGACTCCAAAATCTGTCCATTAACTAAAACCCAAGAACAATTCATGCAAATTGCATGTTTACTAAAGAGAGTAGATTGAACAACAGCAAATATAAATGTAGCCTATGCTTTGTCCTTATTAAAACCATATGGGAACTAATCTGTGATCTGACATAATGGTCCATCTTTTGTTTGCAGTTGACTCTGTTGGTGGGTATCACAGCAACGCTGGAGTAACTGCCATGGACTGAGACTTCAACGTGCTTGATGCTGCACAGCCCCACAGCAGAGAGGAGTTCCTTGTCTCAAAGAGCTTATACAAGCATGATATTCACCTGGGAACCCATAATTTTCTTTATTCTTCTATACTCCAAGCGTTTGGGGTTTTTTCAGCTTAATAAACAGAAGACTGTCAATAATAATAATAGTGATAATAATAACAACAATAATATTTATAAAGATGTCTCTAAGAGGCTTAAACCTTTGTAGCATTCAAAAATACTTGTTTCCTTCTTTAGAAATATACATTTTATGGAGATGAATACACCTCTGTTTCTTTTAAACCTTCACTATTTCCTTAGTAATGGCACTCAGTTTTGTCTCCTGTTCTCCATGCAGTTTCCTATAAAGAGTATATATTACCATAACCTTTGAAATGTCATGGAAAACAGGAGTTTATTTCCAGACCTGGATCCAAAGTAAAGTCCTATTTGGGAGCTAAAAATGTTTCAGCGGTGAAACATTCCTTTGGTAGCTAGGAAAAGCTTTTCCATACTTTTGTGATTTAAAAATACATGCTTGTCTTCGATTTGGCCATCCTATAAACACTATTGCCTCTTAGTGACATCTGCTGGAACAGATAGCATTGAAACACGTTCAGGTTTCCTCCACACTTGCTACCTGCCAGCATTTAGCTCCTAAGGGAAAAAGCAACTCACCGTGTATTTCAGAGCAATACTTGGCCAGTTCAGGTTTGAATTTTTCCTTATCCCACAGTACAACTGTTCTCCACCTTCTTCTTGTCCTTACATAAAGGGAATGACCCACATGCCAACATGACAAAGATCCAGAAAGTTATAAAAGCTTCATTGTAAGGATAAATCCTTAACAGGGATTGAAGCAGCTTGAACGAAGGAAAAGAGAGGAAGTCATTAAAATAATGAATCACTCAGCAGAATTCAGCTTTTCTATAGAGTTTTTTGCAGGTTTTTGCAAGCAGATTTACATTTTCAAGATAGTCAGTTTAAGCTGCATCCTCCACGTAGCTTTTCTTTTACTCTTTCTTGCCAAGAAAAGCAGCTGGAGGATTTTGTAACGAAATAAGATGGGAACCTTTTCTCCCTTTCCTTCACGACACTTACTGTGCACATCTCTTTACTACTTAATATTGGCTCCTATTGTGGCTGTAACTATAATTGTACATTTTGATATATCTTGTAGTTATTGTAGACTAGAACATGTGCATTACTATATAAAACTAGAGACAGAATTGTTTCATAAGTATATCTGGGCATATGTGACTAAGATTATGAAGTCAAAAATAGAAGATGAAGATTTTTCCAAACTTCTCTTTCTGGTTGCTCTATGTTCTCATGCAAGCAGCATAATAGACTGATCTCTGTGTAAGTCAGTGAGAAGATATAGTGCTTTACTAGAGGAAATCAGGAATTTGCTCTCCAAAATTTTATCTTTTTCCCCACTTTGTCAGGTTTTGCTTAGGACAAACATCAGTTTAGAGCAGATAACTCTTTGCTGGCTAATGTTAAGTGAGACAACTTCCCTCAATGACTACAAGAGCTAATAGCTTATAAGTATACAAACTTTTAGAGGAAAGGCAAGATTTGCAGGTGAAGGAAATATCTTTTTATTAGATCATTTTCTACAGCTGGGAAAAGTTAACCGATTTTTGGGTATGCAGTCTTTGTTGCAGTTGGCTGAAGTTCATATGAGTCCTCAGACGGATCTGTATCTCTTTGTATATGCTTCCTAGACCACCTCCTGCTCTTCATATATGATTTTTGAACTTGAAACTCATCAGCTTTGGAAAGTGAAACCCAGTATTTACAACTGCCTGCTTGTTATCACCCCACCTGGTAAGATGCATTTGGTGGGGTTTTGCCCTCTTTTATTTTTTTAACATCTACAGATCAGATCTGAGTAGGTCACAGTTTGCTCACAAAAAACCTTTTTTCTGAGGTTTCAGTTAGGATTCAACTCTATCAGGGATGTAATCCTCTAAGCTGCACTGGCATTGTGTTAAACTGATTACATCCCAGGGACTTTGTCAGGAAGTTGATAAAGTAAAACATGTCACCATCTCACTTGGATAATTTGTACTATGATTATAGGACAATTAACCTCCAGCAGAGGAAGTAATTGCTATAGGAAAAGGAATTGGATTTCAGTTATATACACATCATAATAAATGAAATGTGTAACTAAACAGATGCATTTTTTGTGACAATATAATTTGAACACTTTTATGCAGATTCCTGACCATTGCTGAGTCCAAAACCAAATGCCCTCTCACCGATTTCCAGTTGTTCAACCATTACTGAACACTCCTATTATTAAAGCTTTATGCTGGTGTACTGTTTGGAGTTACTTTGCTGTAGCTTAGATAGCCAAGGTTGAAGTAAGGCTCCCAGGGTTTGCGTATTGATTGGTGGGGAAAAAAAATAAAATCTCTGCAGCGTAGGATTCAGTTCACTGCAATGCAGGTGTGTGAAAGGAGTGAAGCGACACACCTCTGAAGGTGCCTAGACTGTACGGGGAGTCTAAGCGGATCAGTTTAGACACTTAAAATTAGGTGAGAGAAACTTCCCAGTGTGCTCTCAGTATAGAAAAGACAGGACATTAGCGGTCATTTTGCTGTAGATTCCAGTTTGAGGATGCAATGTATTTTTACCCCAAGGCATAGCTATATACTATAATCAAGCTATTTAAACAGCATGGGTTTTAGCTGCCAAAATATATACGTAGGATCTCAAGCAAACTTTTTGTAGCTTATGCTGAAGTCCACTTTCCACGTTTTTGTTCCTTTCAATATTTAAGCTACTGAGACTTAAATGACACCTGACTGCACTACAAACACATTTGATGCACGAAGCAGGTATTTAATGATACACAGTGTTGCCTATAGAAGTTGGTCTGCTGCAAACCCCTTCAGGGAAGTCTTCTCCAAGTCCTTTTTGCAGCTACCGTTATCTGAAAAGATGAAAACATTTGAAAGCTAGGGTAAAAGAAGCCCTAAATGATGGTATTAATTTTTAGTCCTTTTTATTATAGATATCTTCATGTAAATCTTAGACAATCTCTTTTCATTTTCCCTTCATGAGGCATTGAGCACTCAGATAATATTTCACTGAAAGTGACTATTAAGCATAAAATATATATGCTATACATTCAAATTAACTATAATGCATGTTTTTTCTCTACAATACTGTAATTAGTTTATAAATAATTGCTTAGAAAATGTCTATTTGCTTTTAACTCCCTGCATGTTCCCCTCTTGAGAATTTTTCTTATACTTTAAAATAAGCTGTAAGACCACATTATTACAATTATTGATACTTTTAATATTTGTTATGGTTACAATATTGATAATTTCTCATTTTGCTGATTAATTTCCATTAGAATTCATGACATGTTTTTAGGTTGACCACAGCACTGTACTGACTACTCTAAACGCTTTGAATTTTTTCTCCAATCACAGCTGAATTACTTTATCAAGCAGGAGGTCCAGATAGCGGCCACTAGGATGGTCTTTTGCTGATGTACAAGTAAAGACTGATCCATATTTTCATATTTAAGCATTCCCTGGTTTTCAGTTTGGACACAGCTTTTCTATAGGAAATTAGCAACTTTGCATCCCTTGGCAGAAAGCCCTGAAAGTCCATTTTGTGTTGGTGAAAGACAGGTTCTGGAAGGATATAACTCTTGAAGTATCCTCTGCCACTCTGAGGAGGACATTAAGCTTTGTGTGTACCATCATCTCTCTCATTTAAAAACAAACAAAGAAACAAAACCTTTCTTTTTTCTAAGCTTTTGAAATCCTAAAATTTGTGTTTTGTATTATTAAAAATACATGCACTTTCTTTGAGACCTTGTTTTCTTCTTTTACATTCTCACTATCAAGCCAAATGCTGAAGATTTCCCTCTATATCACCGGTACAATTATTACAGTTTGAAGAAAGTGCCTTACAATTCATGTAATTAAAGGTGTGGCTCTGTTCCCATTGAAATTCAGATACTGTTTCCCATTCATTCAACAGAAGCAGGATCAAACTTTACAATTGTGGTAACTTGGTGCACTCTGAAGAGCCATCGCATTATTATTTTCTAAAGCTCCAAGACCAGTTTAGGTGTGACATTTGAACACCAACAAAAAGTTTGCTGGTTTTGATAGAAAAGGTATATTTTACCATAGATGATTCAGCTCGATTAGCATCCTCCTCTCTCACCAATATAACTTAGAGTTCCTTATGAAATGGGAAACAGAAGTGACAAGGCACCTCCACATTTTTGTTTGCTTGGTTTGTTATGTTTTGGATGAGAACCAGAGCTCAGAGGTGGGGAAAGATGCCTGGCTGGCATTTTACTAAACAATATAGCCTCCTATTTCAGCTTCAGAAGAACTACAGGATTTTGTTTCCTTTGTTTTTCTTAAAATCTTCTCTTAAAAAGAACAATATTGAAGACAGGAAATCTAACTTTCTGCAGGATTCAATCATTTTTGATTCTCCATTTCTCTCAGATACACGCAGAAGCTTTTCTCAATTACTCCTTGCTAGCAAACCTGTTTTTCCACTTGTCACCTTGCATTGTAATCCAGCAGGTGAGTTGTTTTCTCAGGCTGGCCAAACACATATTTTCCTCCTGTTTCACTACCTTTAAAGTTACCTTTAGGAAATCGGAGCTGATGAAGCACACATGGGAAGCACTGGTAAGTATAGGACAATTAGTTGCACAAAATGAGTAATAGGGTTTCATGTTTTGCTTTCCAAAAGAATACCCTGTAAACCTTGAAAAGAAGATTTGTTACCACCAAGCTACAGATTGCCAGTAATCTAGTTTGGTCATGTACAGTCTGAATGTTCAGGAGAGATTATGAAGACACACACTATACGAGCATTTAGACATGCTTGGAGTCCTCACAACATCCTTCCTGGTCCTTACAAAGTTCTTACAGTGCTTAGCAATGTAAAGACTATTTAGGTAAGAGTGCAGCGATCCTTATGTAATGACTGGGATAGGAATCAGTCTCTCTTGTACAGGTTTGGAGGTGAGGGTGTGGGTGAGAAGGAAGCCAAATGAAGTACAATAGTTGACTCATCTTCCTGGACTGAGAAATCACGTTCTCAGTCAACTGGCAGATACAAAAACAGATTACAAAATGGATTACACAGGGATTGATTCTGCACGCTTTCATCCTTCCCTTCGCCATTCCAGACCTGAAAGGAAAACTGAAATAAAGAGTCTTTACAGCACTAAGGACAGGAAACAATTTTCATTTAGCTACTGGTAATTTGGCAGTTGTTCTGCTCGACGTGTTTCGGGTTTCTCATAGGGCAGGAGAAAGGGAATGTTGACAAGGAGAGATCCTTGACTACTTCTCTAACTCTATGGAGATTTCCAGACTAGACCATAAAAGGGGAATGTTTTCTTTCTTTTGGACTGAAATTCTCATTCAAGAAGACAGGAGATGACTGTTCTCCAGCACTCTGGGCCAGCTTCATCTTTGTGGTCAATCCACCCAAATCAGTGTCTCTTTATCAATAGCGATGAATTTAACTCACTTGTCTGTCTGCAGCCAGTATAGCATCTTTTAAAAGCTGTTATTGCCAAGTAAAATACAGATTTAAGAAGGCTCAGCATTTTCTTAAATGGGTAGCTTTTACCAGTGTCAAATTAAGTAATCAGAACTGTGGTGAAACATACAGTATTTTTACAATATAGTGTTGTCAGAATTAACATAAAAGCCAAACCCCCATATCATTGAAATTGTAATGATTGTTTTTCTCATCCAGCAATAGATTACAGATACTAAACAAACAGTTATGCCCATTTATAAAATGCCACCATGTAAATGGTTGCTTAAAGAGGAAAAATCCAAACCAGATAATTTTATGATGCCATTACAAACGAAAAATATAACTATTTTAACTATTTTTTTCTTATCAAAATACTATGTGATCACAATACTCTTACAGAAGCCTGCACATTGCATAGTTTATCCTCCTTCCTTTGGCAAATAGAATAATTTCTTACATTTTCATAAAAAATAAGAAGATGAAATCATTATGTTTGTCCCCTACCTGTACCTCTGCTTCATGGTATTTGAGCTGTATGGCTGACGTAGCTTGCTTTCCCAAGTCCGATGTAGATCTGCTACTAGAGAAAGTAAGTAAGGCATAAAATAGCTGTGTTTCTTTTGGGAGAGATGTAGCAAAACAGAAGTTAATAAACAGCAGATTATCTAACACAGATTTCTGGCTTCTGCTTTTTTGTATGATGATCTGCTTCTCTGGATTCTCCACCTTCTTCTCATTCAGAATGTCACTGTAACGGAAACATTTTGTATATTTATTATGTATTTAATTATGAAACAAATCCAGCAGATTCCACAATTATTTCATCCATGTGCATCACTCTTCAGCAGCTGATTCATGCTCTGGATATCATTATGGAGCAGATAAGCTGCAAAGAAGGAGATTCAAGAATAAAAGAGACAAAGAAACAATGAGAAAATCAACAGTCCTTGCAATCAAATGAATGCATTTTTTCTACACACAGAACTACGATTAAAGAACACACAAATTGACCATCAAAGATTGGCTAATTTGTAATGGTGCCTTTTTTTCCACAATTTTCTACTAACCAACCAGTGTCCCTGAAGCTGGAATTTCCCCATATAATTGGGATCCACAGGTTACTCATTTTGCATCCACAGAGAAAAAAAAATAAAATAAACAAGATGCAAGTTAATTAAAATATATAGTCTTGGTCATGGTAGCAAGCAAATTGCCAGCAGTTTTCGTGTTTTTTGTTCATTAAAGTTAAAAGGAATAATATTGAAAGATCCCACAACAGAAAGAAGACATTCAAGAAATATTACATAGTCCCAGAAACTTTCTATGTTTAGGTGCCTGCAAAAAATGAGAAATACTCCAAACAAAGAAAAAAGATTCCTGATGGTGTGATAATTCATCACTTAAGAGTTTATATGCGTAAGGTTCAATTACTTGTGTTTGTCTCTTGGGTCCATTTTGCTAAGGTAGAAGTCATCTGACTTGCTATCTCGCAAAGTCTTCTGCTCTATATTGTGCAGTTAATTTTGAGGTGGCTGTAACAGTGAGTTTTTAATCCATGTTTGCCTATATTCATTGCAATATTATCAGCTAACCATGTAACTGGCTCATTATTTCTAAATATTGACATACTACTCTGTATTGATGTAATATGTTCTTGTCTTACAAAGGCAAAGTGTGTTTTTTCTCAAATGTCATTATTCATTTCTACCTTCAATACTTACTTCCTGATTTGCTTACTGTGTAAAAGAACGTTTATCTTCTCTTATGGGTTAAAAGTATTATTACGGAGGTGAAATAACTTCAGAGAGAAGTTCAGGACAGAACTTCAGTTTCAAACTTCCTGAAGGGAAACCTAATTTTTTATGACAGAAATAAACTTGAGCTAAGTTGTTGCTTATAATCTGCTTTCTAGTATTTTGATATGAGAATGATGCATTGCATCGAAGCCAGACCCAACATCACAGTGCAAGAGGAATTAATCTTGACCTGGTTAATTATCACTTTCTTTTATTCTTCCTGATTTCAATGTATGAATTCTTGGCAAGAGAAAACTCCATGTAATCCTGCGGTGACATTATTTTTTACTTCAGGTCATAATCTGAATTTTACGTGACCGAGTACCCGATCAGAAGATGTAGTCAGAGTTTTTGGGAGGTTTCCGTGTGTCTTATTTTATTCTGTTTATATTTTTCTCTGAATGTTTACATACAGGAATTGCTATATTGGATCTTACTCCATCATGCCAAAACCTTACCCATAACAACTGTCTATACCTGATGCTTCTGAGGAAGGTGACATGACTTCACAGAAGCAGCAAGTAATCTGCTCCCCCGCATTAGATCTTAATTTCTAATAGCAACACTTGTGAAGCACAAAGATAAATGCTGCTTTTAATGTTTTGGGGGATAATTATAATAACCCAAACTACTCTTGATACTCCAGTACATGTTTGTTCTCTCAGTCTATTTCAATGTACTTAAATTCTTGAACTCAACAAATTTCCTGTAACAGATATTCTGCATTTTAATCCCTTTTCTAAGGAAAGCAAAGCTAATTTTCATTTTCTGAGAACAGGCTTTTTCTTTAATTTTTATTGCTCTTTTGTTATTCCCCTTATTTTTCAGCAGTCAGATGGGATAACCTGTGTGAACATAGTATATTAGCTGAAGATACACCTCTGATATCAATAGAATTATCTTTTTGTTTATTCTCTGCTCCATTCCTTATATAACTTAATGTTTTGACAACTTAACAATTCACACCAAACAGAGGGTAACAGGATTCAAACAAAATCAATTAACACTTCAAATTTTTCCCATACTCCATCTGTTCTTGTAGTACAGGTACAAAAGCTGATATTATGAAAACACAAGACTCTAAAATTAAATTTTATTTACTTCTATGCAGTGGGAATCGGTAGTTTGTCTGAAAACTTCTACAGTGGAAAAGTTTGTGATTTGTTCAGTCAGAAATACGAGTCCTGCTTGAGTCACTAAGGTAGCCAAGATCAAGCCAATCCCTGTAGCACACTGAAATTTCATTGAATTTCTGTGACTCCTGTCTTGTTTATGGAAGCCAGTGTATTGGTGACTACACTACCTAGCAGACATAATTTGTGTCTTAAAATGGTTGAACAAAATCAAAGGTAGCTGATTATGCTGGCCACAGCTGAAGTCAGATTATCTTTGTTCAACATATTAGTAAAAGTCAATCTGCTTTTTAAAGTATCTTCTGATTTTCTTCTACCAAATTTAAAACCTGACGTATCTGAATGATCAACACCAGAAGATTAATGGTAGGGTTTCTTTCCTTCATTAGTTTCCAAACCACATGAATTCACTATATTGAAAAGATCAGGAATTAGTCTGTACATTTTACATAATGTATTACTCTCAGAAACTATACATACAAAGCTTGTAGTTTTAAGAACTGCCTTTGAAAGCCAAGCTAATGTCCATGAAATATCAGACAGGATTTTATTACTTCTAAGAAGGATGTTGCAATTGATAAACAGTGGAGTTTTCTACATCAACAAAAGAAAATTTAGATGCAAGTACAAAGAATATTATTTTTGTTTCTCATTGTTAGTATTGTGACTGGTTGTTTGTGTCTATCTTTGTTTCTGAGATATTGATAAAATTAAAACTAAATGCAGTCTGCACTTGGATAGGTTTTCATCCTTTGTTCTATTTCTTATCACCTGCTAAGCTATTCATTATGTATCTGTCTGGTAAGAGATACAGGGTAGCAAGTATTTGCAGAAATTCCCTAATTTTAAGTTAATCTGTGCCTTTTTAGAGCAGAGGTTTCTTTCATGTGGTTAGACAGTTGTCTTATCCTGGTATCTCTCTAAGGTTTAAGGATAAAAAGAGCCTGTGATGTGGCACCACTTAAGTCAATAGACTATTCATTGATTTTGATGGGTTGGATCTCCTTGGTTTTGTGGGTTCACATTTTCTAGAACTAGTTGAGAGACTTGATGCATTATGTAGTCCTTTCTGTTTCCCTTATCTTCCCTTATCTTTTTTCCTCTCCTTTATCATAATCTGATTTATGTTCTCATAATAAGACATCATGATGTTAATTCTTTTCCACTCCCTCTTTGAACTGTCCCTTGCTCAGAGAGAACAGTGCTAGTTATGATTATACCAAAGTGTTGTTTGAATCCATGTGACTGATGAGAAGAATTACTGAAGACCATCCAACAGTGGGTGTGATGATGGGAATGGCTGACGAGGCTGCGGTTACAACTCCACTCTCCTGCACTTCACCGTGCCTCAGTGTCAGGGATTCAATCTCATAAGCAGAAGGACATTCGCAGAGTTTCTGAAGAAAAGAACTGGGTCTGGCACACATGACACTTAGCTGGTCTAAACATGCATTTTGTTGAGGCAGATTAACTTTCTATTTGAGCAAAAATATTTTTTGTTCAACACTGTGTCACATCGCACTAATTGATGACAATGAACAAAATGGATTCAAAGAAGTATTATCTGGCTTATGCACCGAAAAGGGAGTTTTTCTTCTACATCGTTATATTCTGACATTTAAAGAAAGACTAATTTCATCTAAATTTACCAGTATAAAATTTCAGCATTTATTGGCCAAATCCCTCTACAAACAGACCTTATGGAAAAAAAAAATCTTTCCACTGTAAGCATCTGGCTGGATGAATGGTCCTCTAGAAGCACATTACTCTCTGCATTGTCCTAAGGGAGCTTAGGAAGCTATCTTAGACCTCATGACTAGAAACTAAAAGGTTCAAGTTACCTGAATATTTTAGTTTAGATTAATCCTTATTAAAGCATAATCTTCTGCCTACAAAGCTACAAGCCTCTCCAGTAGCAATATATTTCTGAGAATTTAGTGGGTCAGTGTTGAGGACAAGGAAAGAAGTCACCCTTAAAAATGAGGAAAGGTTGCCAGTAGCCTCCCAAAAGTCTGGTTTTATATTGATGGCTGTTGCTGATGCTAGTTGCTCTTGCATGCTCCCACACAGCTCATGATTATTAACATCTGTACATTAGAACAGAACTAGAGAACACTCCAATCTTCATTGATTTCATTTACAGCTTATTTACAATTTGAAAACAAATAGTAAAGGTATTTGACACTTTCTTGTCAGGATTGTTATTCAGCTTTTTAATCTTGAAATAACTTTCCCTTTCAAAGTGTTTTTTAAAATATTGTAAGCCTGAAAAACACATCAGCCTAATATTTTATTATTTTTTTTTTAAATCTATATGTTGTTGTTTTTTTTTTCCTGGAAATTATATTTTTTGGAAAGTTCTTTGAGTTTTTTTTCAGTCTGGTTCAGAATAAAACTGATTCTGAAGCTGTGAGTGAGTGGAGTGGATTTGAAATTTCAGTGCCCATATATTTCCAGTTTTGTTTGAACTATGCAAGCTTTTACAGTACATTGCCTCTGCCATTCTGACAATTAAAAATATGTAGCTTTCAAAGAAGTGTAATTTACACTTTAATTCATATTTTTCTCTTATACAACCACAGTGAATCAGAAATATACTTTGTGAAATAAATGAAGCAACAGACATTTAATGTTTTTATAGCCCAGAGAAGAATCGTACAGAAATACTTAAATCTTTTCTTTTTAAATGATATTCAGTGCTTCGAAGAAGAGTTTTTTGGGATTTTTTTTACATTTATTCATCTTATTTTTGGCTGCCAGAAATAAGAAAGGACAAAAGCTGCAATTAAACTCTACTGTTCCATGAAATGAAAAAAAAATAAAATAATCTGTACAGCTGTTTTCACAGGCTGCTTCAGCTCCTTGAAAAAGTTATTTACACTCTTGTGTTCACAACTATATTAAATCCTCAGAATAACTATGTTGACTGCCTACTTTAATTCTTGTCATCAAAATTACTTAAAAGCCACTCTGGTAGCATAAACAATTCTTCAAGGAATTTACATATTCCCCAGCATGAGGAAATCCATTTAGCAACACAGAACACAAGACGTCAACACTTTTCAATCACATGCTAATTAAAGTGAACTATATGTTTGCAGAGTAAATGTGAACAACACACATAAAAAACAGCAACCTCTACTACCATTATTTTTCAGAGAGTGGTTACATTTTAGTTCTAGTCTCTGATTTAGTCCATGATAATTTAAAAGGCACACTTCTAAACAGTCACTATTATTCTATGGAAATCCATGAACAATATTCTGCTTTGAAAACATTTCTGCTTATAGCTTATCTTATTTTTCTTCATAAGCACTGTTTTACTTAAATGCAAGGACTTTTGTTGATAATAAGTGCATATATAAGCATTGCGATTTCTTTAACTCAAGTCATAATCTTCTGGTTTTGTTTGAAAAAGACCCTTTTAATTATCAGGTCTCTAACAGGCTCCTCTTTCATCCTTCCCTGTCTCTCTAACTTCCTTTTCTGTAAAAGGTGTAATTCTATGCTGTGTAAGAACTGTTTATTCCAATAAAGAGCTGATTTACTCCTTCCTGGGACCTGATTATGTTGACATTAAAGTTCCTAACTTTTTTGTTATCCTACTTTAATTGTATAAATTTACAGAACTTAAACTTAGACTTGGTTTAAAGGAAGTTTAATTTGAGATCCTGTTGAGTTACAAGCTTTTCCTTGGCTTCACATCTGTGAATACAGAAAATCCTTTGGTATGGTTTCCTCATGGTCATATTGAATTTATATATCTTTACANACTTTAACAGCTTGGCTTGTTCATGGAGAATAGCCAGATCCTTGGCTTGTCTGAGTTTTGATTTATCTACAGGCCAGCCTAGATCTACTTAGAAATGCCCATGGGCACTACGCTTCAGGGAAAAAGAAAAAAAAAAAAAAAGAAAAGAAAAGATTCAAAGCTTTTCATTTACAAATTGGCATTATTTCCATAATCATATTGTTGCTGCCTCCTTTTTCATTTACTCTTGTCCCTCGTGGAGCTCTGGCCGTATGTTGGAAAAGTCTTTCATTGCACAACAAGTAATCCATGCTGATAAATGTTCACTGTATGTTATTTACCTAGAGAGAACATTACACAATTTTCTTCATAAATAACTTAAAAACCAAGCATAAATAGGGTAACAGTTCATAGACAAAGTCCTCTACTGGACAATAGGAACCCTGGAAAACAAAAGGAAAAAACCTTTGTAAACTTCTTTCTCTTCTTCAAAAGCTATAAAGTACTGGTGCAGTTTAATCATGTAAAGAAATGGAATATTCTACTCAACAAAAGCAATGAATAAAAGCTATGAACTTTTATGCCTGACAGCCTATGTGTAGTTATTAATATGGAATATGAAAAGATACAATAACTACTGTAGTGAAGACATAAGGACTGATTTTAGAAGGTGAAAGCATCCAGGTCATTAAGCCTTCTGGAAATGGTCAGCAATTCTGAACCATAGTTGTTCAGATACACACAACTGGGAGAAGGAAGTCAGGATTTTATCTCACAGAATACGTATCAGTGATTCACTGTCAAGCAAAAGCACACAAGTAGCTGTTCTGCCGGGGTCTGTCCAGATCTGTTTCTACTCAGGCCTTTATCGATGACCTGAGTAAATAGAAATGCGCATTAAGCCCACAAGTGGCATGAATATGAGGGACTTTAATGTACATTGGGAAACAAGACTGGAATTCAAAATGGCAATAACAGACTGGAGAAATGGTTTGAGAAAAATAGAATGAAATGGAATAAAGCCCAGTGGAAAGTGCCAAACTTAGGAATCATTGACTGCACAGTGTAGCATGCAATGAAGTATCGGGCATTGATTTACTTCTTCAGGAGAGAAGATGGAAAATTAAATCATGAGCTAAATATGAGACTCATTTAAATATGGTTCCAGCATGAAGAAAGAGATGGACAATGGTCTTCAAGACTGTTGTAGGAGGGAAAGTAATACTCTTTTCTCCAGGCCACGACAGGATGAAATGTGCTTAAAATGAATCAAGAAACAGATGTAGTAGGGTTCAGAAAAATACCCAAATGGGAAAAAGCCTGGAAAGACTGGAAAGAATCTGCAGAGAATTGTAGAGTCTCCAATGCTGGAGTCTATAAAACAGGACTGAAGACACATTTTCGCATGTCAGTCACTGAAAGTGCTTCCTTATACAGGTCCAGATGGAGTAAAAAGGCCATTTTTAAACAATTCTTCTTTCAATTTCTTGTTGGAACAGAGGTTTTATCTTTTTTCCCCTGAATAAAAAGAACTAATAAACCCTTAAAATAGGGAAACACTTCCATATTAAGTTGTTTGAATTTTGGGTAGTGCCTAGGTCTTCTGTTCTTTAATCAAATCTCTCTTAATCTACTTATATTAAACGTTACCTCAAGGTTAAAAAGTTGATATTGGTCTAAAAAATCAGTTTCACAATGTTTGTGTACTTGGATGACCAGAGTATTTTCATCCCCATAGACGTAACACTCAATGAAAGCAAACTCTTTAAATGCAATGTTATGTAAGGTCTCAGTTTCCTCTGGTTTCTATCATGGTTATTTGAAGCTTGATTCTGACTAGATAGAGGCTGAAAAACAGTTTTATAGAAGTTTTACAGCATTTGGTTCTGACATTACTGTTTCTGGCAAATTTAAATTTTGTTTTAAAATAATGAGACCAGATTAATGCCCTGTGCAGCTACACTCAGTCCACTGAAAGTACACCAAGGATAAAGTTGGCCCAATGCTGTTTGAGCAGTCCCAAATGAAGTTTCCCTCAGCTACCAGGAGAACTGGGAGGGGAAGAGGGGGAAAGAACAGATGTTGACTCATTATTCTTTGGGGACTTGTTTGTTTTTCATGACATCAAACAATTACGGAGAATTCAGCTGTTGTTAAGGCAGCTTTATTTTAATTGAATATATAATTACATAGGAATGCTGTTTTGGAGTGGCATTGCTGTTTGAGAAAAGAATAAAAATCTACAGGATGGTGGAAACACATTTAACAGGTAATGCTTTCTGTTAACAGAGCAAATCCCCCAAAACGAACAATATAGTCTATTTTTAGAAAAATTCCAATTAGCTTATGTGGTTTTTTTTGCACGGATAGGATTGTGACAGCAAGTCTTTGGACTTCTGCTGGCATAGAATCCTACATATGTGCTACTGACATATAAAAACTACCTTTGTGATCCTTCTACAATCGGCTCCTCTCCTGGACCCCTGCCAGATCCCTGTAAGTGTTTGATGTTTCCTCCATACCCTTGGGGAATACCTCTCATTCACATTACGGCTACTTTACATCATTGTAGCATTATAAAGGACCTTTAAAATATCACTCATCGTGACACTTTCCTATGTCTGCATGGTGAAAAATGGCCTTAGTGCACACGAGAATTACAATTTAAATACTAGGGAGGAACTTTTCCCACACATTCATGGCTAGGCCTGGGAGGTGTCTACTCCACCAAATGCAAAGAAGGTATATGGTCCTTTATGACTATGGACCAAGTTGATAATGCTTTAGCAATCATAGTATGCTTAGTGGAAGTAGGTGGGCTACTTCACTCACAATAAAAATGATCAAATTAATGTTGTAAGATATTGCCTATTACATGACTGGTATTGCTGCACAGATTTCCATGAGAAGATGCAAGGTTCTTTTCTAACAGGAAAGAATACAAAACAGGTATTTTGTGGGTAGTCTTCTTGGAAAAAAAAACAAAAAACAAAAAAAAACAACAACAAACCCAAAAAGAAGAAAATAAAAATAAAACAAAAGGAGAAATCAATTATTTCAAGTCCGATATAAGTTTACAGTTTCCTTTGGAGGCTATCTGCCACTAATCTGCTGCTGCCAGTCACCAACTAACTGGCTTGAGGTCTTCCTCCTGCAGAGGACACTTACTTGAAGGGTAAGAGTCTCATGAAGCTTGTGTTGATGAAAACATTGTGAAAACTGACACAATTTTTACCTACAGCATGTGCATAAGAGGTCATAATAGCAGACTGAAGATTCTTGCCATTTTACTGTTCCTGGCAATGTTTTAAGTCACTCCTCTAATATAGCTATGTTTTTGCTTTCATGAGTTTATAAACAATAATAATTCCAAGATATTACTACCTAAACATTGTTTTCAGGTAGCATGTTACTGATGAGCCTCTTGAAAGTTCACTGGAGTCCAAAATAATGAAAAAAAAATTAAAATTGAGGCTATCAGAGATGAAGATGGATAGAAAGAAGTAGTATGATATTTCCTACAGCTAATTTATTCTTAGTGGTGCTGTCTAGGGGACAGCAGAGATCTTTTCTCTGTGGCCATGGTGATTGTGTGACACAAAGTTAGTAAAGCAAAACTGGTTATGCATGTCTTGAAATAACCCCCTGAAGGGGAAGCATATATCTTCAAGAAACTAGATTCCTAAAAAGTTATAGATATTTGCTTCCACTAATCTGGTTAAACCATGTGGCATGATGAGAAATAGATCCTGTAAAAAAGAGTACTGTTACCTAATAAGAAGAAAGGCTCTCCTGTTCTCTCAGCTGTTCGGACATATGTAATAAGTAAAGCCAATCACCAGGTCACAGTTCCTCAGGCTCATAAGGAGAAGACCCTTGGTAACTAGTCAGACAATATTGGAAAATGATGTCTAAAACCTGAGCTCAATGAAGCACTGGAGTGTGTTACTTGACTAAGCCCTTTTGTCCTTATACTATGAGAGACAGATAAGAAAGCATAGATAGGCGAGTATCAAATCTAGCATTTGCTTGTGCTAATTTCAACTTTGCAAAATAAAAGGGTAAGGGACAAGTAATAACAACAACAATAATAATAATAATTATTATTTTTGTGAGGAGTAGAAGTGACAAAGCAGAGCTTTATTGGTCTTTTTTATCCATGGGAATATTCTGCAGCATGAAATAAGGTGCAAAGTCTGACCAAAGCTTTGATTTCCTCTAGTGTCTTTCCTCTGCAGAGTCCTTGTTACCTAATAAAGTTAGTGGTCAGGCTGCATTAATAGGTCTCTCTTCTCTACTCAACCATGATTTACATGAAAAATGTAAAATATATTTGAGATTGTGTATTTTTGTCACATTAAATTGAAAAATGCCAGTTAGTAGCATATCAATCAGCAAACCATCAGGATGCCAATTTCAGACACATAGGCATAGATTGATATTGTCAGGGAGATAGGCACAAACCCCAATATCAATCTAGAGTACAAAAAACTGAGATAATTCAATAATAATTTAGATGAGCACTTGGTGAAGATTCGTATGTGCGTAAGTATGTGTCTATCTATCTGTCTACCTACCTCAAGTATTTTTGTGTATAACACTTGCAGTGTTAATTATACCCAGTAAATTCTCATACTGATCTCACACAGAGATATTTCTGGTATATATATTTCCTGGGATGACTGTCTCATAGCAAATCCTTGTCCTTAACCACTTGCTGAAATGCAAACCACACACAGTGCACGTCTTTTTAAAGCTTTTGTGTCTGGCATCTTGGCTGCTGCACACTGCAAATTAAACACCTTATGAGCATTTTCTGCATAGGGATGAAACCAATTATGTTCTCCAGCCTAAACACATGCACAGTTAGATATATTCATATTTTTAAAATAATTTTTCTTGAATGAAAATATGATAGCTGTAAGTGACAGATTAATGCATGTGGACACAGACAACTGCTGGCTGACCATATTGTTCTCACAATAGGCTGCAAAACAAATGATAAAAATGTAAAATTATTTTGTCAGCTGCCAGTCATGTTACTTCAGCCTCCATGATGAACTGAAGTTACAAATCTTTCAGGCTCTGTAAAGAGCTTAGAGTCAAAGCAAATGTGCAGCAAGTTGCTAGGCTAATGTCCTCTCCTCAATGCCAATGTTTAACTAATGCCCCAATACAATGTGAGACAAAAACTCTGCTGGTACTGTGAACTGATGCGCTAATGAAATGCAAACTGAAAGTCCTCTTTCATTTCAGCATTAAGGACCTCGTGGTACTCTTTATTATTAGGAAAGTTACTATGAGTACTGTCAGCAGCATGTGATGGCCAAGCTGACCAAGATTTATGTCATGCTTCCTTTATAGTCAATATAATAATGATGCCCTATTGCCCTACCTCGTGGATGTTATACACTGTGGGAAAAAAAAAAGGGTATTTGTACCAAATAACTCCTCGTGTTTATCAGCTTCATTGTGCATGAATTCTGTGTAAGCTTTTAGTTTTTAAATGGGATGCCCAGAAATCAAAACAGCTGAAGAAGATCAGGTTTTACTTATATAAGCATGTTGGATTGGGTGGAACAATTCAGCCAATTAAGGGTTGAGGCCAACATGTACCAAACAGTTCTGGAGGCTTGCATCAGTTCTGTTAACTTTTGCATTTAGCAAAGCAAGAGCTCAACAATATTTCTCCCACCCTACACTTCTTTTTGTCTGTGCCTAGAAATTAAATGCACAAATATAACATAGTTCTTTCAGGATCTCCAACTCAGTTGAAAATGAGAAATTTCACTAGAAAAGTTGCTCCTGGAAACTTTTTAGCCCAATTTGCAGATTACAAAGAATTATCAAAAAATCTAAAGGCTGTTTTCATAAAATCAGCCTTAAGCAATTTCCTGTATAAATTTCCACATTTACTTATGAGAATAGCTACATATATGCATACCAGTTTAAATAATGTGATTTTCCACACATACCCAAATAACTGACCTCTGTGAATGCTTTGGATATTTGAGTCCACAATCCAAGTGGGCGCAAAATGTGCGCATACTTTGGCGTAACTGGCTCTGGAGAAGTTCATTAATTGCTTTTACCCTTAATTACCCTGCACACTTATCAATCAAATAAACATGGTTTATTTGACTGGGGCTAAAGTAAGCTTACAACAAACTCTCCAGATTTTTACCTGGTGTTTTTTTCCCCCCTTTCTCATTGTTTGGATTAAAAGCCTTCTCTAGTTGATGTGATCTCTAAGGAAGATGCCAGAGCCTGCGCTTCACTCCTGCAGAAGATAAACCCCAGGAAAACCTACAAAGTGTTGGATTCCAAGGGCATTAGAGTTAATGTTAAAGACTAAGTAAAGCGAGGAACATGCTGAGCCCAATGAAAACACCAATTACCTCAACTAATAATATAAGTAAAACAGTTTGTGGGAGTGAATGGAGCATTGTTGAAATCATTATGACAGTGAAGGGAAATGGAAAAAAAAGCCTATCTTAGGATGGTTTACCTCTGAGTAAATAGTTTGCTCTTCTTTGCATTTCTTGGGTTTCTGCTGACATCTGTGTTGTAATCTAAAGCCAAATAGGTGAGATCAACAGTAAAGATTGCCTGTTGATTGGAAATGAACATATTTCAGAAGCTAGCATTAATAACATTGCTAAAAGGCTCTTCATTCAGAGCTCAGGGACAACAGAAAATTCCTTAGTCGGAGACTAAAAAATAAAAACAGAAACAAGTTTTCTCCATGATATGGCATTAAAATAATTTTGTATATCCTCAGTGCCGAATTCCACTTACAGTTGCACACATGTTGCATCTCCTGTAACTTAGTGATGCAAAACATGACATCATTACACTTCTGTGTATCAAAGAAACGCCCACATCTCCCCTTCCTCTTTTACTTCACAGATTTATCAAGACTGAGACCATTCAGTGTTCATTACCAGATAAATCAATAGCTGCCTCAACTTTTGGTTTTAAGACTTTTTTTTTCCCCTTTACTCCTGTTAAACATCTACTTGAATACTGCTAGAGTATATCCTTTCAGTCAGGGTATGCCTTCTGCATATGTTCCCTAGGTTTGCCCGTCACTTTCCTAGTGATTTATTTCAGAGGACTGTTGTATTTACCTACGGCAGACAAACAGTGACCAGGACTTTCCATCTAATATTTTTTTCCACTTGTTCTTCTCCTTTCCTCTTTTAATGCATCCCAAATCCTTTCACTGTGTTCTTAGAATATATTCTGTCATTTTATTCCTGCATTGTTCACTGTTCTTCAAATACAGCAGACTCCTGGAAATAATTCTTTGTAGGTTACTCACCAGCCACCATCACTCTTTCAAGAATCAGCACTTCTGTTTAAACCAATGTCTGACGATAAAACCATAATAGAGTGACATACAGAGATAAATTGGGATCTGAAAACAAATACCATTTCAGGCATAAAGAGAATATGAGAGGTATGACAGTGTGCTAGACAGTAAAGCAGGGAAATCCCTTTTCCATGTTGCTATTCAGAGAGCAAATGTACGACTTCATAGTAACTTCTTCCTTAAAAAAAAAAAAAGCTATTTTTATTGTTTATTAGTTGCACTTCAGTGGAGTCTAGAGATCCAGGAAAGCCCTTGTTCCCAGAGACAGAGGTGTGATTCAAATACACAGTACAGGACACCTCTATTCCAACAACACACTTGATATATTGCAACATACATTTACCAGGCTGGTTTTGGCACATACTGTAGACTACTGTGTGTCTTTTTTTAGTGTATCAGTGGAGAAAACGGCCAGTAGTATGGAAAGTTATGTTGTCATAAACCTCAGTGAGCATAAAGAAGTAGGGTTTGTCTAATCACAACGCTCTCCATCAGTTTTCCAGCCATGTGTATTGCTCCTACTATGGAAAGGATCAATAAATGAAAATGAGCCTGGTACTGATCTCGACTGCCTCTGTATAAAGTGGGAAGAGAGTTCTTTTTGTTTCTGAAGTCCCAGGATCCACGCGACGTGAACACAGCCTGGAGTTCAGTCTTTATGGAATGTTTGATAAAGTGTTAGTATAGAATTTGCACCATTTTTTTTCCCTTTAATTACAATGTGTGAAGGTTAGTAATGCCGTTATGCAGAAATAACAATTTTAAAGGCAGAGGTGTGTTTAACAGCCTGAGTTTCTCCCCTTTGTTTTGCACACTTCTGGATGCAGAATGTGAACTTGGCTGCCTTGAAATTATAGTTAGACCAATGCTTTGGAATGTCCTTCGGGCACAAAAATCTGCCTTTTACAGCAACCCTCGGCACTTTCCTCCAACTTATTTGATTTTAAACTAATGCTAAAAATCTAAAGAGAGCCCCCTTTTGGTGTAAACCCCTCTCAGGCCTATATTGTGTTTCTGTCATAGGAGTGATTCTGAGAGGGACTAATTAAAAGTCCAATGAATGTGTGAGGGTTAAACTCACAGGCTCTGCTCATTAACAGTCGCTCACCTAAGAATATTTTGAGACTTCTTTTCTGTGATGGGAAAGAAAGGAATAAGACTAGACAACACTTAAAAACTCACATTTTATTACACAAACACACATTTCTGTTGTATTACTAGGCCTGCAGTGATGACAATATCTAATTTAACAAGAAGATTCCTCCCCTTCCCCTGTGTTTCTTCTCAGAAAACAACAAAAGAAAACAAAAAAATCACTAATGAACACCCCTTCCCCCAAGAAATAAGGAAAATCAGAACCATTTTGTTAATTGTCTTTTTCCTGCTGTTTCCATGGTAATACTGGCTACTAGACTTCACTGCAGAGTGACAGTCCAACAATTCACACACTACACCCTTTCAGGCACAATGAATGGCTGTGAAAGAGGCAGAACAGGCACTATTCAGGAAACATGTGATATCTACTCAATGCACTACCTTTCATCCACATTTTCCAAATTGCAGTTAATTTAACTCTAAACAAATGGCTAAGGGGTACAAATGAGGATTAAAAGGAAAAGAACATCTTGAGCTCTAATGGGGATGGTTTGTGTGAAGAACAATATAGCACTTTCTTCTGATGCCAAGGCTGCCGAATTGAAAGATGCACTTTCCCTCTTCTTCTGAGGCCTTAATTTATACTCTATACCAATAGTGAAATAAACATGGCAGGTTTGGGGTTTATTTTTTGACAATTTATGTAGATTTTGGCTTGCCACTTGGAAACATTTTTGTTACATGGAGATGTAATTTTGATTTTCTTCAAACTAAGAAGAAACCTCCTGTATTTTTCAAGTAAGGCAGCTTTCTTGACCAGGCCTCTCATTCGATCTCTCTCTGAAGTTATTGTTTTAAGTCCCATAGAAAAAGCCATGACAAATACTTTCAGGTCACCTTAAGAAACAACAACGGACCTTTTGAGAATGTCAGTGCCCGGAAGGAAATTATTATTCACATTAGATTTAATGACAGTGAGACCTTTTTTCATGTGATTCTTTTTATTTTGCCATGTAAAGAGTATTATCTTTGCTTAAAATCGATCAATGAGCATCTTGAATTTTGCCATATTTAGCTAAGCATGAGGCAAGATGCTTAAAAAGTTTCCATATTTGGCAATTTTTAGCATGACATCATGAGCACTGACAATGTGTCAGATCTGCTAATGATTTCACTTTCTGTGCCACGTGCAGTTTGTGTTGAGAATGTAGATGTTGTAAAGGAAAATATGGCACAATAGCAAAATAGCTTTAAATCTAAATTGGTTTTGACTGATTTTTCAGTTTTCTGTCTTAACACCTGAAAATTATTAAAACCAACAAACTATGAAATATTTCCTACTCAGGAGAAATATTCTTCATTGCAGCCATATTTTTGTCCAACTCACGTAAGCAAAATGGCCTTTTAGACATAATTACAATTAATATAAATTTTTCCATGCATTTATTTTCCAGCTAAGAATACTTTAGCTTTTAAGAATTTCTTACAGAGTTACCAGACATGTCATTTTTTATCTGTGAGAAACAGCATTTTATATTGTATTGCCAATAAACGAAAGGTCAAAAAAGCCTGTGAACACTTTTCAAGTTTAGCAGATAATTATGTTTTGACTTGCAAATGTTTTCTATTATTAGGTTCAAGTGATCATACTTGCAGACTCCATTACCTGTTACGTGCAAATAAAATTTTCAGATGGGATCAACCATTCCTTGCCAAGGCCTTAGACAGAGCTCCACTGTTTTGCGATGTACCTAATATGACACCAATCTGTCCTATTATAAGAATAGGAAGAAAAGCTGAAGACTTTTAATGACTAATTTTGAATGCAAAATAGGGTTTTAAAAACCTAGCTAGCAAATATTATTTTTATTTTTTTTGGTAGCAGGATCAGACTTTAACAGCAGTGTAGCATTTAAAAAAACCTGCTGAAAACAATTTTTGGTGATTTGTTTGTGGTAAGCACTCAAGCTATTAATGACACTTTTTTCATTTTTTAAATATGAAATGACAGAATACCACTGTAAAGTCCACTTAATTATGGGCAATAAAGTTACATGGGCTTGGGTACCAAACAGATGTTTCCAGAGATCTAAATGCTTTTTAAAAATGTGAAGTCCAATAGTTCCGCGCTGACACTAGTAAGGTAGATTGAGTAATCGCCCTTCAAAATAAATCAATCAATCAATGGTATGTTGAAAATTCTTGGGTAGTGCCACATTGCTGAGTTTAACAGAAGATGAAAGATTTTCAAAAGTATCGCTTTGCTTTGCAACTCCCCAACACTTAGTCTTTTAAGGGGTGATAGCATACTTAGACACCTCCTATGGTTTAGGAAGCTTTAATAAGCTCAATCAGAAAACTCCCTGACAAAGGGATACTACCTCTCTACCATTCTGCACTGGTTTTGGTTTGTTATTAGGCAGTGTTAAAAATACAGGAGGGCAAGTGGAATAAAGACAGAATTGCATGCATGTTATTATAACAAGGGCAAATTTTTGTAATTAAAAAGGTACCAGAATGGTTGTACAGTCCCATGTAATTATATGTTCTTGTCCACACCAGCAAGTGCCTTTGGTATGTCTTTTGGGGTCATTTTAGAGCACGTAATCAGGTTTTTACCATATACATTGCTGGAAAGGGACCGAGATAAGCATGCACATAACAGGTAACCAGGTTGGAGCCTGGGGGCCTAACACCTTTAGCCTAGTCTGGACAGATGTGTACCTATGAGGTTGTGATAAACATGTTCTTATGGAAGGCTGATGCTGGTATAGTTTGACATGGGAACAGTTGTCTCTAGGTTTCCCATGGTCTACCTCATCCAAATAGCTAGTGGAAAGCAGTTCTGCAATGGCTTCCCTTCCTCAAACGCTTCTGGTGCCCAGAGGAGGGTTGTTCTTATCATGCCAGGGCTCTGCTTAGATGTCTTCTCTGTGCAATCCCTTGAAAAATATATTTTCTTCAGTTTCAAGTCCTTTATTCAAGAAAATTCAAAACTTCAGAGCAAAATTCAGACAAAATGTTTCATTCTCTTTCACTGCCATCACCAAAAATTAGCCTCTTTCCCCTCAGAGCTGGGTTCAGTCTTGCTCAAACGTTAGCCAAACCTTCAAAGTTCAGGGGCTTTCAGAGAAGGATTGACTGAGCTTGTAGTGAAACCTGAAAGCGGGTAAGTATTATCAGGCTTTTGATCTTCATTGCCAAAAAAAGAATGCATTCCTGTATGACACATGTTGCAAAACTGGTTTTATGATATTAGAGTTTCATCAAACATGAAGAAGTCTTTTCTTTTCCCCTTTTTGATTTCTGCTGGAAGTACCTGAGAAGGTAAAAATGGAAAAATTCAGAACCACGCCCTCTTTAGCAAACCATGTTTCAGCTGGTGTTTCTCCAGAACAGTATTTTGATTTTTGTAGTAAAAAAAAAAAGAGAGGGAAAAAACCCAGCAAAAGTAAAAAATCAGGAAAGTAGCAAAGCTACTAAAACCAGCACAGACAACTAAAGCAATTGTCTGGAATTCTGTCTATAAACCCTCTATGCTTTTGCTACATTTACATTAAAGTCATTGAAACACACTTGCATGCCAATAACACAGTGAACAGACAAAGATTTTCGTGCCTCTGGCAAAGAGCTGTATTCCAAATTTAGCTCCAAATTCTTAAGCATATTAGGCCTCAGTAAGTTTTACTAGACAATTTTGTTGCCTGACCTCGGGCCTTGGTTTCTGTTTTTCATTTCCACTATGGCTTGTTTACTCTTGACAGGATGACAGACATGCCTCCCTCTCCAGGTCACAGCTCTATCAGTGCGCTGATCCGGCTGCCAGGAAGATCATTACTGCAACCAACATATTCACTGGCGAGTTAACACACCGTTCATGTGAGAGGGTGCACAGCCAGTTGCACAGCTGATGTAAATCGGTGTCGTGGAGCAACATTGATTTACAGCAGCTGAGAAGCTGACGCAGATCATCCACTAGCCAAAACAACTCCAGCCGTCCAGTGATCCCAGTATCTCTTTCCAAACGTATATTCCCACACAGAATGGAAGTCTGCTGTCAGGTCATCTGGATATGCAGTCGTTTGCTGAATTTTCCTGTTCCTGGAGTATCTTCTCTCCATTTACAAAACAAATAGTCCGACTCACATTAAAATAAGGAGTTCTAATTTATTTCTAACTACAGAAGCATTTTGTAGAGTAAAGTTGACTCGTATGACCCAGGAATTGTTTTATTTTTAGTCTTATTTTTAATAGGAAAGCAACAAGAAAGCAGTATTGGTAGAAAAAATGACATTTATTTCTTCCCTCCTCCCCTTTTGTTTGGGCACAGTATGTAGATTTGGGGATCTTTAACTGCCAAGCCCTCTATCATTCTCAGAGGGGTTTCTCCTGACTGACCTAAACCTCATCCTGGTCCTAATATAAAACAGCTGAAAACCTTCTACTCTGAAGAAAAAAATAGAAACAAGGCAGAAGATATTGTCACTAGACACATATTTGCTGCTTGTAAAGGAGATATATAGCTCCCTGGGCCCACTTTAAAACCAAGGCCAAGATCTGACCTCAGTACTTTCCTCTCTGAGCAGATGCTTAGCTATGAATTCACTTGTCACTTAAGAAAGGAGCCCTTCATTTTTTTTCTCCTTCCTCTGGCCTAATAATAAATGTTCCTTTAAAACAATTGAGTCCACATTTTCTATGTAAAGATTTTCCTCTAATGTCACTGGGAGCATAACAGTTCATGAGATTGATTGTTTTTAAAGACTGAAGCCATCATTTTCCAATGTTTTGAATTATTTTTCCAGAAGATTGCAATAGATTCCTGTGCCATTTCTACGGACAGTTTCTCAAATGCAATGTTTCAATTTTGGGGGCAAGTATTCCTATATCCTCGGATCAAGACTGTAAGCCCGCTGTAGAAAGTAAGAGGTGGACAGAAGAGCCAAACGGAAGGACTGCAGAGGACCCTCTGTGTGTTGCCTGTGCTATACGGAACCTGTGAGAAATGTGGGCAAGCAGAAGTTCAGGGACCACGATGGGGCTGTTGTTCTGCATCTGTGCAGACACATGGCGTCAGATGGAGCCAGCTTTGTACATAGTGTCCAAAATGCAGTAGGTTATCTATTCAGAAACCTTTGCATGACTTCTCAGACTCTGAGTCACCTAAAGGAATGACACACCACTGGTAGACTTCATTCATCAACTTTTTACCCGCTATAACTTTGTAAAACATTCACAGTGAAACCAGAAACTGCTCATGACTCTTCTTGTTTCAGATTTCCTTATGAATTCAAAACTTGGGTAAAGGTCATTGTGATTTGCTAATTTTTGTGAATCTGTTGAGAAAAATAGGCTGAGTTTCAAGGATCTGAAGTGTGAGAAATGTATGGCTTTTGAAATTATACCGAATGATATATGAATACTAGATCTGACAAATTCCAGTTTTTCAATTTTGATGAATTTTCCAATTTGGATGAGTCTGGAGTTTGATGCTTGGTCCAGTAAACAAACACTAAATTAAAGAGTGTACTGTCAGGAATTGCTGTAAAGTGAATTAAAGTGAATATATTAGCTCTACATTTTTTTTTAGTAAAGAAAGGGAACCTTAACAGGAAACTACAATGAAAAATATTTAATATAGATTTATAAACTATTTGAAAAAAATCATCCAAAGTAGATGTGGTGAGCAGACCTGATAGAGTAATGTAGGTATGGAATGGAAGTGAAAGGATACCATCGTGAAGACAAATAAGAAGTCTCAGATGAGACCGAAATATTAAATCCATTTAATTTAATAAACATGGACAGGTCTGGAGTCAACAGCAGAGACAAGACTCAGCCAAAATGGTTAGTTAACAATAATGAATATTTAATTTTTATACTACCGACCCTCTCAGAAAACTTTCTATGAAAGCATGAACATTTTTCATAGCACTGGAGAATTAACTCATTATATCTTGTAACATACAAAGAAGCTACTTCCTATGTGAATGCACTGTGGTTGAAAAACTTCTAGGTTCAAGATATAAGGATGCTGCTTATAAGATCTAGTGTCTAATTATCTTGGTAAAACCATATGTTTGACTGCTATAATCCTATTAGATACCTCAGTATTTGTGACCCTTTTTCTAAAGATCAGGAGTGATGTCAGTCTCACTTCTCAACAAATGCAGGATGTACCCTTGTCTTCAGAACAGGCACAACTTCTTACAATGGATTTTCAGGAAGGATGTTACTATGAACAGGAGGGCTTAATTTGTCTAATTCCGAACTCACTCCAGCATTACAGCTTGACTTGGCTTATAAACAGACTTTTAGAAAATATGGAGAAAGTCACAGTAGCTGGATCAAAGACTAGGAGGTTGCAGCTTCCTTTGCTGATATCCACAGAGGGGCTTCTTATACATCCCCTGGACTGTCCAGACTGGCATTGTCTGAATGGCTCTGCTTGGGATGGCATGTGCCAGTTTCACTGGAGCTGCTTGAAAGTGCATGATGTTCATTAAAATCTTAAGGCTTCAATCACGTAATATTTTATATCAATACAAAAAAAGAGTAGTCACTTTACAAGATTTGTTGTTCACGTGCTTGAAATTTTGGGATTCCCTGACAATAAACCAGATGTTTAGTTGAAGAGCAGGTGAGCAAGTCCAAGCTAAATGACACTCTGAGCAAAGTGGAGCTGCTTTGGTGCTTGGAGATAAGTCTTAGAGAATCATGACTGCTTTGGACAAATGCTTATCTGCAGCTGGCTAGCTCTTCTTAGCGTTTTCGCAAAGCGCTAAGAGGCTTAGGTTCTTGTGATAGGACCATTTCCACAAGGTGAGGGGAGTTAAGACACCTCAGGAACAGGAGTTCTTGCAAATATTTCAGATTAAAAAAAAAAAAAAANTTAGGTTTCTGTACATTGGATTTTGGTGCTGGCGAAATGTCCAAGTGTGTGGTAAATTTCATTGCTTTTCCACCCAGCCATTCTGTCATAACATCTCTTTTGTTTTTTTTTTCCCTCTATGTTATCGTGTGAATCTAAAAGTGATGAGGAGGCTCAGAGCAGCAGTTTGGGCACGCAGCCTTCCCACGTGCCATCAGGTCTGCACCCCACTTCACTGTCACCTACAGCACTATACATTAACTTGCTGCACCACCAAATCCCGGCAAATAAACAGAGCTTTTATGGCTGTTTAACTGATATATCTGCAGCTACAAAGCCTGACTATGCTGTGTTGTTTCCTATGAAGTATCAACGATGCAAACAGAGCAGCGGGGTTAGGGCTGAGAACGGCGGCTATTCTACCCAGATTCCACATTCCCCTCAGCCTCTGCGGGAGGACACCCCGAGGACGTCCCTGACTTTGGGGGAGGGCGGAGCGGGGCGCGGAGCGGCGCGGGAGCGACACCGCGCGGCGGCGGCGGCGGCGGCAGCGGCAGCGGGTGGAGGGGGCGGCCCGGGCAGACCACCCCCCGTTTCTGGAAAGAAATTAAGACAAGCAGACGGGGAATTAGTCCTTTGTGTTTAATCAAGGATTAAGGAAAAAAAATCAACTTTTTTTTTTTTTCCCCTATTTGTTTTCACTTACGTATTTATTTCTCTCTTTCATTTTCCTTCCCCCCCCCCCCCCCCCCCCCCCTTNCACCCCAGGCATTTACTGCACTTCTAGCAGCAGCTTGCACCTAAAAAGGACACCCCACCCTCTCTCCATTTGCCATTTAGTATTTCCCTCCACCCCTCAGACTGGCAGAATAAAGAAGTTTGAACAGAGGATCTGGTTTTCAGCTTAAAGTCGTGCACAGCTAGAAAGCAGAGGTGGATCTGCACCCTCTGGGTCACCACAGCCTTGCCCCAAAATAGGTCCTCAAACCATTTGCATTGGCCAAAGCGACCCCAATGGTGGGAGGATATGGGGGGACCTGCACCTTTCACTCTGTTGTGTTTACTCCAGACTCATAATTTTCTACCTGCACTGTGAGGAACCAACCATACTGACTGTACAGGCCTCGTCGCCTTCCTTTGGGACATGTGTTAAAGCAATTGCAGAACTTGAACTGAACTATGGTTTAAACTTTTCTGTAGTACCTTGAAGTATTGCAGCAGCTTACAATATCTACTACAACAGATAGAGAAATCATTAAAAAATGAGGTTTACATGCACCTTAGCTTATTTTTCTGGAGTCTGTGACTACTGACGTATTAAAAATGCAACAGCACTAACTGACAAAGCTATCCTTTAGTTTCTACCTTTGTAGCATTACCCATCTCACATACATTGGATGTGCACCATTGTAGTCACCCACGTCTCTCAGAAGAAAGCTTTTTTGTCTTTATCATTTTTTAGAAGACAGCGCAATAACCCAGCCAGTGCTCGATTCCTCAACAGGAACATGTTGTGTAACTTTATTGTGGCAGTAAAAATAAGCGTAAATCAGCAGACCAGCTTGATTTTGCTGTTTCATACTGAAAATTATCTTGAAAGCCTCTGCCTCAGTTGTTTCCATGTCCATGGGAAACTTGCCAAATACTATATTGACTCTCCCATTATCATTTGCATACATTAAAAAATATAGGCCAAACTCCTTCACTATGGAACAGAAACTGTGCCCACATACATCTCAAAGCAGGCTTGAGAGCAGGGATTTGGTACATTCTTATCTTTTTTAACAGTTCCCCTGGAAGTTAATGTTCCTCTTGAACTGAAAAAGGTTTTTTGCATAAACATCTACTGTTTGAAAAAATTACTGTTTAAACATTAAAAACCAAATGATGATTTTAGTCTTCCATTGAAAATTTTACAACTCTAAAAGAATAGTTTTCTTTTTCATTTATTGGAAAAAAGGTCAAAAACCTCCCTGGCTGAATATTTTCTGACTCTCGATACAGAAACATTGGTGGCTGCCTTTCAGTGTTAAATGATAAGTTGTGTATAAAATCAGTTCTAATTTATTCTAAGCCTTCTGAGTTATGTGCAGGGAAAAGACAGAAGTTTTCTGCTGTTTTTAGCAATGAGGTGTTTAGCTGATTTATTAAGAGAACTTGTATGTATTGCTGCTAACTCTTCTGGTTTTGTCATGAGTTTATAGTGCTTCTCTTAAACAATCATTTCTTGGAACTGTGTCATTTCATGATAGTCCTTACTTTTTTTAAACAAAATTATATTATTTTTTAGACCATGAAGTGTAAATTGTTTCTGAATATAAAGTACATTTATCTCTAAGACTGAAAAAACCCAACCAAAAAGAGGAATGGAATATAATTTATATTTATTTTATCCAATGTATATTTAAAACTATCTTATGATTTTATTAGGTCTTATTCTTAGTTTTCACCTGATTCAGTATTGTAATCTGTATTTAAAAAAATAGATTAAAAGTAGAATGTGTGCATTCTTACTTTTCTAAATTAACTTCAGATAATTTTGAATAAAATAGGCAAAGTACATACAATTTATCATTTTTCCAAGACAAAAAATGCACACACAAAGCACTAATCCTTCTCGCACTGTCATGCACTATGACTCCCCTCCACCCCACCCTCCAAAAAAAAAACCCAACTCAAAGAGACAAAACCAACACAAATCACTGGCGTGTAGGAGCAGAATTACAAAGTAAAGATATCGTTCAGAACAATCAATTTTTTAATATGTGGGAAACTTATCAAAGATAGAATTGCTTTCTTATCTTAAAAAACTCATGAGTGTAAATCAGTAACAAATACCAACTTTTCATTGACAAACTGTGCAAGAGAAGAAAAATAGTGCAATTCATTGGAAATATATAGTACACCATTAGTGTGTTTGGTTTTTTTAATTGAAGGTGAAGATGATCTCCGAACCATGACTAACACATTTGGAAGAGTGGTTTTGGGCAGACTGGAAAACTTTTGTTAGATTTTCAGTCTCCCTATTACACAGAGAAGGACTATGACTGTTCCTTGATTTTGGAGAACGCTGTTGTCCAGCTCCACAGTCAGTGTTTATTATTATCTCCTCTGTGCTAGAAATAGCAAGTCTTCCCATTGTCACAGAAAAATATACCTATTTGTTTGGTATAAGTATTTTAGACTTTTTTCCCCTATGTGCAAGGAAAACTGTCCAGCTCAGAGGGATCTCCGGAAGCCCAAGCTAAACCAAAGATTAAACATTTGGTCAATTTGAATTGTTACAATAATGATTTTCTGTGGTCACCCAAAGATTAATCTGCAAATACTTTTATGCTAACAGATCATCCCAAACATACAAAGACAAAATGTTCTCAAATATTTTGGCAAAAGCCCAGTATGACACAGAATGTGACACTGTAGGAACCTTGAGGTGCTACCTCATTAAATGACCTATTTTGTACCTGGCAGAAATTTTGTAATGCTGCATATAGCCCCATGCTCTGAAAGATGCAGGATGTCCAATTAATTCTTCAAGTCAGAATTATTTACATTGGTTGTCAAAATGTGGATCTCTAGTCAGAAACAAAACCAATGCAACCTCTCCTACTTGACCAGGTACAAGAGTGAAAATTAGAAGCTGCAGTTCTGGGTGGATGTATTAAGAGTTCTAAGAGGTAATTTTGGGGTTGGCAATGATTTGGCAGGCCCTAAAGTCTGGAAAGGAGTAATCAACATATGGGATATTCTAGTGCCAAGAGATGGGGCCAGAATTATTTTCCACTGGATGAAAATTGCTCAAAGGAAATACTTTCAAAGCAAGGCCTTCTTGGGTCTTGATTCCTATACCTAGAAGTGCAGAAGAATAACAGGATGCCTGCCATCAGGGCAGGAACTTGACCGTACCGGGTGTCTGTACGGCCTTAGGGATTAATGTAAACCAAAAAAGGATTCATAATCTCCATAGCTGGTCTCATGGTTCTGTGAGTCACAAACTTTGCAGAGGTTTATGTTCCCCTGCCCAGGTCAGGGTAATCTTTCTTCTGTTGCTCGGTAAGTAGGTGAATTATCACACTCTGAATAAAATTCTAAGTTAAAAAAATTATATTCATCATTGCCCTGGATAACGAAAGCTGGTTTCAAATGGATATTACTAGCAGTGTAAAGGCTCTGAAAACATGTACTAGTAAACATTCTTTATTTTGTTTCTTACTGTTCCAAAACTAAAGATATTTTAGTCTTACAATTGGTCTTATGTGGGGTCTAAATTTCACTCTGCTGGTGATTTACCATCTAGTCCCCCATTGCCAGGAAACTTAGTGTTGTAGTCTTACTGGCTGACTGAAGTGGCCTTTACCGAACTGTAAGCATGACTAATTATTAGGAAAGCAGAGTGCAGAAGCAGAATTTAAGAGATTTATATTGTTTGGAACACGCATTTCCTATAATAACAACAGTCCTGGTTTTGCATTCATGGCCATATGAGGCAGAGAACTACTAAAAAAAAATTAAAAAAAAAGAAAGGGGAGTGTTTACTGGAAAAACTGGATGCCTGATGAAAAACTCACTAAGGTTAGCAGTGCTGCAACTTCAGTAACTACTTAGTCACCCGAGTGTGTGCTAACTGAGCTAGTCCTAGCCAGAGGACATTAAAATGCTTTCTCAAGCTGCTATGTGCAGTTTTAACTAATAAGGCCCGTAATACAGATGGGCAAACCTCAAAAGGTTCAGAGTTTGGACTCAGTTCCAGTAAGCACACATGCACATTTGAGTGATTATCTCCTTTCGTGTCTGCAAAATTGGACTGGAATCCTGACAAAAGTGAGCTTTCTTCTCCTGGGATAATTCAGCACTTCTAGTCATGACTGCAAAGCGAGTTCTCCTCTCTTGGGGTAATTCAGCACTTTTAGTCATGACTGAAAATGCAGAGGCACAGTTAAAAAACAAAAAAAGGATATATATATGCACAGGAAAAAAAATATCTTTCCTTCTGAAAAAGATTGCTGATATATCTTTTATAATTAATTCATCCCTAGTCTAACAGCATAAATATTGTGGAAAATTAAAAGAAGGCAACAACTTACATTTGCCAAAATGACATTTAAAATACATGTATACAGGCATGTGCAATATGGAAAAGAGAAATAAATTTAGATTTTGGGATGAAGAGGGGAGAAAATAATTAGTTTTGGTGTCTTTTTCAAGTATTCTCTTAATGTCTGAGTATCTGACAACTGAAGTTATATCAATTATCAAGGCCAGGGGACTCCTAAATATGGACACTGCTGTTCATTCTTTAAGAAAGAAAGGCTATTTTTCAAGTTTTTTTCATACAAACTCACAATAATAAATTACACAGTCAACTGGATGTTGCAAGGTTTAGACTATCATAAAAATTTGACTTTCACTAAAGCCAAAATTTCTAGGCAAAAAGTGCTACCACGGTTTTAGATAAAGAAAGATAGACAGAGAAAATGCTGTACAGATGCAGATATTCACAAACCCAGCATGAACATATTATGGAAAAGCAGCACTAGGCACATGCTGAATCACCTCGGATTAAAACTCAGGCGACACGCTATCGACAGTCCTGTATGCAGTGACTTCTGTATAGGAAAAACAAAATAGTAGATCTGGATATTGCTTAAGTTGCTTAGAAAATATTTTATTTGCTTCAAAAAAGGCAAAATAAAATAATGTTTGATATCAGTTTCACCGAAATCTGTAAGATCCAGGTTAATCACCTAATTGTAGGCATTTACCTGAGTCAGGAAAATCAAGAATGGGACCTTCCAAAGTCCCTGTGTCCGTGGTGCAAAGGGAGGTGACTGAGTCTCTCTGCACAGGCACCGACCTTTCTCCTTTCATTGAGGAAAAAGTCAAATGTAAGTATTGCCAAAATGTAGGTGTTTCAGTAAAGTGCCTAAATTCACGCCTAGGAATTGTCACATGCAGGGTGATTTCATTTCAGCTTTGATTTACCACAGATATAAACTGTTGAGGCCTTTTTACATACACAGAATTTGAGAGGAAATGCCGCATATGTTAAATAATCAATTGTAATTGTCGATGACTATAATGTTTACTCTATTTGAATGCACGCTGACATATTTGTATCTGATTGAATAAACCTATCCTCAAAAGAAACTTGGCGTTCCTGCTCCAGAACTAAATGCACGTAAACTGCACCAGTCAACACGGGTGCTTTTTCTCTCTCTTTTTGTGAGATATAGGTGCTTTGGAAGGAGCGCTTATGAAAAATGTATCCACAAAAGATAAAAATCTGTCAGCTTGTAACCTCAGTGATGCTTACACAACCTCTATGTAAGTCATGAGACTGTTAGACTCAAACAGCAAATATGATTAGGTAGGCCAGATGATTTGGAAGAAGTTTCAAAAAATTTGCACAAAGCTGCAGTGCCAGAACAATGTCTTTGTGGTTAAGGCTTGAAAAATATTTTCAGGATACCGATATTTTGTGAGGACTTGAAGACAAATGGCTCATGACTGATGCAAAACGGGATGGGAAATTGGTAGATGTTCAAGAAGAAAGGGTGGCAGGATCAAAGCAGCACACCAGGAAAATCATCTTTGCAAAGTCATCCCAGATTGGTATGCAGAGACAGAGCCCATGGGGGAATGTCCGAGGGAAAACACTACGGTAACCGAGAAGTGACATAGCGAGAGCCTGTGTGAGAGGACCTGAAATCTTTTGTCTTTGAGAAGCTGTGAAGAAACAAATATTTGAGAATTAAGCATACCCTGGTAAAAGGATCTAGTGGAAAATCGACTCGAGAACAAGTTTCCAAGACTCCAGTGTCTTGAACGAAAGTTCACTACTGTTTAGCATAATCAAGCAGAAATAAGTCTGATTGAAGGTTTGGAGAAGGAATTTTTTGGCCCAGCTGTGCCCAAGTTGATAGTTAAAGAGCTACAATATGTTATCAGAGACAGTTTGAGACTTTACACTGAACAGGAGGTAGTCTAAAGGACAGACATATCTCTACAGATTGTCAGCAGAGATGGAAATTGAATTTGTGTATAAAATAATCCAAGGAGGTATGTAGCAGAAGAGACCATGACCAGAATCCTGAGTGTCAGTTTGTAGTGGAAGGTGGAGGGAGGAGTTAAAGCATTCAGGGCTCACATAGGCAGAACCGTAGATGGGGACACTGGGGAGAACTATGTTAAGGATATAATGATCCAATAAGCCTTTGGAAGAAGAACATGTGTCAAGGTCACCAAAGTCTAAAGGAAGGTGTAAATTCAGTATCAGTTTTGAGGTTTGGATAAGAAAACTTGGTTAGTTTGGGAAAAAAATATTGCAGTGGAATATTTAAAAAACAGGAATTGGGTTACTGTTAATTTTCTCTGGCAGGAAGAGATGGAGAAAGGAACAGCTAGGAAGCAAAGAGGGACAGCAAGATTTTTGGCAGTGGCAAGTTATTGAGCATGTTTGTAATGTAAAGCTGAAGTCACAGAGGCAAGGGGGCCTCCCTGGGGCTTGGAGGGAGCCACTCTCTTCTCTTGTCTCTGGGATGAAGAAGAAAGTGAGCTTGTCACTAGCACTGAGGTAGATGCTGAGACAGAAAGAGCTTTTTGATGTCTGTATAGGAAAAATACTAAAAAAAATTGCTTTTTCTGTGATAGTTCTGTGAGAACGAAAACTAAAAATGTAAGTAGAAAAACAAAGACATCTCCAAAGAAGTCTCCAAAAAAGAAGTCTCCAAAACAAGATAAACAGACTTGGGGAGAAAATTGCACGTGGCAGATCAGTTTGTATATTATATACACCCCTCAGCGGAACACCACAGGATACATACCTTACATGAAATCAACCTGGACAGCCTGGATGTACATTAAGTGTCTGGAAGTGCCTCCCATCCAGAGCCGAAAATTTTTGAAAATGCTTGGGGAACCACTCTCAAGAGCAACTCTCTGTCAATTCTGGGAATGCTATATATACCAAAAAATGAAAAATAGGTTTCCGGATGGCATGAGAAAAGTATGAAAAAGAAATCAACTCTACAGCTGTTTCTTATTAACACTATCTTTAGGATTTTTTATAAGCTGTAAAATATGACATGCCAACATTAAGTCATTTATAATTAAGCTTTTATTTCAAGATTCCTTTAAAAAACTAGACAGAAAAATTCTTATAGCAAAGATGAATAATAGGCTTTTTATAAGCCTTGCTGACATAAAATCATTTTGAAGTTTAAGGGCAAATTATTTTGAAGACCAAAAGAACCCATGGACTCTTCTAAAGTTTAATGTCATAGAAATTATTTGAAACATCATAGAAAATAACATTTCCTAGTGTAAATTAGCACACATTACCTGAAATTAGTGAAACTACAAGAAACAACATCAATGAAGGCCCTAGTCTTATACCTTTAAAATGCCTTCACTACTTTCTTCAAGTTTCAAAGAAAAAAGAATCTTGTACTCTGAGATAAGATGTGGCTTCTGAAGATTTCAAGGGCATTTGCTTCTTTTCAAGCATCTGTTTCTTTTAGAAGGATTAATTTTTACCTTTGGAATCGTATGGGAAGATATAATTTGTCTTTAACTGAAGACTCATTACTGCTGCATATTATCAGGTACATACAAAATGTCAGATTTTTTTTGACTTACCTCACATATTAGTTCCAAGATAAAATTTGTCCTCCATAGAAGCCTTTTTATACAGTAATTTTAAACTTCAAATTTTATAGTTTTTATCTGGCAGTAGTTTAACCAAAACTGAACACTCAAATTCCCACATATCTCATTACAAGAAACTCATTTTTGTCTGAACGAGAAATAAATTAAGAATAACCCTTACTTTTAGACTTGCACTGATGTCACCCAGTTCCATTATAAACCTTTCTTTTCTAATTCAAAGTTGTCTCTGTCAAATCCAAAGACTTACCTGCTTTTTAAAACTTCCAAGTACAGCCAAGACTACTTTCTAAGTTCTTCTTCGCATCTTCTCTTTCTTTAGACATTTTTGTTGATAATGTGAATTTCCTAAAAAATAAGTTCAATTATCCAAACTACACACCTGGAACCAAAACATGAAACTCATCAGTTAAAGAAAAAAAACATCTTTATAATCCAGACATGAATTCCAGACACAAACACAGAAAGCAAATTCACATTTTACTTAAAAGCTCTCTTTTCCCACTTCTGCTTCCCACTACATGTGCATGTGTGTACTTAGGCAGAGACTAAGATAGAAACCAAGGGACTTTAATGATCTGCACGATTCTGTATGTCCAAAATTCCTTTTCCTTCACATATTTGTGAGTGACAATAGGCAAAACAAATATCTAGATATACTGGTAACTGTCCAAGTGGAGGGAGATAACTATTTTTTGTGTGGAACATTTTTTTTAGCCTTAACTAACAAACAGAACTAACAAGTTACCTATTATACACTCAAGTCAGTGTGGGAGGTGGAGGCAATTCCTGATTTTAACACAGAATTCCCATGCAAACCCACTATGTTCCTGCATTCCCGTAAGCCATATGTTACATGGGATGATTCCTGTCCAGAGCATATGTTACAAAATGAAACCATTTTAAAATGTCAGACACAGCTTATGGATACAGACCACACATATATCAAAATTAGATAATTCACTGGTGATATCTAGTAACAAAATGGGTGAAAAAAAAAATCCTTTTTATGCCTTTAGTCAGTCACACATCAGGAATTTATTGTTTTCATTTACCTTTTTCTCTTTTGGAAACAGGAAAAGATAAGGCCAGGTTCTCCTCTGGGAGCAGTCTGTTTATTCCAGCAGACATCAGGTTTAAATCAATGTGCCTCACTACAGATCTGGTCCCTGGTTTTGTATTTTGTAGAAAAAAAAAACAAGGTCCATTTGAATTACTATACAACTTTGGGGTTTGAGCTGGATTCACCTTTCTCAGGCCATGCCTCCCCAGCTGGGCACTGTCAGATTCAAGCTTTCAGTAGAACTAATTAGCTCAATCACAGCATGAGCTAATGCAACTGGATGGGTTCCAAACTGGAGCTACCTCACACCCATCTGTCTCGGAGAACGGGCAGAGGACTGTGCTCTGTCTGCGTGTCGCCTCGCCTTAAGCCTCCAGCATTAGTTTGCCTCCAGCTTCACGCTCCAATTCATAGTGTGAAACTAGAAGTGTAAAAATCTAAGCAGGCTACAAAGCTATAAAAGTATTTTGGTTTTGCTTAGATGGAACAACGTTTGGTCTCCAGTGGAGCATTCCCCATTCTTTGTTTTAGATTAATTGAAAGTACAAACTTTGGCCAGTCTCATAACTGCATTGCACAGCTAGTGCCTAGTTTTGTGCGTACTTCTCAAAATCTACATGTGGTATGAACTGAGAGAGAGAACAGGTTTATTGCAAGCAGAGGACAACGGTAATGACTTGCCTTAAGCTACAGAAAATTATCAATGCACGTTAATATTCAAGTAGCTAGGACTAAATCCAAAACAGGCATTTGCAACTGTGCTAATGACTGGATAGCAGTTCTACGCTGAACAAATAATTATACTGCCGGGGGCTTTAGACTCGTGAGGGTCAATCAGAAGTGGTAATCGCAACTACAATGAGGAGCATAATCAGCTGCTTTTGAGGAAGAAGGGGGAAATGAAGAATCACTGGTGTTTAGAGCTAGACTTTTAGCTCTCTTGGTTACCTCATGGTCTTTTTTATGCACAGGGAAATATGTCGTGGAAATATAGCAAGGAGGAGGGGAGCAAGGGCAGAACAGCCAACCCGACCTCCATGGAGGGCTGTAAGCTTCCCACCCTGTTGTGAATGTGGGCAGGGCTGACCACACTGGGAATGTGCTGACTGCATCTACTGTCCCTGGTCAATGTAATGTGGATCTGTAATATTCCCTCCTCATTTGTCAAGGTCGCCAGGAGAGGAGATCAGTAACTTTCTTCCCACAAGGAGCACAATGCTCACTGAAAAACAGCTGTGCTCCTGAGAAGAAGTTATTTGAGATTCAGCTGAGATTTGTAAAATTCTCTGGAGTCTTCAAACTGTAAGTACAGCTCACATTGAAAAGTAAATGACGGCACTTTGTCTGAAAGCTCCAGTTGGGGTCTTTCTCCTCCTCCTTGCTGAAGGCCATATCGTTGTGCAAACAGCACCGCTTGCCGTGGCTTGTGGTCCAATGAAAAGCAGCGAGCTTGTCATTCAAACGGCCGTGTTGCAGCAACGAGCAACTCTCTGGAGCTGCACAAGCGAAACCGCAGCTCTGCCGAAGGCTTATTGTTTCCCTCCCTCCCCCTTCCCTTCCTTGAGTGGCCGGGCTGCAATCTGAGACAAATAGTTGCACTGTGTCTGCTCGCTGCATGAGACGAGGTGAGCTGGGGAATGGTGGCTGCCAGGTTCCAGATTGATGGCGTGTCGAAACCCCAGAGCAAGATACGTTGGCAGCAAAGTGATCCTCCGTGGGGAATCCGGCATAATATGCTTTCCAGATTTCTGGGCCAGCTTCCAGCTTCTCACTCCTATGTAAGCAACAACTATCCCTCATGAGGGAGAAGAAGGGCCCTTGCACTTGCTGCTGATGACTGCCCTAATAAATGTGTTTAACATATGTATGTTTATAAAGCAGCCATAGGGAAGCAATTTGACTACCTCTTTCCCCATATATCTTCCTCCTGCCTGCCTGAGGGCTGGCGTGATGCCAGCTTGAAGACAATGCAGTGTAAACTTGACAGCCACCTATTCATGCATATGGTCGGACAGAACATTCTTCCTTTGGGATTACTCCTCCTATGCTAACCGTGCTGCCAAAGGAAATTACAGTACTCTTTCCATTTTATGATACAGATAATCAACATTATAATATTCATGTTATCTCGGAATATTGGAATTTTCTTAGTCTCCAGAGAAACTGAGCTATTGTGACTCTATTGTCCACTGTGGGTCTGAATCAATTCCCCAAACCCAACTTTGACATTATTGTCATGCAAGCTTTCAAAAGCCCCAGTTCATACTTACATTTCTCAGGATAATTATGCATAGGTAATCCTGTGTGCAACAGAATCCAAATTTCTCTGTGTCTCTTAAGCACCTTTTCCCAAGGGTAATTGTCATTTCCTTCTTCCAAAGGATGTAGTAATTTCACCGTGTTATGACAACCGTCTGCAGTGGGTATTGCCCACTGAATAATTCTCTGGTGAAATCTTAAAGAAGAAAAAAAGTGTGTATCTTACGTTAATGGAAAGTAAATTAATTGCCATGTAACTGGCAGATGATGTTTTGGTGCAGAAGTTTAGGGAATTTAGGGAAATTTAGCCCTGACTACAGACTTTAGGTATGCCCAAACTATACTGATTAAAATGTCCAGCCTATGCTACAATCATCATCAGAGAGAGAGATCTCCAAAGTCTGAATTATACCTCTTTAGAGAAATGACTAAAATAGGTGGGATGAATTATCTTCTGGGAGGAAACCCTTTGCATTGACTATACAGGCAGCCTGAACAACTGTCACTGAACAGCCTGAACACTGGAGTCCTGTATTTTAGACAGATAAAATTGATTGAAACTAATTCAACCCTAGAGCTGTACTACATTTATAAGAGTAGCCTAAATTTAGCAGATCTCAATAAATTCTTCTTACAAAGAATATTTCTATTCTTCACCTATGGAGCTCTTGGGATTACCTCACAGGTAGCTGCAGGGTTGAGTAATGAGGCTGCATTGCAAGAAAGCAGTCTAACATCAGCCTACTTCTTTAAAGAATTACTTGCCTGAGTCTGCTTGCCACTGTTACATTAATTTATTGTATTCCATTACCGGTACTGATGGCATTGTATTGGAAAACAGCTTTACCAAATATATCACTGGGATATGTGACTGGAAAATAAAGCATAAAAACCAAAATCAAAGCTGGAAACTTGGTCTTGGATCATCTTTTGTGCACACTGAGAGACTTGTGGACTAGCTTAGCCAGGAAAAGGTGACAACAAAAACAAGTCTTCTGGTTCACATCAGTATTCAGCTCTAAGGAAAGAGACAAAATATTACTCAAAAAAGACTGTGAAGATACTTCTCAGACCTGGGATGCAAATACCATACCATATGTGTATTCATGTATTATCACATATCATAAATGGATTTACAAATGTGGGATAGCATTTTTTTTTCCTCAGATATATGAGTTAAATCCTGAGCCTATCTCATATTGTGGTTGTCTTAAGACCAGCTGCGGTGCAAGTGAATTAAAAGAGTGTCCTCTTACAGTTCTTATAAGGGAAGGGATATCTGCAAGGTAAGATGAATATGTCTTTCCATGAATATATAATGATACCACTATCAACAAATTGGTATCCAGACTGCAAAGTCAGAGGGAGATACCAATATACTTTGAGATATGACTGGCCAGCTTGATTTATCCAAGGAGTTTACCTTGTTTTTCTGTCTGTCTCTGGCCTCTGGTTCCCCATTTTCATGAACTCTGTTCTGACCACCTATGATGAGGGACATATACCTTTTTCCCCTGGGTGTTCAAGTTATAATTCAGAATTTATTGTCTTCCTCTTCAACATATGTGGGAATGTAGAAGTTCCTACAGAACAGCTGATTGACCTTTGGGAATACTTCAGAAAACAACTGTCAGTGAAATGAAGAAAGTATTATAGGTTATATGTCCAGTTCTATTCAGTTGTTCAAATTCCTACAGAGAACAAAAGCATGGAAAAGAAAAGATATTTAAATATTGGCTTCCTCTTTCTTTGGTCACTTAATACTAAAGTCTGGAAAGTGTCCCGTCCCTTTCCATGGTATGTGAGAAATGGTGTGGAGGTGGTAACAGGAATGAAAAGTTGTGGAGCAGTAAGAACACCCATGGAGAAATTACTGAGAAGATTCTTCTTGCTATTTTTTGGAAGAAAAGTATTTTCTTAAGTGAGTAAATAAATATTTAGAGGTCCTAAAGTTAATAAGAATTGCTAGTCACTTTCTTTGCTTTTTAGAAAAATAGACAAATTATGGAGATACTGTCAAACAATATATTTTTAAATAGTGGTGTACGCATCCCTGTTATCTGTATTAAGTGAATGCTCAAGCAATATTCAATAGGAGTTTGAATAGAACTACATTATACTGAAGCATGTTCATACAGCATTATAAGTGACATTGTGCACACCTCAGCGTCATCACCAAAAAGCATGAAATAGAGTATGAGCTTTTGGGTTATGAATACAGTTTCTCCTTACTTAGCGTACACTCCTTTTGTTTTCTGGACCAATATATTTTATGGAAATACCAAAAATAATTGAATACTGCTACAAATTTGTAAATGAATGGGTTACTAAAATATTTTATTTTACAAACACCTTGCTTAATTTACTGAGTTCACTCACAAACCTTGACAATTTGTTTGCATTTACTGTTTAATGACCTCGTTTCACCATGTTACCTTAATAACACTGTGCTGAGTTACATGAGAGGTGATTTATATGTACTGTGCAAGCCAACATCATCAACTCACAAAGAAAACCACCTTCCTGTATTAACTTAGTGTCCTGAATATTTACTAATAATTTTGCTGAGATATATATGCTTATATATATATATATATATATATAAGATACATATAATTTAACACAGAACTGTTTCAAAATCTGAATTGGAAATGAAGAAAAATGATTGCATTTAAAGAAAAATTGACACACAGAGATGTGAGCATAAATCTGACCAGCCTACAAAAAAAAATAAATAGTGAAGTCATTCATAATGTACTTCACCTTGAATGATAGGTCATTTCCTTTGGACAACTCTGTCTTAAGTAATCTTTTCAAAGTATTCATCTATTTTCTGCTGAATCCTTCCCAGTGTGTTTGCACCTATCTACATTAATTTTTGCAGACACTTTCTTTTGGCTAGTATTCCTGAATACCTGTGTGGACAGAAACCGTAACCCAGCAATCCTAAAAGCATCAAGCTATTTTGCTAGCAGTATCCTGAATGTGTTTTTAAGAGTATCACATTCATGGAAGTTCATTCAGAAGGAAATAATTATCTATGACTAACAATACTTTGTATTCCCTTTGACATTTCCCACAGGTAAGGGAGAAATAGGCAAGTGATACTAAGCATATTGCAGAACTGGATACAATTCAGGTTGCATCTAACTACTGTTAGTCCCATTCATCGGTGATGCAGAGCTAACTTGTTGCTTGGAACTGGGTCCTTGCCCAAATGCCACTGCTTTAAGTGGTGAAGTAACTAATGAAAAGCAACAAATCAAACAAAACAATTTGTAGCCAGTATTAATGGCAAAATCAGTTTCTTTTAAGTAGCATTCACTGCATATTATATGTAAAATAATACAGGATGGCTATTCAGAAACCTTTCCCATCTGGGAAAACGTTCCGCACTGGCCAGGTTTTTCTACTGTTTGTTTCTTTAAGAATGTGAGAGATATTTTCCGTATTTGTCAAAACTGTCTGTATTATTTTTGCTGTGCTTTTTACCGTAACACTTAGCTATATATTTGCCATAGAAAGATTCTTGACCTTGGAATAACACCCGAAGGTCTAATACAGCAGTGTCCTCTGACTGACTTGTGAGGTAACATAGTGGAAAAACTTGTGTAACTTGAAGGCTCTCAGTCATATGATTCTGCAGTGATCTTAATGCCAAACTCATATTCTTTTTTTATTTGTCTTTTGGAAACATGAAGATTCTCTGCTCTGAAGGCTTTTCTTCACTCACCATTGCAACCTATGGTTATTTAAAGACATATGATATTCTTATCTTAGTGCAAACTTAAAATTAATGGAGATTTAATTTTAAGACAGACAATTGATTAATTAAAAGCATGAATACTAAAAGCCATTTAACCTTCCAGTGGATGTAGTATATTGCATGGAATAAGAAGCTCAGAAGTTTTCTACAGCTTTAGAAGAGCAGTCGTTTATAGGAGGTTCAGCAGGTCTCAAGAGCTGACCAAAATGTGTTGTGCTTCAGTATAGAGAGTACCTTAAAAACCTCCTGTCTCCTTTGAAAAGTGGTGGAAGGAGCCGTGCTAGATTGGTATTTCTGCAGAATGGGTGCACTGGGGCTGATTTCTGTGATAACCTACTAACACGAAGCTTGGTATTTAGTCACCTCTCACCATGAAGACCCTTACATTGAAAGGGAAGAAACTAATAGCAGAGTTTCACTTGCTCAGGAGAGCCAGACTTAGCAGCTGGCAGTATCAACAAGGAGTTTCTCCCCTATACTATGTTGAGAAGTAACAAAAGGCAGCATGGCAAAGATTAGATGTTCGGTACGTATGTGGCTTCTGGCATGCCAAAACCCTAACACCCCAAACTTAAATTCTGATGTGGGGGTGGGGGGATGGAGACGTGTGTGTTTGGTTTTGTTTTGTTCTGTTTTGGGTTTTTTAGTTTTGTTTTTTGAGGTGGTTTTTTCTTTCCCCTAGAACCCCAATAATAGAAAAGAATTATATTGATGTCTTACAGTGTAAGATTTTATTTCTGGGTAAAAAGCTTCTTTGATTTTCCAAAAAGATAGGTGTAGCAGAGTAGAAACAGTGGGTTTCAGTTGGCTTATCCTTCCGCTAAATGGAAACTCCTCTTTCACTTATTATGGAAATGGACATGAACTTGCTGTGATGTTATATTTCCCCAAAAGAATAACTAATTTGCCAAGATATTGGGACAAAAAAAAAAAAAAAAAGAAGAGAGAGATATATTTTCTTTATGATCTTTCTCCTTTAGTCTGCACATTGCTTTCTGGAATCTAAGATAAATATAAGCTGACAGCTGAAAGTTCATGCACAGATTGAAACAGACAGGCAGTGGAAGCTAAGGGGAAGTGATTCTTAAATTTACTAGGAATTATGGGCATTTTTAGTTCTAGCAAAGATTTTGGCATGTGTTTTAAAGGTGATATATTGTGGAGCTCATTTGATATAAAGGTAAGAAACGAGTCCCTTACTGCTGTTACTTAAACCACTATACCTCTCAAATACTTCATAAAAAAGCTGTCAGCAGGATCACAGCCTATGACACCTGGATTTCAACTGTATCATGCTTGAACATTTCAAATTAGGTGAATAGTAACCTTCAGGTTTAATGTTTTCTTTAATGTATTAGGACAGTCATAAAATATAAAGACTTGCTTTCTGCAAAAAGATAAATAAATCATACTTGTTACCTGGGCATGTGCTTGTTTTGGAGCCAATCACAATTAAACATATACTGCTCTATTCTGTCCAAGATTAACTCATCCTTCCTAAACAAAAAATTAGCCAAGTTCTGCCTGGATGAAGAATATTGGCATTACACATGGAATGTGATATTGCAGGAAACAATATGACAACCTAAGAGAAAAAGAAGGAAGGAAAGGATAGAGCTACATCTTATGCAATAATTCATAGTAAAGCTATAATGGATTTTGTCTCTCCACCATCATATAAAATGACTCTTTCAAGCTCATGTTTTACCACATGGATTCAGAGTTACTTGCTGATTAGTTTATTCAAAAAAAGACTACTGATACAGCGTTTCATTGCGTTTGCTGGATACTGAGTTAGACTGGTGTTGAGCACGTGGCTGATGGATATACCTCTATTTTCAAAAGTATGCGTTCCTGGAAATACTTATGTTTTTTAAAGTGAATGCTGCAACTTTTTTTTTCCCCTCACCTTCCCTGTCTCAAGCAAGCCTCAAAAACTGATAATTCCAGAACAATGAGGAGCGTTTGTGTGCAAAGAGGCCACTGTTCAACGTAGAGAATGCCGAATGTGTTGGCAGAATGAATAAATGTGCATCTACATAGTTTGCAAACTGAAACACAGGCTTTAAATCAGAAAAAAACCTGAAGGCATCTCTGTATACACTTGGCCTTCACTTCTATACAATATATGCATCTTGTACATAATATTTTAAAATATAATTTTAAAATGCTCAATTGTCTGGAAGATAAGAGATCAGTCAGACATTTCTAGGAAAGAGGAATTATTTCTCTAAAAGCTTTTTGTCTTCTTTTTTATTTGAACTATACTCTACCCTGTATTGGATGAGACTGTAAAAAATTGGCCCCTGATGTAATATAATTGACAAATTTTAAAAAGGGGAAAGCAATCCTGTAATAGAAAAATAATTGTTCCTTTAAGTCCCATTTCTTCGAGTAGTCTAAGGTTCACGTCTTTATTCCTCTCTCTCTCCTTTCTAAAATCTTTATTAATGAACCAACTTCAGTGTCACTAAATATTTATTTCTCTCAGTTTCTCATGTCTAACTTCATAACGGGGGGGGAGGAGGGGGTGTGGAGAAAAGAAAGGATAAGAATGCTGTAGAAAGATAAACAAACCAGCAACCCCTTACAGGGTTCTCAAGACATTCACATTTTACTCAGTTATCCTTTTATTTTCTAATAAAGACTTTTTCACTGGAATAGTTGCCCACGTGCCTTTTAGCAGGCAAACGGCCTTGTAGCCAACACAAAAAAAAACCCCTAATCACATTTCTCCTCTTGTTCTTTAGCGAGGTCTTAAGTTGAGATAAATGTGATCTGTGGCAGATGGTGGTACGGCTAACGAAGCCCAGGTCAGTGTGGGACCGAGTGAGAATTTCCACCAGACGAGGTCAGCCAGCCTGGCCCCGAGTCAGCTAATAGCGGAGTCGAGCTCTGCTGCTCTTCTGGCACAGCGGCAAAACTCAGCCTTCAGCTCAGCCCCATATGCTGGGAAGAGCTTTCTTCACCTGAGCTCTTTTAATAACCCTCCATCACGATGAAATATCTGACCACTGGGGACTTGCCTGGCAAGTCTAACAAATTAGGGCTGCCGTTACAAGTAAACAGCTATGCCTGCCAGTTATCTCCATCTGCCCGGCACTGCCAGGTTCATTATGAGCATCAGGAGATGGAGTTAAACAGATGGCAGGAAATGTGCTTGGCCCTTGCACTCAGGAGAGGGGGACGAGAGGCAATTGCTTTGCATAACATCCCTTTCCCTTCATTACTTCACATTATAATATGTAAATAAAGTCACCCCCGGAGCAATTTAAAAAGCACTTAGCATTGAAATATAAGGGTGCTACATGGAGGGAGAGAGAAAGGAAGGGATGAAGTTTCAGCTGTTTCCAAACCCGAGTTTGCTCCCCCGCCCCCCCCCC
>VUYV01000014.1:3003981-3015844 GCA_008711295.1 Anarhynchus alexandrinus
AAAGAGATTTCAAGGGCTGCTTTTATTTCTGACACACTAAATGAAACTCTTTCTGAACATGTCTCTCTCTTTCTCTTTCCACGGCTGTCTCCAAAGATTGCAGGAACGTGTCAGTCAGGCAGCTTGCAGGAAGGCCTGCAGTGTGCATGTGAGAGCACGAGGAGCGCACAGCGTTAAACAGCCAGGCACTGCTCAAAGCCCTTTTTTTGGGGGGTTTTGGTTTTTTTTTTGAGTTGACATTGGAAATGCAGCAAGCCTGCAAGCTGGTAGGGAGACATCATTAAACACTGCCCCGCACAGGAGTAAAGAAAATCATGCGATTTTCATACGGGAATATTAACATCCTTGCATTAAAGTGGAGACACAAATAACACTGCGTGGGACCTAAATCTCAAAGTAGAAAATGTATTTCTATGCTGTGCCCTGCCTCACACCTATCAGAGGGTGCTGGGTATCTCACTTTCTGCTTCTGAATCTATATAAAGACAAGTATAACTTAGAAACCAACAGTTGAAATCACTGGACAATCAGGACTTTTGTGGGATTTAGGCTGTCTGAACATGGATCCAAACTTTCTGGAAGAGCCGTGGTCTTTTTTATGCAATTCTATTATGCGTAACATACTGAGAGTCTTGTCTCAGCTGAAGCCTGCAGTCACTGCTGTAATACAAGGGGGAAAAAAATGGAGTGAGAGGAGAAGGTTGACACACAAAAGGGGCAAACCAGCCTGGCTTTTGTGGACTGGTACCACTATGAATCTGATGATGTGACCCACTAAGTTATATGTCTTCATCACATATTAAGAGAATAGATTACACAACAAAAAAGCAACCGGTAAGGCAAGATACAGTGGCAATAGTCTGTCAAACAAGATTTTGATCTTCATTGAAACATCTGGAGTTCACATAACTGGAAAATACATGATATTCAGTAAAATTTAGCTGGCTAAAAATGAACTCTGGGCAGCTTGTCAGGAAGGGCACTGCAGAGTCGAATCACACTGGGTCCAGGAGAGGTCCAAGTCGTATTTTGAATCCTGGACAAATACTGGAGGATAAAGAAGTCTGTGAATATGATGCACATAAACACACAAGTCAGAAGGCTACCAAGCAACAGCTGCCAGCACGCTTTCTCCAAAAGGGAATTATATACCTCAATTATATGCCCAGTAGTAGCTGTCTGGTGCACCCTCTGCTCCAGCTGAGAGCAGATGTTCAGAGGCCGGCAGTGAGTGCTGTATTTTAAAAGAATTGTGAGAAAAACTCTCACAGAAGAAAAGAAAAAATGTTTCACACTTGCCAACTTTCAGGGTCTTGATGCTAGATTTCAGGATGGCTAGCAGCCCGGGCTACCAGATGTTCAAAAATCCCAGACAAATGACCATGGTGCCTATAAAGAGCAGCTCTACTGCACACCCAGGGGAAACCTGTTCTGCTTTGCACAGTCCAGACTTGTCTGTGGTACAGCAGGCTTGTCACGTACGTGCACATCCACTGAGCGTGTATGATAGGTCCAAAAATGAGACACATAAAACCTACTGCCTGTGGACCTGCCAGCTTTGACAGGTCTGAGTCTGGAAGCTGTGTACAGAGTGAAAGGGTTCCTCTGTGCTTGTAGTGGCAGACAGCGGTACATCCAAACTTTAAGTCTCAAACCTTCCATGACTTCTTGCTAACAAAATTCAGCAAACAGGAGTTTTTTCCTCTTCGTCATCTTTATCACCTTAAATAAAACCAACTCCACATCCTGTCATGAAAACATGGTGCCGATGTATTTTCCGTAAACATTTTCTCCCCTCTTCCTCAGTTGCTCCCTACTTCTGGGTCAAAGAATTCATCAAACCGAGCTTCTGTATTTAATAGGTATGATTTTTTTTTCCTTTTTGATGGCCTGATTATTTTATTCTACACTTTTGTTTGGAAGGATTCAACTTGTACTCTACTGTCTTTTACCGAACCACGTTTCCAGCTTTTGAAGCATTCCTGCCCACGGGCTCAGGCACCCTGCACACCACTGCTGTTAAGAACAGTAGCAAATCCTTTCACATCTTCCTCCTTGCAAGGTTAGACATGGTTTCTGGGGGTCTCTTATCCCACACAGGAATTGCCTTCACACTAAATACAGGGATCAATTTATATTCTTGCTCCTAATTAGTGTAAGATTTCTTTGGATCTTCTAGGCCATTCTCTTTTACACAGTCTAGCACGATGATTAATTTTGGCATATGTTGCTCTCATTGTCAAACCTGATTATACTGTGGCCACTATTACTTAGGGGTTTGACAGCAGTTCATAAAGCAATTTTTTTATTTGGAACTAGAGCAATCTGCAATTAGACTCTCTCGTCTTCTGCTCTAGTTTGGAGCTGGTGATCGCTTTCCTGCAGCTGCTTTTTGTGCATTTTTTTCTTATCCTTCTGGCAATACAGTGGTGCATGGAGTTATTGGATTTCAGGCTGAGGTGGAAGGGAGTATCTGGATTCATTCTCCAGCCATCCCAGGGGTGTGCTCTGGGTGTGTGATCCTAGACAGGGAGGCTGGGAAGGGGGGATACCACCAAAGAAACTACTCTTGTCCTTCCTACATTGCACTAGTGTTTTTTCTTTGCCGTAAAGATCTGCAGTTTTCTTCTTTAAGTGACAAAAAAGAAGGTTGTGCATTTACAGACTTATTTAGCTGAGCCAGGCTCAGGCCCGCACCCGTCATTTCAAAATGAGATCTAGCTGAAATCATAACGCTTTCTCTTCCACTGCTCTGTGCATGTTTGCCCGTTTCTGCCTGTGGTGCCATCATAGCTTATCAGCATCTCACACTAACGACATGTCTGTATGCTTGTTTAAAGATATACAGATAGACATTGAAAGATACAGAAACAGATAAAGTGAACCATTAGACCTGGGAAACATATATGAAGAGACTGCTTAAAAACTTAATAGTACACATGCAAACACCATGTGAAGTTTCAACGACGTATAAGCCCTAATGAAACCCCATTCATTCTACCTCTCTGAAACACAATACATACAATATTTTCTCCGATGGTCCCTTTTATAAACAACTGGCAAGAGTTGCCCCAAGTGCTACATCCTTATTCAGCATCTCCAGTCACCAAAGTTTATTTAGTATTTGGACTAGCAAATAATCCAGTGCCATTTTGCAGACACCAGACTTTTTCTCCAGTTGCAGGGGAGCTGTTTGCTTCAGGGTCCTGGGCAGGCAGCAGGTCACTGATTTGGCTATACCAGGGTCTCAGAAACCTGTGGGATCACCTGAGTTGTCTTTGCTCTGCTATTGTCTCCTCAACATCTCCCATCGCAGCACCTTCAGCAAAGGCTCTTACAGCAAAATCCTCCATCTATATTGTCTCTCGCTATAGATAGTCTCAGGGTTTATTTTTATTTCACATAAAAAACTCAGTGAGGAAAATGAAGGAAACAAGGATTTGGAGCAGGGACCACAACACCTTTCCTGAAATGGAGAAAACTTTCACAAGCTCCAGCATGTTTTTAAAATTTTAATTAATTTAATTAATCACTCTTGACTTTTCTAGTTAAAAAAGACTTCATTTAATCAGCAATTAAATTGATCTGATATATCTGGAAGTGGCAATATTTATTCACACGAAGCTATTTAGCACAGGCAAAAGTCAAGAACATTGAAAATATTGTTTCTACATATTTTACATTACCAGTAGGCGTTGCAGTTTTTAAAATAGAAATTAAAAAATAGGTATACATCCTGGCTCTTAAGTTAGTCATAAAGAGGAAGCAGCGATATTTTTTTTTTTTATTTTGCCTCATTCTGCAGCTTTGTGGAGCATGTCAACGTTGTCTCTCATGCCTCGTCATTAGCAGGCTGAAACACCTTCTATTTACCGGAGATTAGCCACTCCAGAGAGAGGAGGTTTCGCTGTATCCCCCTCTGGCTGCTGAGACAGCTGTAATGGCTACGTGCACCTGTGGCACAATAACCACCAGCAGCCCGCTAGTATTGTTTATTGCTAATGAGGCATATAATTGCTGCAGTTAATCCAGCTTCTGTGGTTACTAGGTAGAACGAAGAAAACTACAGTGAAACTGGATAGGGTAACAGAGCGAGCAGAGTGTCTCCAGCATTTAATTTAGCTCTAACAAGGCAGTTAGTGTTAGATCTCAACTGATTGTTAAAGAGCACTTACTGATGTTAATAAGCATAATAATCAACTATAACTGGCATAAATTAATTCAGCATTACAATACAGAAGTAATAAAATGGGTAATCATTATGCTCTTTAAATTATATTAATGTGCACATTCAACCATATCAAATGGTTTAACTGTTCACCAATATAGCAATAGTAAATTAATTTGAAAGAAATGCAATGCAGCAAACAAACCCTAATTGCCATTAAATAAGTATGGTAATTTCTATTTAATTTGGCTACACTGTCCTGTTGAAAAGCAAAAAACTAAAGTACGTAGAGTTAGGAAAAAAATATGCTTAAGTGATTCAACATGACTAATTGAAAGAAAGCTCTGCAGTTCTGTGGGCTCATTTCTCTAGGTTTGGTTCTTTTTATACTACAGCCTCCTTCGGCTCTGCGAAGTCTGTCTTGCTCCAGATTTGCCTTTGATATTGATCCAGCCAACAAGCAGCTGGCTGTGAGTCCCCAAATGTCTCAAGACAATATTGACTTAGTGCGCCCAAGTGTTTCATTAATAGATTAAGGGGCATGAAAAAATACAGACACCTCCCCCCCCCCATATATCCCCTCCACCCAAAAGTCTCAAAACAGCAATACAAATCTTTTTAAGAAGCTACTTTGGAAGGAGGTTAAAATTTTTGTATGGCTAAACATATATGGTACTCCCAACTAAACAAAGGTCAAAGTAAACAGAAAATGGACTTCAGCCTTCACTTAATGCTGAAGCTGCAACACACTTCTTTTAAAGCTTTGCTGCTGTGCAAATAAACCAAAGGCAGGGAGATATTAAAGAGCCAAAGCAAAGAATCTATAGCTGCTCCTGCTGCAGCCCCACAAGGGGTCTGGATGCTGCTCAGCTTTTCTATCAGTAAATACAAAGGTTCCCATTTCAAATACACGTACCTCAGATAAAGTTAATTTCTTTACTTGTGTGTTTCAGCCAAGATGTAGGTGGTAATTCTTTGTCTGTACTTTTGTTTTATTTTGTTTTCAAAATGTCACACATTTCAGATATCACCAGAACGGTGTCCCGGCCCTCTGTCCACACTTCAGTGTTTGAATACCAGTGGAGGAACCAGTTGTTATTGAAAAGAAGAAAGATGTTTAAGAAAAGCAGCAATATAGGGACAAAACAGATTGAAGCACAGATCTGTTGACGGGGAGAGAGGGGCAAAATCCTGAACCTTCTGTCTCTGTAATCTATTCCTGCCACCAATATAAAGCCTGGGATCCAGCCGAACTGTGAACTGGTTGCAGCAATAAACGCGACCTCTTTGAAGTAATTTGATGTCAGCCCATTAAAAAGGTATGAAGGAAACAGTAGACCTGCCATATGAATCTTCAAAAAGAACAGAGTAAACCATCTCTTATTTCCATCCACTGTTCTCCACCAACTGGAAAACGTGTTTTGAAAAGTCTTTGTGCACAAAATGCTTGAAATTTCTGCTTGATTGCAGCTGTGGTGCTTTCTGCTGCTGACCCACAAGATGCTTATAAGATGTGAAGCTGCTGATTGTAGGGGAAGCTGCTGAACACCAGCCATTCAGCAAAGTGCTTAAACAGTCAGGTAGTTGTTCCTCTGAGCTTTCTCCAAACAGCCCCCAGGAATAAAAATCAGAGGAGATTCTCTTTCAGTCAACAGGACCAGTTGAATACTCAACCATATCTCCTGGGGGAGAGGTGGGGGGAAATGTATATAAAATCAGCCAGTTTTGGAGACAGTTAATCTGCCTCTTTTCTACTGGAGACTTAGGAAGCTGGAATTGTCATTATGTTGTCATTTTATATGTTCAGTAAAATACGTCTTAATTCCCAGTGCAAGAATCAGCATTCTCATTGGATTCTTTTGGTAGGAAGTCCTGCCCTTTATGAGCTGAATCAGATTTTTCTTCAGAAAACCAGCAGTGCGTAAACATTTTAGAATTAAAATGAGTTCATATTACTTCTGGTAGGAAAAAGAAGCCCAAGACTGTATTTTTCAATCTCCCATAGCTGCTTTGCCTGATGTGAAAACCAAGCACAGCTGCAGTGGAGGCCTACTTGCTTCTCTTCCTGTTTGTCTGAGGCTATCCATAAATACCAGACCGTGACATACTTACGTATGTGATATAGTCAGTGTAGTAAATCTGTTTCGCCTTGTGAAACCTTTTTGTTTAATTTATGTGGAGCTCTTTCTGTTCTTGGCACCTTGTGCTGGGTCATAGGAAAGGAACTGTGGCCTTCACGTTGTGTTCCACTATGGGAACGTTCTCACACACCTGACATAAAACACTTGCCAGGGTTGTCTTCTTAACAGCTCATCTATTGGCCTTGAGAGAAACTAACCCATTGTTCTTTACTATCGTGCAGATTTTTCCTTCCAAATCATCCTCCAAAATGATTGAATGTTTCTGTGAGAGGCAGGACAAGGATTGTCGTTGAGGACTGGTCATACCAAGCTGTATCAGAAGGTTCAGCAAACAAAAACTTGCAGAAAGTCATAGTTACTTTTGTTCAGAAATAATTTCTTCTTTATTAGACAGGGTGGAAGAAGCTAATCCTCCGAGAAGTGCCTTTTAGTTATAGTAATTTTACCCCTAGTTTAAATGTAGGTTTAGCCTTGTGTGTGTGTGTCATATACTAAATTATTTATATAATAATCCATTCTGACAAAGAAGTTTGATTAATTCGAAACTGCTGAACTTCATTAATCTGAATCAGGCAAGACTGAAAGGGGAAAAAAAAGCGTAAATAAGAGCATCAGTATGACAGAAGGCTATTTCAAACGCATGTCACAAGCACCTTCAGTCCTTCCTCCAGAGGAATCAGTCTGAGCAGGCGCTTGCGGCACAGCTGGCTCTATTGACGGGTATTTAGTGCCATCTAGTGGTTTTCGGGATGTATAGGTTCCAAATGTATAGTTTCTATGTTTAGTTATTGTACACTACGTGAGAGGGGGAAAGTGTCACAGGATCTTTATGATAAGAATCGTAAAAACATGTTCCTTACCACTTTTAATGCTTTTTTTTGTTTGTTTGTTTGAGCATAGCACTTTACTCTGCCTTATCAACACACTTTGAAATGTAATACTGTTAAGAAAACTGGTTTTCTTGGTATGTGACTTTGCACAACCACTGAAAAATAGTACATTTCAGTCACTATACTCTTTATTTTCTGTGAAGTAATAGGTTCAAAAATAAACCTCTTATTTTTAGAAATTACTAGAGAGAACATGAGATTCTTACCTGTAATTGAATCAATTATCAAAGACAAAAAGTATTTTACCTTTTTTTATTATTATTATCATTGGCAACACCTGATGTAGCCATCACAATTTCATCCACACCAAACAAAGCTGCTTCTGTTTTTCACCATTATCCCACAGATTCTGAATTAAGGTGGTATATTGACTAAACAGTATTTTTTTCCCTGCTATTAATGTGATTGCTTTTCTCAGAAAACATTTCTTATTTATATGAAAGCCTATTAAGGGACTTTAAGAGTAACAGGAACCTGTAGCAGAGATCAGCTGAGTTAAAAGCATCTTTCTGTGCCAAGGCAAATCAATTTCTGTGATAGAGGCAGGATAGCTCCTGCTTACACCGGGTACCTCCTGAAGAGGTTTTTACGACCGAGTACCTGTTGGACACCATTTGCACTTGCAATAACAAGCATTTCCCCATCTGTCTGGGGTGTGCTCCCATTAAGATCTGGCAAAACCTATGCTGGAAGCAAGTAAATGGCTTGTGGATACAGCAGATTTTGCTGTCTTGCCTGCCTCTTCCTAAAATGAGGTGCACTGGAAAAAACCCCATTGGTAGGAGCCAGTGGTAGGGAAGAATACACATATTTATGACCTGTTACTATTAAGCATGTTTGAAACTAAAGGCTAAGAGATGAGCGATCCTTCATGGTAGTAGATTACCACTGTTTTTCCCGTCAGCATTTGTGCATGGTCACTGCTGCTGATTCAGAGGGATCGCACTTGCAATATTTCAATAAACGTTGAGCACTACAAGCAGTTTATAGAGTTGTTTCCTGTGCTATTTGCTGAGAAAATTAGTTCCCTAATCCATACAGTTAATTCCCTGTAATCACTGGGTTGTAACTCTCTTGACAGTGTTTTAAGTACTTTGATACAGTACCTCTACATCATACCACACAGAAGTAAGCAGACAAGGTAAAACCATGGTGCTGTTTCACTTCCTATGGCTGGCTTAGAATTAAAGTTAGAAGTTAGTATACTCATCAAACTTAATGCAAGTGATAAAAAGATCCTTCACATCCTATAGAAGTTGAAGACAGAGGCTGAGCAGATTTTGGCAGCTGGATTTTTTTCTTAGCTTATGAGGTTTCAAGATGTGTTCTCTTCTCCTGTGTACCAGGCAGTGTTGTTCTCCTTTCAGTTTCAGTGAAAAATAATTTTGCTTTCAGACCAAAATATGTATTTTCACCTTTTCTCTCTGTTTCTCACAGAGAACCAAAAATCCTGATGGAAATGCTTGCAAGGAATATTTGGTATTACTCAATCCTTTCAGCCTAGCCATAATTTTAAGAGCACTCAAATAATTCTTCTCTTTACTGTATTTGTAATCTCTTAGTCTTATAGCAGTAGAAAGCCTCATTAGCCCTAACTCAAAACTTAATACACTTCTGTGCAACCTCTTACACTGGCAAAACATGCCAGAATTCATAGCAAAATATGCCAAAATTCATAATACTATGTCCTAACATGTCATCTATGGCAAAATAAATGAGGAACTAGGTGATGCTGAGCAATTTAGGCCTTTTTTTATGTCACTTAGAGATACTTTTCTAAGAAATTTCCTAAATTTCTTTTTAAACCTCCTATCTCCCCATACGTCTTACACACTGTTAGAACAGAACAAAAGCTTGTGGTAAATCCCACAAATCTACGATATAGGATAATATATAAAGGATTTAACTAAAAATAAATACAGTGTATTTTAAATGCCAGTGTTCCAAGCACTGTATTTAAATTCTGCAGGCACTGATTGGGTAAAGAAATACATCAAAACTATTTCAATCATTTCCACATAGTGTACTAGTGAATTTCAACTGGAAAACCACCAAAAGCTAAAATAAAGGGAACTCTTTTACAGTGCTTGTCTTGGAACTAAATGTCTTTTTTATTACATATGTGGATTCACTTTTTCCTAGTTTTTATTTCTGATTGCACAACAGAAAAGCAAGTAAGTAGATTAGCTGCAAAAATGGTGCAATATACAAATTTCTACTTGCTCTAAACTGATTTCCTACATGGCAAGCCCTAGAACTCCTCCCTATGATCTTCATGAATTCTTTAAATTCATTGTTTTCTAACTGACTCTATGAAGAATTTAGCTTATCTTTTCTAGTCTATAAGAAGGTGACCTTTTACAAGTCTATTGATCTTGAATTTAGGGGCGGAAATCCTACATTTCAAAGATCTTTCTTACGTAACAATAAAGCTGAAGCTCTAAAGCCAATTGTACTGCCTATAGTAAAAAAGAGAGAGAATGGTGTAAAGTTACATTGGGGGGTATTTCTGATAAAATCTAGCACACATTAGACCTTAACTTTTAGATAGCTAATGTAAAATCTCCTGACTGTTCCCTGGACTGCCCTTCTGTCTTCCATAAACAATTTTAAGTACTCTAGAAATAAGGTACTCCTTTCAGACACAAAGAATAAGGGAATGGGCTTTGCAGGTCATCCTTTTCCCTGACAAAGCACAGCAATCCACAGAAGAGTAAGGCCTAAAACATTAGCAGTAACATGAATGTATATGTCTGAGGAACAGCAGGAGTGGCAGTGCTTGGAAGCATTAAACGTCCAGTCTGCCACTTCAGATTATTTCCTCTCCACCAATTAAAGTAATTAGGATAAAGAAAAAATATTATACACTTTATAGGTGAGAGGCAAAATGTAAAAGGGGCAGGTCTACCCTCAGACGTTATCAGAGTAGGCTTGTACAAACTTAGGTCTCTCCTGAGAGATGTTCCTCTAACAAGTTTGAGAGTTCCTCTAAGAGAGTCCATTAACTCTCACAACAGCATCTTCAGTTTTTTCCACTGGCCTCCATCATTAGAGTGCTTCCAGTCCGAGGCTCATGAATATGATTCCTTTTTCATCTCATATGGCAGACACGATGAGTTAGCTGCAGGACAATGGTCCTAAGCGGTAAGCCAAGACCATCTTTGTGGGACAGGGCAAAAAACAGAAGCCTTCCCCAATATTCATTAAATTACCGACTTGAACATACTGTTCTGTAGGCCAAGGAGAAATTCATAGGTCTTTGTCATCTCCTCTAGCACTCCCATCTGTCTGACAGCTACCTTGTCACCCTGCAATCTATTCTATATTTCCCAAAGGAAGAAGTTTTCTGTTGAAGAAAACTCATCCTGGTCACCCTTTTGCCAAGATAGGTCCATATTACTTGTCTTAGAAAAATACCAGTATGCCTAATAAACCTGTTGCTTAGGTGACACTTCGTACTGAATTGGCCGCTGTTCACAAGCACTCACTAGTGGGGTCTACCTGCTTCTTTCCTGGGCTGGTTTCCAGCCCCTTCTCACTACCCCTCTTGCAGGTAGCCTTAATGCTCTGGGTGCTAGATATAGGTCAACTTTATCACACACACATCGTGGAAAAGTGTTTTAGGACTTAGCAGATTTTAAGACAAGTTCTGAGAGCTGAGAAATTTAACATGGGGATATTGAGCTCTCATTAAGTCTCAAGAAAATGCCTCTGTGTGTGCTTAGTCTGGTGTTGTTCCCAGTATATTAGTATGTACAGAAGAGTCTCTCTGGGAAGCCATCTGGTATGTTACAGCACAGTATGTACTATCTTTCCTTGTTGCCAAATACATGCATTCAATTAATGATAATCATCTGCTACTTCTATGCAGTGATAGATTATTTTTTTTTCCCCTTTCCTGAGTAGTCTTAGCCAAGCTTTGCATAATCACCTTAGGAAACCTTGGTGCTGAAAATTTGATTTCCTTCCCAGACAGCAGCATGCCAGTGGGGTCTGACACAACCCTTGCTTGTTGATGAGGAGGAAGTGGAAACACAATAGCACTGCTTTCTCTCACACGTTCACAGCTGGGCTCCCAGACTCAGTCAGCAAAAAAAAATATTACATAGCCTGCAGAAATGTCATCAGGACTTGAGAGGTGCTGATCTAGGAGTAACAATTGCTCTAAGAACAGCTGTTGTCATCCGTAGAGATTTAGCAGTTCCACCAGAAAAACACTTTAGCCAGTTTTCCTCACTCCACAGAAAAACTTATTTCAGATGTGGTTGTGAATGAAGGCAGAAACAACTACTTTAATGCTTAAACAAATGCACAGAAAAACAAAATTGCGTTCAGGACTGCAGAAAGACAGAAACAATCCCTCAATTGTAATCATATTAGATACCAAATAATAAATCAAACAAAAATAAATTTAAGAGGGAGAAAAATTTCCTAAACACACTTCCTACACATTTGACTTTGTGAGTCACCTTCTCTTTCATATCTTATAATAAAGGCAAATTTTGACCCAAGTGGACCTGCATTGGAAACTGAATCTAAATTCCCCACTCCTCTGGCTGAGGTCAGGACAACATCAGGTGAAGACACAGTGGGAATTCAGACCAGCAGTACCAGAGAACACGTTCGCATGGCCACACACTGAAAGCCACAAACCATTCCAACAC
>VUYV01000014.1:3015878-3203131 GCA_008711295.1 Anarhynchus alexandrinus
AAAAAAAAAAAAAAAAAAAAAAAAAAAAAAGAAATAAATAAAAAGCCAATAGAAACCACAGCATATCTAAGAAAGCCAGATGGAGGGATGAAGAGTTTTGCCAGTGTTTTACATCCCTGAAGTGGTACCATCAAGTCTGGTTAGTACAGCACTGGTTCTGCGAGATCCCCCAGGTAGTGGGTGGAAAATAGAGGACAAAGGGGAGAAAAATGGCCTTTTGGAGACTGCAAGAATGATATCTCCCCCTCTGTGCTCCTGTGCTTGCCGGGCCTGTGGCAAGAGCTACGGGGAGGCTCGTGGTAGGTCTGAGGCAGTGCAGCACACATGGCCCATATCATAGAATCACAGAATCATAGAATGGTTTGGGTTGGAAAGGACCTCAAAGATCATCAAGTTCCAACTCCCCTCCATGGGCAGTGACACCTTCCACTTGACCAGGTTGTTCAAAGTCCCGTCTGTGGCCCCATCTGCTGCTTTCTCATTTCTCTCCCCATCACCTCTGGCACCAGCCTGACCGCTGTATCCCCACGTAACAGCTGTGTCAATTTGCAAACACAACCAGAGATTTGCCAAGCTGAGGACCTGCTTGCCTGTGTGGCACAGTGACCTCTGTGGTGTTTGCGTGTGTCCCTGCTCTGTGTCAGGGCTGGAGGGAAGCAGTGTGAAGGTGCTGGTGGTGCTGGGCTGGTGGGGCTGACACCAAAGCTGCTATAACCAGAAGCAGTCTATGTAGGGAGCAGATGCCTCCAGCTCAGAAACCAAAATGATCCTGGCTGGGTCCCCTCCTATCCTAGCCAAACCATTTGGGGACTCACTTGGCGGAGCTGGATGTAGCTCTTGGTGGTCACTACAGAAAGTGTTGCTTCAAAAGACTTTGAGACTACAAAATCCTGTTTACTTGTCCTACTGAGAAGTCTGAACATGTACAGAACATACGCAGCTCACAGGGAGACAAAACACAGACCTGGACTGCACTAAACCATTTTGAACATTTTAAAGGACCCGCAAAAAGAGAAAAGGTAAGAAAATGGTCCTGTCTTTACTGCAGAATGGGGAACTGTAGCTGCCTGTTCTATGGTTGGATGGACCACAAAAATATTCAATTTTATCAAATTTATGATACACCTCCTAACATTCAGTTGTTATATAGGTTGCATTGTAGTGATGTTTCAGTGCAGACACATCAAAAGCTTTTTAATGTAATAATGTAATAGCACACGAAATATGACCGTACAGAGACAGACAAGAAAGCTGCTTTCTTCAACCTGTTGCAAAACTTGAATAAGAGCTCTCTGTCTGTACCGATTTAAGCTGCTGCTCTCACTGTATAAAAAGAGAACAGAGGAAAATTCAATTGAATAATTAATACGTATAGGTTTCTGAAGTCCCATTAGAGTACTGGTAGAAGTTTTTAAGTCAGGTAGCACTGTGTCTCCCTGGAATCCTCTTCCAGTTCTGCCTGTGCCAGCTTTGCTGCTCACTGCATGCAGGATACGTCCTCATACAGGGGGCTGCATTTTCATAAACCTTAAATTTCTTAAAGTAACTCTTTACTCCCTCTTGTGGCTTTTTAGCAAAGTGTGTTCCTTCTACTTGGAATCCAGTTGGATTTTATTTTTCGTGGCATATATTTGATGTTAAATAAATTGAACGTGATGTTGGGTCATGAGTTTTATTTATTAAATATGCTTCCTTCCAAAACACAGTAGATAATAAACACATTTCTGTCCAAATAGATCTACACATCTATTTTATATTTCAATAATCTTATGAAGTAACTTGAAAAATATTTCAACATAACTTTTCCAGCAAGCATCAATGAAAATTTGACTGTGTTTCTTAGAAGAGAACGTTTCAAGAGTTAAGTGCCCTAAAAATATTTTTTTAATATGTAAATGTATGAGAACAAAACCATCTTTAAAATATTGAATTTTTGGTATAATCAAATTTTCAGGGAGCACACACAATCTCTAGCCTGGCCACACCAGTCACAATTTCTATTGTTTTTCTCCTGGTGTGCACCGAGTATGGGTATATACCCCCTGAATGCAGAGAGAATAAGAATGAGCTGTGGCACTTGCACAATGAGGGAAGTGACAGAATTCATTATTCCTGTGGCACGTCAGTCATCGTGTTCCCTTACTGTTGGCTGTCACACTGCACACATCTCCCACAGATGCAGAATGCTGATGGGAGACACTCTCTTTTTAGCTTTATTTCTCTTTTTCTGTTTACATAACACTTTCCCACTGGGGGAAAAAAAAACCAAAACACCCAAAAAAACCCAACCCAAAACTTCAGCAACATCAACACTGTATTTTTCCTGTATTCATTCCATTAAATTATGCTAATCATTTTTTAATTTGTTATTTGAAACTTTTCTCAAGAAATTAGGGTGCATGTAAAGAATCAAAGGGCAGAGGCTTTGCAGAGCACGTGGGTGACAGATGATCCCCAGTAACTCCACATATGCACATTAGTAGTTACAGCAAATATGCAAAGACAAATCAACCCTCTTTCACTGAAGGCTACCCTAAATCGTACCTTTTCACAATTGTGACCAGCTGAGAATGTGCACGTGGGGAGTTACTCTGTCTCTGCTGATACCATTTTAAAACTCTGTTACCTGATGGTGAGACTAAAGTTTAGATTTGTCCCTGCCTATGGCAGGGGGGTTGGAACTCGATGATCTTCAAGGTCCTTTCCAACCTAAACCATTCTATGATTCTATGATTATTTTGCCGGCAGTCTCCACAGGTGAAGCTGTTACCAGGTTTCACCTGCTGTAAATCAGTTGGGTTCAGATCACCTGGCTGAATCTTAATGCTTCCTTTCTACAGATTTCTTCTCTGGTTCTTAATTTTGCAATCAAATATATGTTGGGCATGGGCATATATATGATGGCAAAACACAGGATAGTTATTTTGTGCTTCAGATTCTTGGCTATGGTGTTTTTAAGAAACGAAAAAGAAGGAGCGGTGATTAGAAAGTATTTGATTTAGACTTGGATCAATTTAAAGGGAAAGAAGTATATACTCTATTTTTGGTTATTCTGAGTCAATTAATTTTCTTCCTGCCTGAGATAAGAGCTCTGGAGAAAGGCGCAATCTCTGCTATAAGCAATCTGGGCAGTAAGCTTGGAGTTTTGTAACTCTTTCTGCTTCTGCCGCAAAGATATTTCTTTGAATCCAGTGCTGAAAACCAGGCCAGATTACAAGGTCTTAGTGAATCAGCAGTGCAGTCTATAAACCCTGGCTCCCGCCAAAATACCCAGCCTGTGAAGCTTCCAGGACCTGACAGTGTTCATTTTGAGATAAAATAAGCTCAGTTCACAGATTTTCAGCTGTGAACAATGCACCACGGAACAAGAATCAGAGGTCTGTTTATTTGTCCATATCTTGGTGATGACTAGCTACGCGGGACAGAAAGCAGGGAATGAGATCAAGTTGTTGAATGAATTTGCTTGGAACCTTAAAAAAGGGGAAAAAAAAACCAACAAAAAACCGACCCTAACAAAACCAAACACTCTAATTTGTCTTAAAATGTTTCAGACTTTGAAGAGGAAACTCAGCTAGTGTGGACTGGGTTGTATTTGTGTGGGCATAAGGACAGTGTTTCTTTGTCTTTGCACAGTATGACTTGGCATTCACTTCCCAGTCTGCTGGGAGTGGAGTTTTGTAGTCTTTTTATTATAGAAGCTCACACCAACTAACTGACTTTATCACAATAAATCATTTAACATGGAGCTATCATCTCAGAGCTCCTCCGCTGAAAAAATTCTCAGCCCAGCACTGCACATTTCAGAGTAGTCACACCACCAGCGTGGCAGACTGCAGTATCCCTTGGGTTATTCAGAAGAGGAATAGTGTGGGACAGATAAAGGTAGTTGTACATCAAGATGCTGAAATATTCAGGAAAGATTTTTCCTTAGGGAATTTCTAGATACACTTTTTTGACAGGGCAGGTGCATAGCCACTGAGTTATTTATTAGAGAGCACAAACATGGAGAACTACAGTCAAGATTTATCTTTAATTTGGAGTATACTTTAGAAGTGACAATTCCATTGGGAAGCAATGACTGGTCTGAATTGCTTTAGCAAGAGAAAATTAGCAGGTAATGTGTAGGAAACTTCATAACAATTCTGAAGGCAGAAACACAGCCTCAGTGAGCACTGAAGAGAAGGGACAGGAATTCAACTAGGATTAATGCAGAAAGGGTGATACAGGAGCGTCTTTTACTTAGTTACACGCTTTGCATGAGTGAGAGCTGCTGCAGGGAGTTAGAGTGAAAAGTAGTAGTATCTAATTCCTTCTGTTCATTGCCATGTATGGATAATTGTATAGGAGCCGAATAGGTTTGCGTAGGAAATAATGGCATAGCAACATCTTCTATAGGGTAATGGAGGAAGGACTAAGCAGTGAACTACCTATCTATGTGCTTTTAAATTGTGGTAAATTGCAATGAACACACTGTGACAAAAATATCAAAAACGAGTTGCCTGCAGAAAGATATTATTGAAGTCTATAACATATAAGAAAGGGTGAAGTGTGTGAAGGCTCAGTCTGACTTCTCATTTAAAGACTAGGACATTCCTGCTATGGGGCAGACTGAAGAAAACTGGAGGAGGCTCTTTAATATGCTATTAAGCTGTATGACTTCTTCCACAGGATGCAAAGGATGCTAAACATTTACAGGACTGGGCAAGTTCATTATGACAGACCCTGATGTACTGGAGCATGTCTAGTGAAGGGCCACCAAGATGGCTGTGGGGCTGAAACATATGGTGTGCAAGGAGAGGCTGAGACACTTGGATTTGTTCAGCCTGGAGAAGAGAAAGCTAAGGAGGGCCTATACATCATGCATTCATATAAAAAATGGGTAGTTAGGTAGAAAAAGAGCCAAAAGATAAAGGTATGCACAGCCAGAGGATAAGGAGCAACAGTTACAGGTTGCAGCAAGGAAAGTCTCAGGTAGTTGCAAGGGAAAATATTTCACAGCAAGGGTAGTCAATCTGGCCCGGAATGGTGGGAGAGGCTGTGCACTCTTCTGGTTTTGGTGACACTCAAAACCCACCTGGAGAAGGCCCCAGGCAGCCCAGTCTAGCATTAGCCTTGATTCAGTCCCATAATGCTCTGAAAGGGAAATCCACTGGAGCTGCTAAATATAGAGGTAATCGCTTTTGACTCAGGAGGGCCGTGAGCTACAGATCGCTGGAGGCTGACTGTGCTTCAGGGAAATGTCACCAGTTCTGCCTCTGCTGCTCTGGTTGTCCCTAGGCATCCCTTTACTGTCCATGGTGAGAGACAGGTTGCTGGGCTGGGTGCACATTTTGTCTCCTTCTTTGTGTTCCTATTAAGATGCCCATGGAGATTTTTTGGGTGCCCATCATGTAAATAACGCTGCCATTTGTTCATTGCAGGTATACTTACTAAATGTGTGTCATATTCACACTGTGGTTCTATAAGGCTACCTGTTGCAACCACATGCTGAAAGAAGATGCCAAACGCTACAGCTTCTGAGTAGATGTTATTCAGTTCTTATTGTGTATGGCATTTGGGCTACCAAGAAAATTAATACTGAATAAATGGGGAAAAAAAGGAAAAGGAGGAAAGGTGGACTTGCAAATTAGGGGAAGTGGGATAAGAACTAGAGAATATAAACCTGACACCTTTCCTTTTGTATCATGCAAATAAGGACTACAGAAAATTTGAGAAATTAAATTAGAAAAGTCTATAGAATACCAGGAAGAAATAAAACAGATCTACCAGCAAATATCGACTGGTGAGGATTGGCTGCTCTCTTCGCCGTTGTGGTCTTTGGCTAAGAACACCACTTCTTACTTTCTCTTCACAGTCATCTGAACATGCAGCAAACTTAATTTCAGGCTAGAGTGGGTGCTCTGGATTGAGAAGGTATTTTTCATTTTGCTGTTGTGTTAGGAATCTCCTCCACCATGTACTCATGCACATGTAACATTTACTGTTGGATAGGACTTACCGTAAGTCTCAACAACAATATTTTGCAAATTTTGTCCCCTCTGCACTTCTTGCTGCCATATTTATTATGGTCATAACAAATATAAGCAAAATAAAGAAGTTCATGTGCATATACTAGTGTTGACAACTAAAAAATACCACTCAAGCTGCTAACACTGACCCTGGGCACTTGCATACATTCTTTTTTTTCATTTTCTTTTCCCCACCACTACAGCTACGTTTGGCAGAAGAACACATACTAACAAGCCTAATATGGTTACTTCACACGTATTATTTCAAAACATTGGCTCTCACATGTAAAATAAATATGCCACAAATGCTTCCTTATCAAGTCCCTTTGTTTAACTTTGGTTGACAAGAAGGAAACTACATGCTGTACCAAACCCTGTGAGAAGCTTGATTCATCCTCTTAGTTTATTGTTTTTAATCCTTTTTTTCCCAATGCCATGATGGGCATTCTGCTTCTACTGGTATTTATTTAAATAAAAGTTGTTTTTCTAAAACCCCTTTTTTAAAAAAAGACCCAACATGCAGTTATTGTTCTTTCACATTAGTTCGTCCCTCCTGCCATCCCCTCCCAGCACTTCCATATTCACACTGTTTTAAGGTACAGTCTTAAGGGTTGGAAATTTTACCACTGGGTTGAATAGAATCTGAACTGGTTTATGTTAGCCTCACAAGAATACTTTTAGACTACTACTTATACTATTTATAGTATTAAATGAGAAAGAGAATACAGAAAAATACAATTAACATATTTCTTTTCTGTCTTGTGCTTGTATTCTGTGTGTACAATATATTCAAATCAATTACATTGAGAAAACTGGAAGAAAGAAAAAAAAACCAAATAAACAAACAAAACAGTTTGGATGTGAATGGCAACAGTTAAATATATTAAGGTCTCTTTGCTTTCCTTAGATCTTGGCCCCACTGATGTATTTGAATGCAAAGTTCTAATATTCAATCTGTAAAGAAAAGTTTTCAGATGAAATACATTTCTTCTTTACAAATCCTCAGATGAGCCCTTAGTAGTATATTTTAATTATCCCTTCTCCTTGCTGCTTGTCCCCACAGAGCATTTTGTTCTATTGCGTGGATTTTCTCTTGGTTCATCCCTTTCATTTTGTGACTGAGGGCTGACACTGTGGAAAGATGTGGGTGAAGGAATGTAACAGCTGTTTTATTCCAAATACATTTTGTTCAAAATGAACTAATTTTGGCATCTGTTTTTGACCCATTCCGTCTCCAACTGACCTGCCCCTGTAAATCTTATTTGAACTGATGTAGCTATTTCAGCCTTGGGAGATACGTTTTAGTACTTTGGACTCAAATATAAGTTTCAAAATATTGAGCCAAATAATACAGAAGAGAATAGTCTTACCCCTGAATTATCCATACTTGTACTGACAACAGCCAGAAACCTGAGGAGTGCACAGACATTTGCCAATGGAAATTTATTAGTAAGAGCTACTTTGGGAACTAAGGGCTCCACTTGCCCCGGGGTGCCCCAGGGTTACATTTGCTTTGTATGACATCTTATTTCCAGGTGTCATTGTCTTGGTCCTTTCAAGCAAAGTAACAGCTTATTTGACAGCAGGAAAATCCTTGAAGCTGCCTATTTGCTTTTTTCGTTAGCACGTTCTGGATAGTTTTGGTAGAAGAGTTGGAGTTTTTTTGCTAAGAGCAGAGAGATTAACAAATATAGCACACATGCACAGAAAAATTGTCTGTGCTGGTTAGAAAGAAAGGGTGGAGGATGTTTTCTTTGGATCGTGCTGATTCCATTACTTTTTAAATGTCTCAAAACCCCCTATGAGTGACAGGATGGCCAGTGGGTGTAAATAGGATTTTGACAGGAAGGCCAAGTTCTGTTGACTGTAAAGCCAGATGTTCATAACAAGACTGTCGATGTGTGAGAGGTTTGAATTGCATGTTTTCAGATATCCTTGGATTCACTGACCAGTCTCCCACTAGGAAACTAGGATTTCTTCACCCTATCTTTGCTTTATAACCTGCAACAATCACAGTTATCTCTAATATAATATCATCCTTTTAGCTAATGTCACCACTGGCATTCTTGGATGGTATTTGCCCTTTTGGTTTTCATGACTTTATTCAGAATTTGGCATGCAATCACTAAAACTTTCATTTCTGTTTCTCATTTTTACAGAACTACTCAAAGCATGTACAATTTACAATTCATTTGTCCAACATTATAAATTTGTCATGAAAGCTTTAGCTAAGTTTGATGTGACTGACGGTCCATGAAATTTTGGAAGGTTTTGTGGATATTTTATTAATGCAGACAAATGTTAACCATATGCTGGCCTACTTAAATGCCCTGTGGTGACACTACTCAAATGTGATTGAGATTGATTATATCTTGCCAGTAGAGTTATAGCAGCAGGAAATTATTTGTAAAGCCCCCCTCCTAACTCCATTACTTCCATTTCCACCCCAAACTAAACTAGTTGTAATAGCCTTTGTAAACAAGAATAGAAAAGTACACAATTCCTTTTGAACAGATGCCTTTTGAAGGCATTCCTCTCTGAATTTCCTCTCAGTAAACTCTTTATAGTTTAAATTCTAGCACGTGAATTCTAAAACAACAAAAAAAAAAGCTATTACCTTTATTCATAAGAAATGATTCCTTCTTATCTTACACATTAGGATCTTTCAAATATTTTTCTGAAGAAAATCTTTTTGTTCCCACCCATTATCCTAGTAAGTTTGTCTATGCCAGGATATTTCAGAAAACTTACGGCTGGTGTCAGTATAAGACGTTATTTGCCATACTTGCCAGTGACCCTAACTCCTGGACAGCTTCTCTCTCCCATCTTATATTTTTCTAAAGTACATGTTACTCAGAAAGATTTCAGTGGCAATGGTACTGCTTTATTTTGAAAAGCTCATCTAGTTGCATTCAGTTGTCAGGACTAGACATATCACCAGCTACACTTGCTGAAAAAACCCAAACATTTGAGCCACAGTCAGTGTGCTAGAATAAGGAATAAACAGCTGCTTATTTCCTGTATGATAAAATTTTTGTAGCAATATAAATAAGATTACTGGAATTACCAAAATGTGGTAAATTAATTCTTTTGCCTGCTTTTCTTTGAAAATATTATTGCTAACTTTTCTTCTTAAATAATAGTGTATCTCTAGCATTTTAAAATTTATAGTTTTTTTGGGTTTTTTTTTCCTAGATTTGGGAGTAAAGTTGTTACTGTCACAGGCTGGAGAAAATCGCTGTAACCCTGGAGTATTGTTTTGTTCTATATGCTGCTTTTTTTTTTGAAAACACTAAGAAGAACTTTAAGTGTTTTCTGATGTGAATCCTCGGTTGATGGAGTTGAAATTGACTTTTTGTTTTACGTATATTGGTGAGTAACAGCCATGATAGCAGGTTGCTACTACTGTCACTCTAGAGATGATAAAGAGGGCTTAGAGGTGAGAAGTTTTGCTTCTCCTCTCTGTCACCAAACTCATTTGCTTTAAAACATATTGAAATGTAAACATTAATACCATAGTTTGGCAAAACACGTTAGTTGATGTCTAAGACGGTCTTAGCAATTTCAACAATATCTTCTGGCTTCAGCGAGACTTACACATGTAAGTGTACACTTGCTGGATAGGAAAGCTTCCCTGGACGAAGGCTTACATGACAGGCTGAGTTACATACGGGAGTTATGTATACATCTGAAGGACTGCTGAGTTGTGGCCAATTTATGTTTTCATTCCATTTGAGGTTTTAGGTTTCATAAAGACTTTTAGTAGACATCTGAGCAACACTGGGACATCGGGCAGCTGAGCACAGAAGTATGACAAACTGTTATATGTCTTTATATAGGTCTATATGCAATTAAGACAGGTAGTCCAGGCACTCCTCAGTAGAAAGGAAGGTAACATATTATCGTAAAAATCTCATACTTTTCAGAAAAAAAACCCCAACAAACTACCAGATAAAAATATAAACTGTCAAACTTAAAGAAAATATTGTGCTAAAAATAAAATATACTATCAGGACACATTTTTTTAGTATTCTTTGAGGTAATGCTTGTGTACTTTGAACTTGGAGATATTTTGGACTGATACAAAATTTTGCATTGGTTTGTATAAGATGTAGGTATAACTGACATTTGCAATACTTTCTGTCTTGTTCTTTCTACGTAACCACGAGGTCTAAGTCTATAAATATTTCTTATTATATAAACTATCCTTTCTATAAACTTAGTGGCTCTGGAGTATTTATATAATCCAGTCAGTTTCCTAATATGGTCAACTTTCAGTTATCCCAATTACATCATATTTCCTTATTATACCCATATGTCTTCAATGCTGTGTCATAGGATCCCTGCGATTTGTGTGGAAAAAGCTGATAGCTCTCTTTCAGTTTATTTCCACTTCCAGTTTCATCTTTCCATATTTGAACTTCACTTTGAGTATTTTAAACTTTTACTACCGACAGTTCCTCCCAATTTTTCATTACTGTGAAGTTTGTATCTTTGACCACCTCCATCATCCCATTAAAATAACATTTCCATTTGTTTTCCAAACAGGTCTGGCATGCTTCCTCATGTCCTGCTCAGGCAAAGTGTCTGCCGAAAATAACATTGATCCCAGTTCTAGTGCAGCCATAGAGCCTTTTCAACCTTGATCCTCTGCTGCAGGGTTGATGGTCTACCCAGTGCATGAATACACACCCAACATAGCACTTCTATAAGCGTGGTAAAGAAGTTTTGCAGGTTTTTAAGGACCCTGAAATGTTTCTTGACAATTTTCCCACTCTGCTACAGAGCACACTTATAACCCTTGTGTCGGGTCACAGAATACATATTTGTAAGGAGAAATAAACCTATTTGACCTTATGCAGTATTGGGGATGCTTACAGAAACCTGGAGGTAGGATCTGAAGTATCAGTCTTGACATGTAAGCAATCTACTCAAAGAAATTTTTAGCAGTAAGAGCAAAATGACAGGATTGCATGACCTAAGGAAATGAATTCCAAAGACTAGTTAGAAATCCACTAAGTTGCACAATACAGATATTACACTACTCAAATCAATTGTCTTTTAAGCAGGTGAGTACACATGATATGCCAGGACAAGCATCTCCTTTAGACAGATGTAAAAAATTGTAACGTAAAAATTAGTAAATTAGGATGTAAGAATTCATAAATGTTTGCATATACAAATTATGCTTTTAAGACCTCTGCTGACCTTGGGGTCCAAATATCATGACCAAAGCTGTCAGAAAAAATAGAATAAAATAGAATAAATAGCTGTCATAAAAATAGAATGATATCTGGAAAATAAGAAATGTTCTAAAAGTTACAGAAAAATCCAAACATAGCTAATAGAAACTGGTGGGTGCAAAAAGTTTACAAACAGGATATATGTAAATGTGCAGTTCTCTTTCAGCTCTCTCTGGAGCTAAGTAAAATTTTGAAATGAGAACTATGGCAAATTTTCTTTTGTAATAATGGCTTTTATTGTGTACAAGGTAACTTGCAAGCCCTGACACAGCTGGACTGACTCAGGTTGCAATGTCTGTCTTCTAGAAGTGTGTGGATTGATGCGATGGGTGGCGACAGTTCTCCACTGCAATAGGATGATGCTGAAATGACAGGATTTAGCAGTTAGTAATGTCCAGAACCTTCACTATCTGGAGGAAATAGAGAAATGAGAGCCTCTCTGTTTTCGGAAATGTGTGCAGGTTAAGTCTTTTTCATAATTAGAAGAGAATTTTGCTTTCATTCTTTTTTGAGTATTAGGAACAGTGGTCTCTAAAAGATTTAACTGCCAAATTGCTAACTACCTTTGAGATCTATTTATACAATATGCCTCAGACCAAATTTGGCTCATCAGGATTGCATTCTTTTTTGTAAATGCCACATAAATAATATGGGTGTAAATTATCTTGGTGGGCCCAGATTGCCAGGGTCTGGATCTCTTCGCTGATTCAAGGAGGCTTGTCCAGATCTAATTCACTCACACAACAATATATTCACATTGCTGCATTGATTTCATTAAGAAAGTGAAGTATTAAGACCTGTTGTCATGGAAGTAAGCTGCAAAAACATGAGAATGGTGTCAAAATTTCATAGAATCATAGAATGGTTTGGGTTGGAAGGGACCTTAAAGATCATGTAGTTCCAACCCCCCCAACCCCCAACACCTCCCACTAGACCAGGTTGATCAAAGCCCCATCCAGCCTGGCCTTGAACACCTCCAGGGATGGGGCATTCACAACTTCTCGGGGAAACCTGTTCCAGTGTCTCACCACCTTCAGAATGAAAAATTTTTCATTATATCTAATCTAAATCTCCCCCCTTTCAGTTTAAAACCACTACCCCTCATCCTATCACTACATTCCCTGATAAAAAGTCCCTCCCCAGCTTGCCTGTAGGGCCCCTTTAGGTACTGGAAGGCTGCTATAAGGTCTCCCTGGAGCCTTCTCTTCTCCAGGCTGAACAGCCCCAACTCTTTCAGCCTCTCCTCATAGGAGAGGTGCTCCAGCCCTCTGATCATCTTCATGACCCTCCTCTGGACTCGCTCCAACAGGTCCATGTCCTTCTTACATTGGGGGCCCCAGAGCTGGACGCAGTACTCCAGGTGGGGTCTCACAAGAGTCGAGTAGAGGGGCACATTCACCTCCTCTGACCTGCTGGCCACGCTTCTTTTGATGCAGCCCCAGATGTGGTTGGCTTTCTGGGCTGCAAGTGCACATTGACGGCTCATGTCCAGTATTTTGTCCACCAGTACCCCCAAGTCCTTCTCCTCAGGGCTGCTCTCGATCCGTTCTCTGCCCAGCCTGTATTTGTGCTTGGGATTGCCCCGACCCACATGCAGGACCTTGCACTTGGCCTTGTTGAACTTCATGAGGTTTGCACAGGCCCACCTCTCAAGCCTGTCCAGGTCCCTCTGGATGACATCCCTTCCCTCCAGCATGTTGGCTGCTCCACACAGCTTGGTGTCATCAGTAAACTTGCTGAGGGTGCACTCAATCCAATAAGATCATAGCCCTGCAGGTGTGCGCATGCCTCCAACTCTTCTTGTTTATTCCCCACGCTATATGCATAACACTACATCATTTACATCATTTCACTCATGATGTAAAGTATTATTGAACTACAGCATCAAAACATGGCCCAAAGTAAATAGACATTAATAGAATATGTCTAGACTAGAAACTATGCGAAGGCAAAATGGCCAAAGGGAATATTACATTTACTCTTTTATTATTTTTTTTTTAATAGGAAACTCCATTATGCTTTCTGTAAATCGGTATGGAACACATCTGGATGAAAACCAAAATAAGAGAGAAAATTGTTTTCTCTGTATGTTTGAGGAATTTGGAACACAGAAGTGTCAGAAAGGAACCACTGAAGTCACCATGTCGTAAGTCACCCCTCCCCTCTGGCTGCACAGCAACGTCACTGTCAACAATGGAAAATGGAAATTAGCCTGCGTGCTTAAGAAAGCTTTATTTTCTGATAGCTATGCAGTCAATTTGCTGTGTCAGCACTGTGGAATTTTTCCTAGTTTTCCAGTCACTGGTGGGTGTATAACACAAACAAAAGTATTGGAAACAATATCCATATCCACCTAATGGTACTGTACCCTTCTGAAACCACATGTATTGTAGTGCAGCATCTGTGCAGTTTATTAAATCAGATTTATCCATGTTAATAATTGTACTGTTGCTCTTTAGGATTTTTTTAGAAATTTACTGTAGAATGCATGCTTTGTCCTTAGAGCTTAGTGCAGATTTGTGTCAAGTGTGGAAGATTACACTGGGAATGACAGAGAATGATTTGGTCACAGCTGAAAAGGAAGCACACATATTGATGAATTGAGACCATTGGAAGAGAACTGTCATAAGAAGAGCTCCTGCTTGGTCTGCTTCTTGCCCTTTGCTGTGCATTTTACTACTTGTGGCATCTCTGCAAAGGCTGCTCTGCTGCCCATTTCAGCCCTGCTTCAGTTATCTGCCACTGCCTTTAAGCCCGGTTATCCTACGTCCTAAGCTATAACTACCTAGGTAGAAAATTTTCAACTACTAAATTCCTTAGGAGATCATGGTGGGTTGACCTTGGCTGGGTGCCAGGTCATCACCAAAGCTGCTCTATCACTCCCCTCCTCAGCTGGACAGGGGAGAAAAAATATAATGAAAGGCTCATGGGTCGAGGTAAGGACAGGGAGAGATCACTCATCAATTACCATCATGGGCAAAACAAACACAACTCAGGGAAATTAGTTTAATTTATTACCAAACAAATCAGAGTAGGATAATAAGAAATAAAACCAAATCTTAAAAACACCTTCACCCCTACGCCTCCCTTCTTCCCAGGCTTAACTTCACTCCTGATTTCTCTACCTTCTCCCAACCAGCAGCACAGGAGGATAGGGAATGGGGGCTGCGGTCAATTCATCACATGCTGTCTCTGCTGCTTCTTCCTCCTCACACTGTTCCCCTGCTCTAGTGTGGACTCCCTCCCATGTGAGACAGTCTTCCACAAACTTCTCCAACTTGGGTCCTTCCCACGGGCTACAGTTCTACACAAACTGCTCCAGCGTGGGTCCCCTACAGGGTCACAAGTCCTGCCAGCAAACCTGCTGCAACACAGGCTCCTTGCCTCACAGGTCCATAGGTCCTGCCAGGAGCCTGCTCCAGCACAGGCTTCCCACAGGGTCACAGCCTCCTGTGACAGGCATCCACCTGCTCCTGTGTGGGCTCTTCCATGGGCTGCATGTGGATATCTGCCCCACCGTTAACCTGCATGGGCTGCAGGGGGACAGAGTGCCTCACCATGGTCTTCACCACAGGCTGCAGGGGAATCTCTACTCCAGAACATGGAGCATCTCCTCCACCTCCTTCACCGACCTTGGTGTCTGCAGAGTTTTTCCTCTTACATATTCTCACTCCTCTCTCCAGCTGTAATTGCTGGTTTTTGGGTTTTTTTTTTTTTTCCACTTTGTATATATGTTATCCCAGAGGCACTACCACCATCACTGATGGGCTTGGCCCTGGCCAGCGACAGGTCTATCTTGGAGCCAGCTGGCACTGGCTCCATCAGACACAGAGGAAGCTTCTAGCAGCTTCTCACAGAAGCCACCCCTGTAGCCCCACTGCTACCAAAATCTTGCCATGCAAACCCAATATAGAGATAAATTGCTCTTGCTGTTAAAAAAAGTGATGTTTCTTTGCATCCGAAACATACTGAGTTTCAGCATTCAGCCACTGGTTCATATTATGTCTTTATTGTCTAATAAATCCTCTGAAATCATGCTGGACCTTGGGAAGGTACATTGCCAAGAGTCAAAGAAAATGTAGATTTCCAAAATGGGATTTTAGCCAAATGAGGAACCTACATTCAGATTTGTGATCCAAAAAACTTATTCAGTTTTGACCTTGAGATTGAGCCTGAAACTGACTGAATTGGGAGAATTTAAGCTATAAATCCATAATGTTTTCTAAATACCTGTTACTGTTCTTGATATTCAAGTTCCTTGGACTCCAAGGAAAACCCAGGAAAAAACGGTAGCTGTGTTCCTGGGCAGGAATGTGGTGGCGTACCATGGTCATGATGATGAACACAGCCAAGGTCACAGCAATTCTGGCCCTGTGCTGCAGAAAGTCTTTAGAAAGTTTTGTGGCAGTAATTGAGATATTTACACAGTTTTTAAACATTTTGTTGATCTTTACCTAGAACTTCACTACTTCAAGGCTGTATCCAGAAAAAAGCACTCACTGTGATCTAGTCTTTCCTTTACATTCTCTTGGATAAATTTTAGATATTTTTAAATTCTTTCATTGTGGTATTCTCTTTATGATGTTCATTTCTTCTACTCTGAACTACTTCAGCTGCCTTTTTGAACGTTATATAGTACTAAACCAAATATAAAATGTTTAAATTTTACCTATTCATATGGTTCAAGAGTAACACTGGAGCTGATGTTCTGCTAATTTTAACTAAGTAAACACCAATACTTTTTTTCCTTTAAAGACCCTCTTTGCCAGGATTAAGTTTCCCACCACGAATGTTTGGCTTCTCTTCCTTACTCATATGCAGCAATATAGAAAAAACAACTAAGAAAGAAAAACCCCAACCAATTCATAAGGCAGCACAATATTTCTATGTGTCTTTACACTGGACTAGTAATTATATTTTTATTGCAATACCCAAACTTTCAAATCCAGTGAAATTTCCAATGAATTATTATCAAAATTTACTTGAAATCCCGGGGATGTTTTCTGCTGACTTCAGTAGGTTTGGATTGGAGAACTGGTAATACTACTAAATTTGATGCAAATTAAAGAAAATCACTTTACTTTTACGTCTAATAAAGAAACATAAAACCAAATATCTTAAATAGAGACATATACAGACATTAAAGCAGGGACCAAAAAATGTTATTACTTTACTTTAGCCGCTCTTTTTATTATTTTTAACTGCACTAAGCAGTTTTCCACAAATAATATTTATAGAGTACATTACAATAAGGATGATGGAAAAACAGCTACAGATTAAAGAATCCAACTGTTTTCAGCTTTCCAGGGGTACTTTCCCATTTATGTAGAGCACTCCAAAACCAGAACCCTTGGCAGATCTTTCTGTGGTTCAAAATTCAATTACAGTTCCATCAGAAATAGTAGAGGCATTAACGGAAAGATTTTCCAAGATATTTGTGAGACAGATTTCACTCCCTCATCACATAGCAGACACATTGCCGTCATATCTGACCGATTAACCTATGGCCAGAATTTCCAATCTGTTGACAGTGTTCTTAGCTGGATAATTTTTTAAAGTTAAAATATCTCCAAAACACACACAAAAACCCCGCCTACCACCCAAACCCCAACCCAAAATTTAGATCAACATTATGTTGAGAAACTGCTTTCCTTCATTCTTTTTAAGGAATCTTCTATTATCATGTGGTGGTTTGAGGTGCCTTAGTATCGTTACACAGCAGATAGTATTCTTAAAGGAAAACTGCATTCATTTTTATTATCTTACTATTCAGGCTGTTTTAGTCCCAGTTCAAGAAAACATTTCAGTATCAATTTCACTTCAGTCTGGACAACAATCCTTAAAAATGGGACATCAGCCTTTAAATATAGACTGCCATTCTTAACTCTAATAGTTTCATCAATGAATCCTGCCAACGTGTGACAGCAAGGCACTACTGGTTTACTCTTTATACAGGCAACTCTTGTGGAAGTTTGCTAACTGAAACAGAAAAGCTGAAGGCAAAGGAAAGGCTTGATGGTTCACCTTGCTGTAGCTGTTGAATGTTACCTTCAAAATGATAATGCAAATCCTTCTTTTGGTGGTGATGCCTTTCAGAAAAGTCATGGCTTACAAAGAAATATCACAAAATCAAGATTGACTGCTTCCTTCTCCTATGGTCTACTATAAATAGGAACTAATTTAGTAAGGCTCTATGTCCTATTTTATGCAAATGGTTGAAACAGAAGTTCCTCCTATTTCCCACCAGTGTTATAATATACAATTCTATGTATTGAAATATGGAAAGAACATGACAATTAACCAGGCAATTAACAGAAGATATTTCCTATTTTGTGAATTCAGATTTTGTTTTTAACTGAAGTTGTAGCAGATATATGGGATATAAGGATAAATATAGATGAAAAAAAAAGAGACATCTAACTACATACCGTGAATTGTTAAAGGTATAATCTTTTGTGTAGTTTAGGATTAATGTATGTAATGTGGATAAAACTAGGCACACTTAATTTAGCTGTGAAATATTGTTTTTTATTGAATTAATCTGCTTACCCATTACTGTATAGCTTCATTCTATTATTCCTTTTGAAGAAGTACAAATACAACAATTATCTTCTTAGTTATTTAAATACACCCAGGCAATTAAATGAATTTCTCTTAAATCAGTGTATGTATTTTACTTTTCAGCCAAGAAACTCCTTCACTGTCTCCTCTACTATCTCCTGTTTCCAACTATTATTAGAGTCATATAGCTATGTCTATGGAAGTTAAAGAATCAGTATTTCACTTAATTGGCTTGCTTTACACAGCCAGAAAGCCTCAATATTTGTATTCCCAGCCAGCTCTGTTTCAAAATCAGTCTGCTATTCTGTGAGCCAGAGCTTTAAAATATACATGCAGTTGCTGAAGGTTGTCTAGATTGAAATGCAAAATTGGTACTGGAATGAAAAAAATCCAAACAACCAAAAAAAACCCTTTAGATCAAATATGAAGTGATTGAATCATTATATCCTTGAATGTATTTCCTGTTCAAATCTATAACTTCTCTGGGTTCTAGTCATTCCTTGTATTATTACTTCTGCCACAGCGTGAGTTGTTACACCTCTTATTCTGCTGGCATCAGAAGGCATATTTAACAGGCATTAGTTTGCTTACTTGAAGACCTATAAGAGACCAGAGTCTTTAGGGAAAGCCCCCAGTAGGTACTCTGTAGAATTCCCTTTTTTAAGTACTGTTTTTTCAATCGGTTCTGTTGCTGACATTTTTTCTGCAGTCACACTTGTAGGAATCAGGATAAATCTTTAGCTCAAAGGAGTTACATCAACGTGCAAAACGTCTAATCAACAAGAACATTTGTCCTTTCATGTTGTCTTTGACAGGCTGGCCTCAACACTTTAGAGACCCTGTTGTGGTTCCCAGTGGTGCAGCCATAGAGGCTGTCAGTTGTGCTGGGCACATGCACAAGCATTTGTGCATTGCATCCTCCTCCCTCACTCTCTGCCGTCACGGAGGTAGTTTGAGTTCAAAGAGCTGTGGATAGATAATGAAGGAGGTATTTTCACTGATAGTGTCCTGCCTTCCTTTGCATTCCCCTTTAGGGAAAAAAATGTTAGGTAGGCTATATAAATTTTCTTTTCATATATGATTCAGCTATGTTCCCGTGACCAACTGAACATTAAACACATTGTAGTCTCATGTGTATTATACAATGATGCTGTCTTGCTTTTATAAAACCTATATTTTCTTACACATTGTTGATTTGGCAAAATCTACAGTTGGTCTTGATCTTGTGTTCTGCAATATATAAGACACATAAAAAATGCAACTTTACTGTAAGTTAACTATTTCCCATCCCTTCCCCAATCCATTCTAAATCCATTATAAATCAAGATTAGGAACCACCCAAACATTTAATTCCTGGGCCAAATGAGAAATTACAGGGACCGCTGGGATCAAATCTTTCTTTCTAGCTGTAAATATTACACTTGTATATATTTTTGACAATATTTCACTCAAGTCTATCTCTAAGCAGCAGCAGTAGATCTTTGCAAGTGTTATTATTTCAGTTCAGTATTTCTATTTTAACGTGAAGATGTTTAAAAGGCTACAAGTCAGTGTGATCTTCACTACACAGACAACATAAAACCCGTCCCTTCAGAAAAAAAGAAAGACTGAATGCTTCTATTTGTGCTTCTGATTCTTTATGAATACTAATGCTCACAACCACAGATTAAATTAATCTCAGCTGCCTCAGTCACACTTGGTAAATGAATCATAAAATAGTTTCATCTTGATATGGTAAGTTGTCCTTGACAGCAAATTAAAATCTTAATAAGTGCCCTATTCAGAAAACACACACAGACACATATTCTTCATTCCTAGAAATCATGGTCAGAATGCAGATTCATTGTTTTTTGTTTAAAGAAAGCTGAGCATAATTATGTGGGATTTTTTTTTAAAGCTGTGTTATGGTATACCAGGAATTTTTAACCTTAAAGGAAAATATTTCTGGCACTGCCGGAGGGTTTTGATAGGGAAAGGCTCAATGACATATTGAAAGTAAAAGGAGAAGAAAAAGACACCCAACAATTTTATCTTTAGATAGTGTTTAAACTAACCAAATATTTTTTTCTCAAATATGCTGTTAGTTTTTTGTTGGGGTTTTTTCTGTTATTTCCAAAGGAAAGTTGATATCATCATTTTGAATTAAAAATTGGCTGTTGTAAACCTTTGAAGACAAAGGTTATCTGTTATTGGCAAACAGGGAGGACAGTTCTCTGATGTCAGTCAAAGTAGTTGTATTGACTTCCATGAGTTACATGTGTTTAGGACCAAGTTCAACGTAGTGGCCGAGAGTATGTAATTTTAGAAGTCAAAAAAGACCTCTTGCTCTCTCACAACAACAATAAAATATACAAAATATATAACAAGCCTTCCAGTGAAATAAAATTAAACGTAATTCTATTTGTGAGTATTTTGAAATTCAAGGTTGATTTTGATAGATGTAAGGACATGTTCTCTATTTTCCGTATTCAGTGCAAGGACAACATACAGTTTAACACAAGCTGGAATTTCTTGGTAAGAAGCTTGCTGTATTTTGATGACAGCAGGTGTTTGAGCAGCTTTCTGTTTTTGCAGAACTCTTTCATCTGTCCACATATATGCATTATATTTCCACAGCTAATTTAGAGCTTTTAGGCTGCGTAGTACTAATGTCCTTACAATACCATATAGAGAGTCTTTAATTATGCAGTGTAAGTCTGCAGATACAATAGTTCTTATGAATTTCTAACAAAAAGTAATTACAGCACATGTGCAGATTATACTCTTCTACATGAAATAATCCTAGACTTTTTAATTCATTTTGTCAAACAACTAGCTCCCATTCTGGACTAATGATCTGTAAAATTTCATTTGTAGTGTAAAATAACTCCAGAGATGAGATCTTTTAAAATCTTTGTAGAAGAGTTACTGGTATATATTTCTATCACAGTATCTGCACTTCATAATGGAACCAGTGACAGTCCTTTTCAATGACAGAGCAGCAGCTGAAGAGTAGAGCAGCTGAACAGACAAGGGCAACCAAAGAAAAATGATATATTATGGAATATGCATCATGTTCAGGCTCAGCACAGTGTTGCCACACTTAAAGCAATCTGTAATGAAAAATAACAAGTTTTTGTTAAAATAAATGAAAATGACGATTGGTTACTATTCTCAGCTGAGGTTGGGGCAACTGTAAGTCTCAGAAGATATAAAACATAACGATATATGTATGTGAAGCTTTTGTTTTCACAAGGCCTTCCTGATTCTGTTCAAGAAAGATGATCTTCTGCTCCTGGGCAGCTATACCTCTGTGACCTTTTTTGTATTCACCACAAATCTTTTGAATCCAACCTCACACACAGAACGATCCATTTCTTCGCGGTGGTTTTTGGATTTAATTTTTATAGCTTTGAGTCCTCTGTGGAAGAGAGTGGATAAAATGCCACCCCTATGACATACTTTAATAAAACTGTCCATAGTCACTGAGGCAGAGAAAGATTGGAATTAAAAAAAAAAAAGTATTAATTACTATTAGTAACTATTATTAATAGCACTATTAACTATTAATGACTATCAATTCTGAGAACCCTTTCAAGATGCCAGCTTGCATCACTTGTTAGATTTTCTGGTCATTCTTTTTAAACATTTGTTTCCATTTTTGTTCTGTCTGCCTTTATAATCAACAGAAGAAAACATAATATATACTTCAGGATTAATTAATTTGGTATATTTTAGACAACTTTAAAATGAGATGAACTGTGTCCTACGCTCCACTGTATTATATTGACTAGATCACTGTTGACTGCGGAGGCAACCTACATTATAGACATATCTATTTAATATGATTAATCACACTTTTATATCCAGTTGAATTATAGACTTGGTAACGTGCGTGTCTTCACACACAGATTTAGTACCACAGAACCTCGAGGGTTATATTTTTATGACTTGACTGTGGGACCCAGCTTTCTCTTCCTGAATTGACTCATCAACAGACGCTACAGCTTCTGAAGGGAAGGCAGCTGAGTTTTCACAGGCAGTGGTTTTGTGCAGCTTGTCAACCCTCTGAAGGGACGTGGCACAGCAGCAATGCCCACACTGGGAGGTAGGTCTCAAGGCAGAGGTGTTAAGGGGCTGCAGTCAGGACACGTGGATGACCCTTACTATGATGCGAACTGTTGCTTTATGTCAGAAGTTGAAAATTGTCTAACATGAGTTGTTAATGAAACACCCAGAAAAAAATCTGAGCTTTGCCAAATTTTAGAGATTGAGAAGAGAGAAAAAGTCACAAATATTTGTAAATCTTTGCAAACTCGTACAGTCCAGTTCCCAAAAAGCAAACTTTATAAAAATCATAATTTTCAATGTTTAATGAAACTCTTTCGAATTCTACCTGTAAAAATAGTGGTAGTGTAGAATCAGATGCTGTTTCTGTGAATTTCACCCAAGTCTGGTCAAGGCTGTTTCCTTTTAAGTTTTTCTTCTGTAGCATAATTGGGCCATTACTCGCCTTACTTCCCTCTTAAACTTTGTCTCTCTCCACAGGAGAGGCAAAACTGATGCCACAGTCATTCTCAGACGTTACTTATGTGGGACAGCGTCTGTCAGGAAAGCATAAATCTTATCTTTACTATCAAGAACAAAACAAAGATATTCTCATCAAATGTTTTGGTTGCGAAGCGTTCAAGGCACGTGCACTTCACAGTCCTGCAAAACAGGTCTCTTTCTTCAGTGCATATCGTACATTTGCACAACGGGGGAAACACTTCATTCCTCATTGAGGTGCACTAAAGCAATACAGACAGGAAACAGGCAGATATTTTAAAAGGAATTTTCGAATTTCGTTCTTCCTTTAGATGGGCCTGCCCCCAATGTGCAGTGCAGGTACCCATTTATATGTCTCTGAATTGGTGAAACAGACATTTGGAAAAACAGATTTCCTGATCCTGTGTATTTTTCTTTCCCCATGAGCTGTAACTGTAACAGGCAGTATCTTGTGTTTAAGGAAGAAAACTCTTCTTTTGAATTTAGTCAGCAATCATCACCTATATCTGCAAACATTTCTATGGTTGGAAATCTGATCTTAATGGAAATTGCTGGCAGACTTGATGTATTTTATTGCTAACCTGCTGTCTGCCTTCCCCTGGCAAGAAATCCTGAGCTCAGTAACTGACAGTTATCCATCGCCTGTGCTGACTAATATTTCCTGTGCTCTGTTCTGCAGGCTGCTCTCTATGATTAAGTGACCACATATAACCATATTTGTTAATGAGTTCATAGTATTTTCCTTAGTCAGTTAGCTAAACAAATACTCCGTATCTTTGAAGGCAGGGATACACTTTATTGCTTCCACATATGGCTCTAAAAGGATGTGATACAGAGGAACACAATGTGCCTAAGCCAACAGGAAACTTCAAAAAAGAAACATGTACAAAGGCTCTAACAAATTTGTTTTTTTTTTTCCCACTGAGTTTCTTGCATTATTCACTCCAGAAAAACAGGCCAGAAATTTAAACTTTGAAGAAGGAGGCCAAGGGGTGGGGGGAGTGTGTGTGTGTATATATATCTATATCTCAGAAGAAAATTTCATGATATAAAATGTTAAGATTGTATAGACCAAACTGTCCTGCTCTGAATTTTGACCAAAATCAAAGCGAGTTGTTTGGGATATGTTTAAGCTTTTAAGGAGAAGACTGAGTACTTTGTAGTTTAGGCAGTGAGGCATGAAAGCCCCATGTTTGTAAACACTGCTTGTTTTCTGATAAAATTTAGGGCTAAACTCTGCACCGGGGACAGATTTACTCAAAGCTCATTTGCCCAAAATGCTTTCATGTGATCTACTTGTTCAGAAGAGATCCTCTACGCACAGGTTTCATCTCTGTGAGTAAGAATCGGGCATCTTCATGGCATTTCTCCAGCCAAACACAGCACCCTCCCCTGCAGCAGAGCTGTGGATCACTGCAGGACAGATACCTCCAGCCTCCGGGGAATCTCCGAGTGTGTGAAAAAGAAGATGGTGGAACAGACTTCCTGATTTTTGTATGTTTTTTCTTTTTTTTTTTTTTTATTGTTAAATAGAAATGCCTTATCCGGTAGTTTGTTCCTAAGGAAAAATAATCTTTCTTTCATAATTGTCTTTGACTTAAAACCATTGGCAGTGTAACGGGTAAACAGTAGCAGCAGGCTTTGGCTTTCGTCTTTGTTGCAGATCTGGCAGAATACTGATGACAGCAAGGGGAAAGCACCCAGGAAGAGCTGCTAGGTAGGAAACCTGATTGGACTAGATGATTATTGTAGGTCCCTTCCAACTGAAATATTCTATTCATGCCAACACTGTCAGGTATTTTTATTGGTCGTGTATGTGGGCCAAGGAGGGGAAATAAGAAGTATGGAGCCAGATAAAGAGTTGCTGTGCAGCAGAGTCTCCATGGAGTGGAAAGCAGGGCGCTACACTGGAGTAATTATCATGGAATAGTCCTGTTTTATTTTCTGCAGCCTGGGGGAGTAGATTTTCTCCATGCAGTTCCAGCTCTCTCCCTTGATTTTCCTAGCTGCTAGCTGAGTCACCGGGGCTTGGTGCAGCGCTGAAGGTCCTGGCTTTGATTAGTTCTTCTCTAATCCTGAATCCCGGTACTTGAGCAATTCTGACATAGCATTTTATTTGTTAATGGCTTCTATCTCTTAAGTATTTGCTGTTCTATCCAATATGAGAATTTTCTAAATTTCTGTGTAAAAAAGTGATTGTTATATTTTGCTTCTGCTTGGCAATGATGCTAAAAGTTTTCCTTGGAATTCTGACTCACTATAGCCTGATTCAGATGGAAAATTTTTCTTCAGTTTGTCACATGTAAGACAATATTAAAGCAAACAGTGCCATTACAAACATTACGTACTTTTGACCATGTCATTTCATTGCGCTGTATTCTTTATATATGTAATTGTTAATCACTGCTTTCTGAATTCCTGTGCTAAATGCAGATTAGCCTTTTGTGAGGAATCATATGCAAGAAGACCTGATCTCCTTATGAGCGGCAAAGCAGATCTAGGTTAAGACAGTGCAGTGAGCAAGCAGGAGTCTTCCTGGCTCTAGCATGGCATGTTCTGGGTACAACTACACTATTTAGATATGTTTATATTTAGAAAGTGCTTGTGTCCAACCTTCCCAGCCTCCCAAACTGTAGAAGAAACAGGTAGAGAAAAGACACTCTCTTCTGCAGAGTATTGTGAGATTTTGATACGTCTTTTTCTTCTGACCTGAGAAAAAAGTGCCAAATTTCAAAAATCTCATGATAGGAAAAAAATTGGGATCAGTCAAAATTTGTCTAACAATGCTTAACAAAGTTTAAAGATTTAGTTATTTTATATTCTAAATAAGTCAATTATATGACATAGTAACATAAAGTTTGGAAAGAAAAAGGAAGAGAATTCCACCCTCTTTTTAAAAAGGAGCTTGAAATGGAATGTTAAATTATATAAAAATTCTCTTTTCCTCAGACACAAAAGAACAGCAATGTTGACTCACATTACAGAATGTTTTAATATTTAAAGAAAATTTTCAATGAATATTCTAACAGAAGACTATTCTGTAAAAATTTTCAAAACCTGCAGTAGACATGCTAAGTAGCTCTTAAAACATTCAGAAAATTTTTTTCTTATCCTGAGAGGACCATCCAAGGTGAATTTTTTGCCATATGCAGAGCCACTTGCATCAATTCATTCATAAAAAAAGGTCATAAGCGATGCCCAAATATTACTTTGACCCTTAAATCAGAGAGAATCCTACCCCAAAAGAGCTTGAAATGTTTACAAATGTCAATGATGGATATTTCACTATCTTGGTAGCTGCTGTCAGAATCACCAGCAGATGGTGCCTTAGCTAAACCTCCATGCATAAACGGAAGCTGAATATACTTTTTAGAAACATATTCAAACAAATTTGCTAATATCCATTTCTTAATATCTGAGATGATGATGAATAAAATGGAAAGCATTTTGTTATTTACTAACAAAAATGGATGTGAGCAGTAGAACGTAACAGAACCATGAGCCTTTAAATGGCAATATCAAGTCATGCCAAAAAGATCTCATTTCTTTATGTGGCAGAATGACAAAATGTACTGGATGAAGAGAATGGGGTATATGTGCAAGAACGTTTGTCAAGTTTCATCATCTCTAAATGGAGATAATGACGTTTTGGAAGTTCATTGGTAATAAATCTGGAATGGATGAATGTGTATTGAGGAGCAAGGGAGAAAATAGCTGCAGACTCAGTCATTTTTGTCCGTCCCTTTCAAAAATGCTGTTTGTAGAGTCCGGTGGCATCCTGCTTCCTGATTGAAGCTCACACAACTATCCCTTGCAAAGTCATTCCCTGTAATTTGTTCATTAAGGTAGCACTTACAGACACATGCTGTTATTTACACACATGCAAGCTAGCGATGCTCAGAGCTTGCAGAAATTATTAGACAGAAGTTAAAAAACGGATGAGCGAAAGCATCACTGTCACCTTTATAAGAACTGTTTTCACATTTCGTAGGAAGATCTAATTGAGAATAATTCTTTCATTGGTCAAAATGCAAACAACAAGCGTTGAGAAATAACCCCGTGCTGGAACTTGGAGAATGGTTTTGGAAACAAACATAGAACAGGAAGAAAAACGCTTTTCTAAAGCAAACAGCTATTTAAATCTCTATGCAATCTTACACAGGATAAAAGACTACAGACATGGCTATATCGGCGTTCAAATTTAATTAGTAACAGATGTATCTGCATCACCAGAAAAGAAATCTGAACAAAGAAATGGGTTTTTAATATTTTTCATACTATGGGTTTCTAAAGAAAGAAAAAAAATGCTTACTGGAGAGGCTACTGCATTTCACCAGTAGGCAAAATGATCCCTGTATGCCATACCCAACTTTAATGAGTGTTGCAAGGTTTGATTAATATTTGCTCAGTTTTAGAAGAGCACTGCAATAAGTGGGACATATATTGAAATATTCATATCTATTCTTATCAAGCGATGCTGTTTGAAAGTAAACTGTTTGTCCAGTCCATTGAACTTGTGAAACATGTCTGGAAGAGACATAGTAAATTCCAGTAGAACCATATTTTAGAGATAAACATGTCATAAGGAATGTGCCTATTCCTTGTGGCAGAGAAATGCTGCTTGTTTTTTAATATATGACATCTCCTGTTCTGGCAGTTTCTGAAAAAGCTTCTTAGTCCAGACTCATTTTGATGCAGTAGCTTTTAGACCCTAAGCTTACAATACAAAATATAGGCAGCTTTAAGGAAAAGTGTGTTATTTATGAACTGCAAGCAACAGTTCAATAATTCAGGTCCATTAGTCATTTACTCATATCAACTTTAAGTCCATCCAAGGCAGATTTATGAATACAGTTCATAACAAACAGTAGTCACTTTCCACTTCCTAAATCTGCTTAACATTTGTAAAAGTTGAAAAAAATGCATGTATATGTACTGAGGGGCTTTGCATCTTTATGTCTTTTATATAAATGTCAGAATTACTGAAATGTTTTTTAAAATAAAAGATCTATAACAAGTAGCTTTACAAGATATTTTATTTTGAAAAAATTCTGAGGGCTTGTAATTAGAGAAAAAAATAGTGGAAAAATGGTTAGTTTTTTTTATTTTTTCCTTTGTAGTTTCTATTTTTTACAACACACATTCCTAGGGTGGTGTAGACTTATTGACATCATTAAACCTTCTTGTGATTCTTACTGAAGACCAAAGCAATTTCAGGATTCAATTTGTTTCTATTGTATTATTTTTATTTTCAACCATCCAGCATTTTTCAGAGGTTCAAGAATATCAGCTAGTAATTAGTTCAATGATAATGAATATAGGCGGTAGTGATTAGTAAGGGCGACTTCTGGCCACTCGAGCCGTTAAAATGATCAATGGGTCTCCAGTTTGAACATCGTGTTTTAGTGGCTGATGAGGAATTCCAAAAGTCTACAAGCAGAATATAAAAGCAGCAAGATAATGTGGTCGGAAGGTATTACTAAAGCTGACATCATGTCTCTTACAGCCAGACGTGTGGAGCAGCGCTGTATCATATATGGCAGATTTGAACAGTGTTTGGAAAGGTGCTGGCATCATTACATATTTGAAAGGAAAAATATCCTACTAATCATGGAATAACATTGCATGGGAAGAACTAAAGCCCTGAAATTCTGGTTTTATAAGACTCCTCCAACTCTTGCCAGCACCAGCGAAGAATTGGTTCCCAGTAGCAGGAAACCACAGTCAGTTGCTAAAAATTCCCTTCCCAGTAGCTTGTAGATACAGGAGAAGATCTGTCTCAAATTTTATTAGGTTTTAAAATACATAAAAGAAATAAAAGAATGATCACCTGAAGAAGGAGCTCTGCAGACCACTGAAATGGTTGTCATCACACAGGCTCCCTAATGTCTCCATAGTCTTCTTCCCAGCATCTGGAGGGATTGGTACCCAGCTCAGAAGCATATTTTAAGTTTAACCACACAAGTAATCCCAATGCTACTACATAAGTAAGCTCAAAAATGCCTTTTTGGACTGACATATAGAGGGACAGCCACTCTGGGCTCTAGTTCATGCCCTGACTTATATATGAATTACCTAGGAAAGGGAAAAGACTGAAAGGAAGCAAAGAAATTCTATGCTAGAGTTAGGATGGTTCACAAAATCTAATGATCTGGCTCACAAAGAAAGTTTAGAGTCTTTATTTCAGAGTGGCTAACAATCTTAAAATGATTATGATAGCATGGAACCAGGAGAATCATCAAGACCTCTACATTAATTTATTATGCTCGCTTCATGATTCTTTTATAAGCAAATGTAATATGTGAATATTACAATAGTTAATTTATATGCCAATTCTTATGATTTTTCCCCCTGAAAATTGTGGGTAAAAATGAGAGAAACAGTAACACAAGAAACAAAACAGCATTTCATAGTTAACCTTGAAATAAAGCTAATGCAGCTATGGAAATAACTTATAAATAAAAGCTGAATGCTACCACTACAAACCCACATTAATTTAACTACTGCCAGCCTATCTTAAGGTCTGAAAAACTGCAGGCTAAGCCACTGAGGCTCTAATAACTGTATTGGTACAAGTGCTGCTTTCATTGACAAAAAACTCAGAAAATGAGAAATGTTGGTACTCCTATGCACTATTTTAGCTGCCAGTCTGCTAGGACTGGTTGCAAAGAGAAGACCGCTGGAGGAAGATGACTTTTTAATGGGTTGTTAAGGTTAATATGCTAAAAATAAATATTGCAGTTCTTTAAGAACACCTGGGAATGTGCCACAATACAGTTCATGTTCTAAGCAGAGTAAAGATATAAAAAAGATTACAAAAAGAAGTGTAGAGAAAGGACTAAGGTAAATGGTGTTAAGGTGTAATAACTATTGCATAGTTCCCTATGTGTGGCCGTTCCATAATTTTCCTTTCATTCTCATTGATAAAGACTGCTAAGCCAGAAAAAGTTCAAGAATAGGGGACCTTCCAGTATTTTTCCTGTTAGTTTTGTCACTGATTTTTGCATGCTACAGGTTCTTCCCCCTACATCTCTGCTATGGACTACACTGTGCTGCATTTTGTGGTGGAGAGATTATTGAAAGCTTCAGGACCAGACTGAATTTTGAAAACAAAATTTAGTTGAGTTTCCTTAAGGTTTGGATGTATTTTCAAAAACACTCAAGGGAGCACAGAAACCTACTACTTCCAGCAAGTTACTTCTGAAGGGTTGATTGATGGGACTGGATTTGCTTTTAATATTACGATGTTTATGGCTAAAGGACAAGAATGGATTCCCATGATTTTTACCCTGGTTTCCTAGAAGCCCTGGAAAGTACTGATTAGTAAACATAAAACTAGCTTGGATGGATGAACAGCAAAAGGAAGCCCATTCTGTAATCTTTTCTTTTCATCTCTTTGTTCAGTTTGCCTTTGGATCAGTGTTCAGAAAGTCCCCGTGTACTAACAAACCACAAATTGCCGAATCAGCAGCGGGCTGATAAAATGAAAAAAAACGGCAGGTAAGGGAAAGAGATGTGTGCTTTAGGAGGGCTCTTTAAAGCTGCAACAACATTTCTGCAAAATTGCTTACAACGAGAAGTATTTTACTGTACCTCGGTTCCTCCCCCCGCGCAGTCACCAGCTGGCTCGCAGCTGGGGGATGTGCTGCCGTGCAAAAGGTTCTGAGTGACGTTGCATGAAAACGTGTGCCAACTTCATCGTAAAAGCTTGTGTTAACCAACAGCCTCTCTGCTCTTTTAGCAGAAGTGTACGTTCTGTGCCTCCTGCCTGGGAGCTGACAAGCAGCTCCTGATTGCCAGGCATCTGTCACTGGCATGAATGGACAGTGAAAACCTACTATCCAGCTCTGGGTTTAAAGATGGTTGGCTCCCTCATTTATGGAGAACAGCTCTGCTTCCAATAAGAAATGATTCTGAAAAATTTACCATCTCAGATGTCTTCATTTGAGGACAGACTGGCTGTTTTGAAAGGGAAACATCTCCAAAATGATACGACTCTCACAGCGGCTGTGAACACTTGAATGGAAGATTTATGCTTAAATATATAGACCGCAAATCGAGGCTAGGCTTGCAATACAGAAAAAGTGCAAAGGATATATATTTTCCCTTCTGAAAAAAGCAGTCAAGTCGAAACACCGGTGCTGGGGCTGCAGGTCTGTGAGAAGGAAGCCAGCACAGATAAGGGGGTGCCTTGGCAGCATCTGCCACGTTTGCTCACCCTGTTTTGCAGCACACTGAGTAGGGACCAGAACCAAAGATTGCTATATGGCCAGCAGATCCGAACCCCAGCCCCATAAAGGCCCCAAAGACTGTCCTATCAAGCTGGTTTAGTGCAGTAACCAGCCTCAGGAGATGCAGCCGCTGATCACAGCAGCATCCACGTAAAAGTAACTTTTTGCCTATGTGGATACATTCAGGCCAAGTTTTGTCCAGTTTCTGGCAGGGTCCAGAGAGATATGGAAAAAACAAGGCAGCTGAAGAGCCATCTGAACTGCGAGAGTATCTCACCGTTCCTGGTGGCACGGTAACTTCAGGAATTAATGGAAACCCTCCAGCTGCCTTGCACCTCCAGCAAGGCCAGCGAGTTCTCATTCCCGCTGCCTGCTTTGGAAAGGGCAAAGTACTGGGGTGCTTAGTGTCACCCGGAGCTCCCTTTGAACCTCCACGGTCTCTTACTACCTCAGTCCTGACTGTCAAGCTTTTCATTACACTGGAAACTTTTGCTTGCATAGAACAGATGACCTGAAATACTCCACTGTTGCTGTGTGTGGACACAACAATTCGTGTATGTGAAACATTGTTCAAAAGCAGTCTGTATTCTTCTGCCCTATGTCTATGTCCACACCCAAAAATATGTGTGTATTTATGAATTTATGGTAAACCAAGTAACTGTCACTCTTTTGAGTGTGGAAAAAATATTTCTTTTTTAAATTGGCATCTAAGGAAATTCCAAAGGTGTGACAAGTGGTATCCAAACAAATATTTAGGGGAATGGGTATTGCATTTTGTAAAGCAGCTACATTACATGCCATAGTTCCCTTTATACTCAGGGTGATATCCTACTCTCCAGAAGGGGACATTGTTAATACATCATCAAATAAGATTGGAAGTAATTATTAGTAACAGTGTTATTAGTAGCAGTAATGTTTGATGCTAAAGATGAGTAAAGATCATGTCACAAATCGAGCTACATCTCCTGGAGCAAGACAGACTGCTGCTATTCTGTTTCTGTTTGATGATTAGTGATAAACAGGATCCACCGAGTTATCAGAAGTAGTGCTGAGGCACCACAGGGTCTGGAGGAAGCAGAAGGCAGACTTTTGTCACATCCACAAATCCACAAATAAATGGGGCGATCATACTAGCATCACTGACATTCAGCTGAACTTGAACTTCATGAAATTTCTCATAGCGTTCTGTTTCCATACATTCAATCATTAGGTAACTTACACTTTGGGATAGAAGTATAGTATAAGATCGTGATATTAAAGTCACATGGTATCTACAATCACAAAGGAAAATCAATCTCAAGAACATTTGACCAGTAGGAGTCATTTAGCAGTTCAGAAATTCTGAAGCAGCATAAAATTATTGATCAAAACAAATTCGAAATGTTAAAGCACAACGTTTACATTTCCCTGGTCCTGAAAACAAAAAGCCCCAGTTGCCTGTGTAGTGTTCTATAAAAAGAGAAATAAATAAATAAACCCCCACATGCTGGCAAGCCAAATGAGCTATTACCAGAAGATGGCAGTGATGTCTTTTTACAGCTGCAGTCACTATGCCATTTACAAGAATAACCTAATTGCTGCATAGTTATATCATAGTAAAAAAGGGACATTGGTACAGTCAAACCAATTACCTCCTGGTATCTTCAGCAGTCTATCTAATGTGGTACAATTTTTCAGTAATTTTCAGTTCTGTTACTTTTCTTCTATTTTTAGACTATAGTTGTTTTGGAAACCATCCAAACTCCAACAACACGAGTATCATTTCAGTTGTAGCATTAACAAACAGTTTGACACACCTTAAGTTTTATTATTTCCAAATTAGAAGAATCTGGTTGTAGGCCATTTTCCCATCACTCACTAGGTCTAGGCAATTCTCATTTGCTTTGGTTTTTTGCTAGTTTAAAGGATCTGTGAAATGTAGTGAGGGTAAATTTAACATAAACAAGAACATTTACTTTATTGTATCCACCTCATAGCTGTGTATGTGAGTTCCCAGATGCTAGACCACAATGTGTTTCATTAGAGGGGAATTCCCTAACCTCAGCAGAATGATGCTACGCTTGCAAAATGCCCTTAATTTCATGTAGTGATGAGAGCCTGACAGTCATTCTCTATCCCGAATGATGCAAAGAGCTATAAAGAGAAAATCAAGGTTTCTGTTTTTAATTTCATAGGTCACAGAATTATACCATCCAGAACTAGACAAATGAGTGATTTGTGGAAGGTATGCGATGCCTTTTGCCATAAAGCCTGTCACCCTTACACACTTCATTGTCTCATCAAGAATGAGCGTGTCTGCTACTGCCAGTGCTGCCGTGAACCGAAAACCTTTCAGATCAAAGGTGATGCTGCTTATCAACAATTCAGCAATAATAATATGATCTGCCCATCTAATTTTTCTTAGAAGAATAAAGGCTTTTAAATTGAATCGTACAAATGAACTTAAACACTGTTATTTGTAATAATACTGTCTTAAATGTTTTTCTTTGCCAGTTACAGATTCCCTAAGCTCCTTATTGCTATGTAAATGTGAAAAACCCAAACCTTAGCAATGGATTGGAAGCGCTGATTCTTCTAAAGTCCCCTAAGCAAACTGAACACTGAGCTGCCATGTCAAGCCTGTTAAGTCATTTGAAGGAATTTGGGAAGTCAGCACACTTGGGGTAATTTCCTGGCAATTCATCTATAATGTCTACTGCCTGTTCCAATTTCTGACACATAGATATATTATACCCAACTGTGACCAGCCTGCATAAACAGTAAACTCTCTTGAAGATATAGAATGTGAAGAAATAGGCTTTCTTAGTAGTTTTAGAAAGGTAGATAAATCATATCGAACTTGAAATAACAGATGATCAGATCTTGAATGGCTGAATACCTGTGTATATTTTTATCTAAGAACTGAATGTAAAACGTGTCGATAATGTAACAGTATTAATTTTCTTAATTATTTCAGAGTGTTTGCCAAATACCTAAGCACCTGAAGCAATCCTACAGCACATGATTAATTTTCATGTTTATCTATCACAGGCTTCTCCCATCTATTTATAGAAAATGACTTAAATTCTTTCCAAAGTATGTTTGATTTCACTTGAATTTACCAGGCTGCTGGTGCATATTTTAAGTTATGCAGCTTTCTGAAAGGGATAGATATGTCATAGGAAGTTTGGTGGGGTTTTATTATAAAAGGGAATTGGAAGCTTTTAAAAGATCAAGGGCAATAATGCAAAGATGTAGGTCAGCTGAAATTTAAAGTTCATGGAGCACTCTGAAGGCTTTTAAATACATCTCAGTAGGAAATCTGTGAGTAGGACTGCAGGTCCTTGCCATGTGGAAATGCCTTTTCCTTATGAATTTGTTATTCTGAACTCCAGAACACTGGTATAGCCCCAAATATTTTCCCTTTCATCAGTGTCTGAAGATGTGAAGTTCGGGTGGGCTTTTCATCAGCAAAATGACAGAAACAACACATGCCCAATGAAATACATAATTATTTTATGTGTTTTGATCCACTAAATTGTGAAATTAAGAAAACTCATTGTGGATATTCTTTTTTAAAGGTGAACAGAATACTTTGGTGGATGAAGCAAGGCTGCTTTAGAAAGCTAGAGGTGTCCACTGTATTTGAAAAGGGAAGCATTTCCTTTACAAATGTATTAATAGATTAGAGCCTTCCTCAGTCTATTGAAACTAATATAATTTTTGCCATAACTAATATATTTCAGATCCCTCTTCAAGCCTGTCTTTTTCCTCCAATGTGGTACAAAGTTGATTGAAACCACACAGGTTCCCATTAAGCAGACCAAAATCTGGTGATGAAATCTAGAGAACCATTTCCTTTTTTGTTCTTTCACTCCTTTAATTTTCCTCCTGTTTCCAAAGTTCAGACTATTTCTATTCCTGGATAGAAAAGATATTTTTCACTTTTTATACTTTTTTTGGTAAAAGTAATAATAATAATAATAAAAAAATTCTCCTGAAAACATCTCTCTTCTTCACTGTGATATTCAGAACACCTCATTCTGGAAAATTTTTTCATAATTTTTTTTTTTTTAAAAGCCCATACTCATTCTACTCTGTTTGCAACTGTCAGTGATGTCATCGTGAAGGAAGAAAACTTAAAAGAAATATTTTGGTGGTTGTGTATAAACTAAAATCAGATCAAAATGCTCTCTGGTTAGGATAATTTATACCAGTTTCTACTGTGACTTTGTCTAATAAAACAATCAAATGCAAAGTTCACTCTCTGATGACTGAAGAATTGGACTGTGCAGAAAATAAAAAATTGGCAGAGCACAACATCTCAGCTGTAGGCTATAAAGGAAAAAGGAACATAGAAAAGGTCTCTGTTAAAAAGAAAAACAGTGACTGAAGAATCATTTCTACATTCTGGAGACCTCTTTTGAAAAACGATGACCCTGGTAACTGGGCAGACAAAGAACACACTATTAGTGAGCATTAACTTCAGGACTGCAGCCAAGGGACAGATATTAGAAAATGAATAAAGCACTAAAAATCTCTTTCTCTCTCAAGATTGTGGAAATATAATGGCAAATTAATTAAGAGGAACCATACAATCATGTGCTACGATCTTGTCAATTCACAAGCTAAGAAAGGTCATACGAGGTCAAACATTTGGATGCAACCCCCTCTTGGGAGCATCCAGATCAGCAAAGTCCAAACTTCTTAGACTAAAGGCCAAACACATCATTCAATAGTATCAAAGGGATGATATCCTCTTTTTAGACAGGTTCTATTCTCTGTTCTTTAGGTAGTTTAAATGAAGAGCAGAGAGTTGAAAGTGTAAGCCAAGTTTTCTAGTGGAAATTCATGTGCACTGCAGGAAAATAATTACTTATTATAGTAAGAGAGGATGTAAAGAAAGAATAACAGGCCAAAAGCTGAAAATGAGAAATTCTTGACAGTGACTGAATACTTCACTAGATTACTGTAGTGACTCCCAAGGTAAATGGTGAGGCAGGGTTTTCAATGTAAAACTGGTCTATGTAAATAAAGTTAGCTTAAAACCATAGAAATAATTATAAAAGGTAGACTTAGAAAGAAACAATTAGAAAGGATTGAACTATATTAACTTATGCTTTGGTTAGAATTTATCTCATCTAAGTTAACCTCTAAAATCTGACCCTCTTTGAGCTTGTTTTCTAGGATCCCCAATAATTAGTGGGACAAGACAGAGGCAATTCTAAAGGGCGAGTCTGCTCTTTGCATTCTTAGACACTGTCTTTAGGCTCGCCTTCCAGATGTGCCTGTTTCTCTCCACAGAGTTTGGAAGAAGCTTAACAAATATCTTGGGCTAGAGACATAACTTTTTGATGATTAGCGTGGAAATGTATCCCATCCTCATTATCTCTATTCTCCATTCACTCTCTGAAAACATGGATGATTGCACGACAAGCTCACAGGAGCTCTGGCTTCAATAGGGAAGCTATAGATGGTTTATAATCCAAACACTACGAAGACCCATAGAAATGTATCTGCTGACAGCGATAGAATAGGAATCTGGAAGGAACCTTAGAATGGTATGATTTAATCAAGTTTTTCATATCCATATTCTAACATAGTCAAAAAAGTCAGACTACGTGCCCAAAATAACTGAAATTGCTATTTCAAAAGCAGTCATTGGTCTGTCATTATAACCATCATTTGGTAGAAGTCTTTCACTACCACACCAGTGATAGAAATGCTGTAGTCACCACAATGATTTGAAAGAGACAGTATTGTAACTTTTCAGTCGGCTTCCTAAAAGGTATTACTTCTTCCTGAAAACCTTGTTTTAGTTATACCTTTTGACTTGGAAAACACTGACCAGTGGCATGGAGAATAATGGTAAAGGCAGGGTATTTTTTGACTGAGTCCACCGCTTGGTTTAATGAGGAAGACTGTCATTGTCTGAATTGTTACAGATCACTTTGACAGTTAACGAAAAAATGGAGGACAAATTCACTTGGTGCCTCTTCAGTTCCCTCTCTGATGTTTTTTAACCAGAGTTACAATAGTATCCCGTTTCCCTGACCTGTATAAGGAATGTGGGCTCAGTTACTTTTTCGTTTTAAAAGTCAAAGATTCCAGCTGGTAACAGCAGCTTTTCTGCCCTTTGAAGTAGAGATAACAGATAATATTAGATTTACAAAAGCCCAGCAACATTTATTAAATTTTAGAAGCCTTCCTTCTAAATACACAATATCCTTTAAAAACTTGATCTAAGGGGGATTATGAAAGATAGAGTGCAGTAAGAGAAGAGAGGCTGCTGCCTGGTGCAGTTCAGAAGCAATAGAGAACACGCTGCAGAGTATTTTGTTCTTCAAGTGATTTTCATTTGCTGCTTTATTAGTCATGTACAGTTTGAAACTGAGAACAGAGCTAATCTGACAAGATATATGCATCTGCTAGAATTGATCTACCAACTCGTGGTATTCACTAACTTGGTGCCCGAGCTCTCTACTCTACATAGTGCGATTTTTCCTTTTCTGGAAGCGATGATTAGCAACACACTAGAGGGTCACTCTGAGGGGCAGGAAACATCTATGTTTCTTCTGAACAGACAGGCAAACACACATGCTTACAGAGGAAATTTGACAGTAATATTTCTTTCCTTTTATACACATAAATAAGATAAAGAAATTGGTTCACACCACTTTTCAGAGAGGTAAAAGTTGCAAAAGTGAGAATATATCTGAATTAGCGATAACCAATAGGAATAATATGTAAGTAGGTACTATTCTTGTAGTGAGATTAAAGACTAGCAATGATTAGCAACTCATACCTCTATTAATGTGTTCTGTCAATTTATATGATGATAATAACCGTCAAATAATTAGAGTTAATTTGAGTCTTCAGATTCTACTCCATATAGGGAGAACACACAGACAGGCACACTACCTACTGAAACACTGAAGGTCAAAGAAGATTTTCCCCTAATCATTTTTCACTCCTCAGGGAAAGTTCTTCTCTTGTAGCAGAAAGATTAAGAGGCTGAAGCCAAAGCTCTGAGCGGACAAGGAAGGTGTGGCATGGGCATTCAGTCCCTGCTCTTCTCATGCAGAAGAAACACACAAAAGTGTGTGGGCAGAAAATGGCCCAGTGTCCCTCGTGCATGCTCCGCTACCTAGAAAATATGGAACGGAATGTTCCATTTTATTTGATTTTTAAATATCTCTTCCAAGTTATGCTTCATTTCAAAGATGCCAGCGATTTATCAGGCCTAGGTATGACTTGTTCCGTAATTAAAATTTTTGGGGACCAGTATGTGATGTGAGAAGTCCAGCTTCCAGCCTTTGGCATTCCTGCAAGAATTCAGGGTGAAAACTTTATATTAATAAAGGAGAAAATATGAGCAAAAGCTTCTCTTAAACCAATCAGCTATCGAGCAATGAAGTGATACAAAATATAACTATTCTAATTGAAAGGTTTGCTTTTATTTTGGGGGCGTGTTGGGGTATTTTGGGGGTGTTGTTGGTATTTGGGGTTTTTTTTGGAAAGAGTCTTTGGCCAATTTGGAAAATCTTCCACTCAGGTCTACTTTCATGTAAACAGAAGACCTCATTATATCAAGCCCCAGAGAAAAAAAAAAAAAAAAAAGAAACAAAATGTCGATGATGGAAAATGTGCACTAACTCTTTTATTAAGACAGAAGTTGCAACATAATTGACTGATGTAAAATTCCTAGTGAATACAACTTTCAGAACACTCCAGTTTCAGCTGAACCAGATGTCTGGTGCATATGTGGAATTCCCGAGGTGACCTGTTTATGAATACTTGACATCAACAAAGACATAGGAAAAGATGTGAACGTAGAACATTCATTGTACCTGTAAGCTTTATACTGCATGTGTTCATCTTTAGGGAAATAGCTGGAAATTTAAAGTAACTCATGTCTTTTGTTCCATCTCTGTCTCATCAATCAGTAAGGTAAGGATTTCTAATGTTTTGCTGGTGCCCCTCTGAAATCTGTGTAAAGTTCTGTCGTTAGGCAGCTATAGCTGTGGTTTCTGGCCAGCTCTAGGACTAAGGGAGAACATTTTTTTCCTGGATATTTTTTTCCGTGGAACAACCCCTCACCCCTTCCAACTCAGCCTCATTTGAATGGAAATTTGAATGGTACATTAGGTGCTTGGCTGAGCAATGGAATATCTGCCAATTTGTCATGCCAAATGATTGAATTCAGCACAACAAAAAGAGTAGTGAGTTACACATTACAGTCCAGTCACAGTACGTTAAAGTCTGACATACACAAGACTATTCCAAATTCAGTCTTCCTTTTGCTATTATCATTTTAGCGATCGGCAGCTATGTGACCTTTGTGCTTATATTACTCTTCAGCCTACAACTTATGTCAGGTTTACAGGGAGTCACCTGGACAGAAGATGGCTGAAGTTGCAGCAACTTTAGCATGTCTGCATGACTGACCACTACTAACAAACCTGTTCTGTGCTTTACACCAGCTATCTAAAGCTGTGACCTATTGGTTATAGATCAGCATGGGCAATTAGACATGGAGCTGTAAGACTTCCTGATTTATTGTCTCACAGCTTCCACTTGTACCTTATCACTGTCCTGAAAGTAAACATCTTTTAATGTAGTTTGTAGGAAACCTGGGATCTTTTGCATGAATCCCTCAACTTTCAATAGATGCAAAGAATTGTAACATTCTTGAACATTTATAACTTCTCGTGTTACACTGTATGGCAGTTTTGTTTAGAACGAAAGTTATTTGAACTTTGAAGTTCCTAAACCTGAGTTTCAAAAAATAAATCAAGTGTGAAGTATGAGTCTATGTACAATTTCCTTGGATGTCCTACTTTTTTCAGTACAGTCAACACAGCTGTTCCATTCCTCCACTCTAGAATTACACGAAGACTTTTTCCAAAACAGGTGTCCATTTTGTCTTCTAAATAAACAAAGCCCAAAAATAGAGCACAAAGCAGAATACAAAGCTTAGCGTTTTATTCTTTAAATCTTTTCTGTAGAAAGTTTTGATCAGGTTTGTTTTACACCGTGCTGCGTACCTGCTTCTAACAGCCATGATCTATGATGCTGAAATAACAGTACACAGCATGAATATTAACCTACGTCAACATCTCACGTATAGGGATTTGTAGTTAGCTGTTACATCTATCCGGAATTTGTGTATTTATGGTAAATCATGTATCACTTTAGAAATGCATAGTAAGATTATCAATCAGAGAGCTAGGCAGTTTACTCGAGAGAAACAATGGACAGCTGAATTATAGCCTTTTTTTTGCTACAAGCAGTGCAATTTTCCTGAACATTTTTTTTAATAATTCATCAGATGGTATATGCCATCCAGATGTATTTCATGTACTCACCTGTGAACTGAAATCTACAGCTACTTCCTCATGACATGTTATCTAAGTTAGGTATTCTATAGGTTTTGTTAACTGATTTGATTGTCTAAGCTTTACAAACAGCTGTAGCTTTCAGTTAGGAAATTAGGTAGCCAGTGAACCAAAGGGATAAAAAGATTAAAACAGGATTTGTTGAAACTTTCTTAATTTTCAAGTTTTCTGAGGGTAAAAAGGATATGTTTCTTCACTAAAATGTCCTTCTTTTCCCAATTATGTTCATTTCTTTTCCTTATCCTTTTATCCCTTTTCCTTATGCGTATGAAGTGTAGCTGTAGAAGGCTATGCATATGGATTTGCCTCCTACTAGATCGGCCTCTTCTGTCTGGCCTACTCCTTCACATGATCATTTATGCAGAAAATGACACTCTGTGTCACACTGCAGATCCTCAGGTTCCTCAGTCTCATACCCCACACCTTCTTTCTGTCAACTAATGTTCCCGCTTCCCAGCACAAATATCAAAACGCAAAATATCAACCCCATCTTTATGGAAACCCTTATACAAAGAGACACAAATGTGGATCTATTTGATCCATGTTAGCAAGCATGCTCACAAATATATTTTACTCCCATTCAACCAGCTCTTCAAGAAATGTTTGGATAAGATTAAGAAAAGAACATATGTAAGTTGCTTACCGAAAACCATTTTATATCTGTCATTTTATGTAATATAAACATAAGCTGAACGTCGGGAGAAATTTCCTGAGGTGGAGATTGGCACTGAAATAGTTTTCCAATGAAAATTGAGTAGGAAGCCTTAAGAGATTTAAAGCTAGACAAGATAAAATAAAAGACTGTAGGGGAAAACATTGCAGTGATAGAGAGCGAGAATATGTTTAATAGGTCTTTTTCCATCTCTCACCTCTGTGCTTTCATGATTATTTTTTTCTGCCTGAGAAATTTTGAAAAGCTTCTTTTTGATAAACAGAATGATTCTGTTCTCTAAAGCTATATGATTTTAGACAGCGAGTAACTCAAGAGCTTTGAGTTAGTGCTCTTGAGGTAGCACTTGAATGATGATAGAACAAAATGGAGCACCAATTAAATACATTTTAAGGATAATTACAAAAAAAAGTGATTTTAATTTAAAATACATTGATGCCATTCTGCCAAAGCTACATTAATTCTAAAGAACACTAAAAATGGTCTACTAATCTCATTTATTAGAAACAGCAGACTTAAAACAAACTAAACAAATACTGATGATTTCTCTGTGTTGCCCCTTAACTTCTGTGGAGATTTGGGGAGATGACAATTTTGTTCTGTATTTGAACAACACCTTACACAGCTGAGTTTTATTCTGTCTCTCAATGCAACGACTACAAATCCATAGGAAATAGCAACATAACCTACCTTGCTGATAGAAAATTTACCAAAGTGGGGCATATATTTAAAAACATCTGGTTTCCAAAAAAAGAAAATAGATATCTGTTCATAGGTGTAGGGAGAACAGGTGTAATAATGAAAACGAAGCATTATGCTTAAGAAGAGGCAAAACTGCTGTTTATTTATTTATGAATAAGAAATTACAGGACTGAATATGAATTGATGAAATTATTAATAGTTTTTGAAACCTTGGTAGTTCTCCCAAGAGATTCTTCTCACACCATGTAAAGTTAAAAGCAGAGAGAGACAATCAGTACTGAAGACCAATAAATATACAAAAATGCTCTGGATTTTTTTCTGTAGCTTCACCTGTATTCAAAAATAATACTAATTTAATTAAGCTGATATAAAGGTAGTCAGATCTGTACAAACTTAGTACCGGTAGCAGTTGAACCCTTTTCCAAATTAAAGTCACCAAGTCATGTGAGAGTTGTTTAAGCAAAGGTTTCATTGGTTTGCATGTATCTATTGTACAATTAGTGTAACTTCTCTAGGATCAACAAGGTTTGAAATGCAACCTAGAAGAGGGGTGATCTCCATTTGGTAAGAGATACTGTCTCCTGGGTTCACAAACACTGGATTTGTTAAAAAGGCTTTAACTAATTATGAAGAAAGAATGGTGACTTTCCCTGAAGTCAGAAGATTTCAAACGTACTTCTCATGTGCAAAAGATAATTATTCTGCAAAGGATAGAGGACCAAAGAAGAAAGGGGTGGGAAACCAAAAAGAAAAAGACTGAAGGTAAACAGCAAAGAGGGGCTTTTGAAATGCGAGAAGGTTAAACAAGTATTAGAGAAAATAGCTTTAGTAATACACTGAAGGAAAGATGTTAATTACAACTCCAAAAGACATGTGGTAAAGATTTTTTTCTGGTAACGTGTATATAACAGGAGCATAATAAAGAAACAGAGATCAGAAGAATTACATAAACTATTAAAATATTGTTTATTACTGAAGTTAGTTTTACTTTAGGATGTTATTAATTAGCATAAATTAGTGTGAAGTCCTTGGCTTCAATAAAACTACACTGATATCCAATAGATGAAGGTTTGGTAACTTTTATGCAGCTATCAATATCCTAACTTTAATAAAATGCTTCTTATTATTTGATATCTCTTTCTGTGATTTCCTTGTCTAGTCTCAGGATCTGTCTTGTTCTGTAATTATGTAAAGACAGCTGGCTACAGCTGTTTTTACAGCAGTTCTGATTTGTTTTCTCACTTCTGTACCAAGTTTGGGGAATTCTTGTGCTTACTTGAACTGAATTTATCCCGTCCATCTAAGGATTTTGTACGACTCTGACAGTTAAATGGATGAGGATCCTTTAAAAGCTGAAAGTCCAATAAAGAAAATTATCTTTAATTTTGTTTTTGCATCTTTGACTGGTTGAAAACCTCAAGAGAATAGACTTTAGGGTGTGTTTTTTCTTTCATTTTTATTAGTTTAGACAAATACTTACTGTTAGTTCATGATATGCTACACTTTCTGACAAAACTTGCAGTAACCTTCCACCTAAAAATGAAAACACTGTAAAATAATATGCCTTACTTCTTTCATATTCAGAATTATAATTACAAGACAAGACAAATTGCAAAAGCTGCACACCTTTATCCTGGTGTACACACCAAGGCATCAACTGAGTGAATGCAGTAATCTGTAAGAAAAGGAAATGAGATGGTCACTTCAGTCATGCAGTAACCTATGCAGTGTGAGGAACCTCACACCAGCCCTTCCCACTTCCCCAGAAAATACTTTACCTATATTTCCTGGCTTTCACAACATGGAGTTCTATGAAGTACAGAAAGAATATATCTCTTGATGCTGAAATGTTAGATATTTCAGGTGGGACATTAATATATCTTTACCAAAGTGTCCAATATTAGATGATTACATCTACAGAGGTTCTTTTTATTATCAGTGCAGAGCGATGGAGTACTTTTCCACATGTTGACTCATTTTAATATAGTTATCTGAGATAGATCAGATGCCCTGATCTTAAATGCCTATTTCTTTTCAATGACTATTCAGAGGTCCAAGGCTGACTAACTCAGACTTTGAAATATACCCTTTTTGATACAAAGATTAAGGAAGCAAAATCCTGCTGCATAAGGTCTGTTTTGCAAAGCTTCTTCACAGCTGTAACTGTAAACTGTACCTTCTCACCTAGACTGGTCATTCAGTGCCTTTAACCACAGGCCAACTAATCCATGCATTTGCGAGGATGACTCCTTTCCTTCCGGCAACGGGTGGAGAAACATGTCGTGATTCTTAACAGAAATAAAAACCGATGAGTGATGCTCAGCTACTGTCAGCTCAGCACCATTTTGGTCTCTCTCAAAAAGAGATTTTAAGTAGATGGTGGAGTTATTACCAGACAAAATTAGAAGGATATCACTGCAATCCCTGGACAGGAGGACTGATATAAAACAGGGCCATTGAGAGTGTTATAAAAAGCAAAATATCTCTCCTCCCCACCCTGCTGCAATGCTGTCTGTACTGAAGCAATGTAACTCTAGCAGTAATTGCACAATATGGTACTGTATTAATGCCACCCTGAATAAAGGTGATTACATTTTTAAACGTCTTTAAAATAGCATATTTTCCTGATAATCTCTGATAATAGTTTTGCTTCACCATCTGTCTAGCTAACTCCTGATTCTTTGTTAAAGGCAAGGAATATAAGCAGATGCAGATGGCATCAGAATCCAGGATCTCTACAAAGATTTGCATGAGCAGAACAGGCAGCACATGTATAAGGTTACCACGCAGTGGATTTGCATACCAAATAGCAAAACAAAATAGGAAAAAAAAAGACACTGCACTACGTATGTGGTATATGCCGTGATCACACTAGGCAATGGTGTTTCATGTGCTATTAGGGCATGTATATCACATCAAATATTAAATGCTTGTAGAAACAACAGAAGGTACTGAAAGATACCTTTGTTTCCTGGAGTTCTTTAGATGCCCTAAGGGGTTAGGAGAACACTGGAAATCTGTTACACTGCTAACACTATCAGAAAACAAAGTTTATACATCGTTCTTTTAAGAAATGTTTTATATTTTCAGGATTTTACACAGTAGGACTTGAAGCTTTTACAGCTTTATGAAAATTAATGTTATGTGAATGGAAAACATAGTAATCTAATAAATAACAATTCATTAAATAAATACTTCAGTCCATTTTTTATCGGTTCCATTACATAGCTAGACATAAACTAAGAACTCTATTTCATGCTAATACTTTCTGATTGTTTTTCTTATTGTTTAAATGAGAAAACAAATTGGAGCTTTTGATATCCCTGAGAATTATAGACTTCTAGAGCAATGCAACAAAAGACCAGACTTGCTACTGGATCCCATTCTCCTGAGAAAGGAGGAATTATTTCCATCCCAGAATGACAAAACCCACCACCACCACCACCAAAACAAAAAAACGCATATGAATAAACAGATTATGTTAGAAAGAAAAATTATGTTTTATCTACAAAACAACCATGATGTAACATTTTTTTCTAAGCTGTATTTCTGCCATGATGTATCAAAACATATTCTTTTTTTAAGGAATAGATATACTGTTCAAACCAGCCCTACTCAAAAGAAAATGAGGAAGTTTTAGCAGAGCTCGGTTCTGACTGGAAATTTCTCTTTTCCAGGATACTTTCTGGTTAGATCTCTCTATGCTATTCAATGACAATAATTAAAAAAAAAAAAAAATCACTAGGAAACGTAGTCTTAAACCACTGAGATCCCTTGAGAGACTCCTGTTCCTGGGGGTTTTAATTTTCCATCTGCTGGTCTTCTACTGAGTACCTTGTTGACCAAAGAGGATTTATACCGTCTTTTTCTACTTGCTTAGAACAAATTATTAATTCATAACTAGGCTGGGTGGCATATTCTGATTCTTACTCAGGTCTTCCACTGAGGTAGCAATATCTTTTGGTATTTGGTAGCCTATACCACAGCCTGTTGGATTTCTACCTGTGCACCTACTAGAGTCATCCAAACTTTGGGCTAATGGCTTAGAAAAGGTTCCAAAGAGAAGTTTTTACCTAATACGCAAGTTTTTTAATTAACTGGTAACAGCTCATTCCTGTAATCTGGTTCCAAATAAATTAAGAAACCTTCACTTTTTGGCCCTTTTACAGTTTTTTATTTCCTGTTATTTTATTGCACTTGCACATGCAGGTCCATTGCTGCATCCACCCCACAAGGATTCTCTCTCCATGTTTAGTAGACATGAAACAGTTAAGTTGCCTCCTCTGCACTGAGTTACTGGTGGCATTACCATCCCGACATTGTGTACAACCAGAAATGTACCGACTGTGTTGAGGCAATTCAATCAAATTGATGTGAACTTTGAATGTTTATCAGATCATGAGCACTTGACCCTGCTGTGACACTTCTGGTCTGCTTTTCAACCTTCTTCTCCTCTACAGTGATATATGCCAGCATTTGAATCAATAGCATCTTTTTAGTTGAACTGAAATGTATGGTTCTGTTTGCTGTGTTTTCACCGGAGCACTTTAACATCTTCATAAAGATGTTATGGAACAGCTTGCAAAGCAGCTATTTTCATCACAGTTCATAAGATATGTGCAAACCAAATATTCACAGTAGAGCCTTGCATTTTTTCTGTCTTTGAAGATCCAAAGCTCTGTTGCATGGGTATCTGTAAACACCTTTTACTCTGACAAAAGCAATTTTTGCATAGACCTTCTGATCTGTTTTAGCCATTCTGGTCTTGGCTAAATTACACTTTGAAACATATCTTAGCATTTCTTTCCCAATAATAATAATATCAATAAAGTAATTACTACATATATGTGTGTGTCGTGACAATTCAAATTCTTCTGGTGTTAAGATTTTTCCTATTAACCTCTGATCTGATAGTATTTAAACAAAAGGGACATGCTTATCAGTCTTAATTTGATGCAGCTCCACTGAGTTCAGGAGAGCTACTTTATTTTACACCTCGTAAATATTTGGCCCTTGGACAAAAATAGATTCAAGAGAAATAATGGATATAGAGGTGAAAACAACATCAAAGCTGATTGCTTCCCTTACATCTCCCTGGTTCACTGTGGCACTATCTCTTCCTGTCTCTCTCTTGTGAAAATTTCTCATGATATTACCCATCACTAATCATGTAACTGTGGTTTATAGTCTATTCTGGTGGAAATACCGGCTTCAGGAACGTGGGGTAGCATATGAGGAATGGACAACACGTATTTTTTGTGCTGAAAATAGATTCTGGTGCCATGAATGTTGTGCAGAAGATACTTGGAAATGGTATCTTTTTAAATTATTTTTAAAACCAATAGGTTACTGTGTGTTCAGCTCTGACTTCTGAGAGGAGAAACAAATTACTTTCTCTGTATTCATCTTTGTGCTATCATCCCACAGGAGGCAGCCTCTAAAAGCACAGACGTTATAACTATCCCATTCCCAAAGAGGGAATGACTCTCTGTATCTTGTTTTTGCCATTGTCTATTCACAAAAAGGCAGATACATTTTTAGCTTTGCTGTGATCCTGCTGCCCTAAGGAAAGAGGATGTGGCTGGTTGTAACAGGATCACTGTTTGTTTGCTCTGTACTGAAATTACATTAATCCCATGCTCTGGGGCTTCCAGTGGGCTCTAATGACTGAGGGGGGAGGAAGGGAAGAGGTGGCTCCTACTTTTATGGCTTTTGTGATTTCCTGTAGGGCAAAGAGATGTACCACAGCTAAAATGGCCATGAGGCAAGGTGTTCAGAGATAACTAGGAGAACTTCAGTTTCTCAGAACCTAGCTGACATATTTTCCTCACACACTCAAAATTAAACTGAGCTTAAGACCAGGGGTAGGAAGGGACTTTTCCCTCCGGTCAGTTTGGAGGGAACTGTGGGTTTTTCTTTCATTGGGTCCGCCACTGGAGCATGAGTGATCCTAGAGATCCTAACAGTTTTCCTTGGACCTGTAACCCTTTTCATTTACCAAATTTTCTTACCCCTGGTAGCTAGCATAATATTCTTTCCTGCTCTGTTTCCATGGGAAATTACATTTCTTCTTTTTGATTACAGGTCTTATATTTTTAAATGGATGCTGGAAAGGATTTTTTAGCTTATAGTGTGTGGGAACTTGTACTGCAGAAATTGTTTGGATCCTCTGAAATTAGACATCAAGCACATTATTTCCTGTGATTTCAATGGAATTAGTATAAAGGTGCTCATGGTGTTGTCCAGTCCTACATTCCTACTGTAAAAGAACTCCTGGAACAAGAAAAATTTCATACCAAAAGATCAAATTTGACAGAGCACTGATAGGAATATAAGGAAGGGAAAGTAAAAAAGGATGCTACAGTCTTATCTCAAAATCAGTAATGTTTATTGAACTTCTAAAGCCTTATCATAGCTCCTTCACCAACACAAAAACAACTTAAAATCAACATAATAATTAAGTGGGAATTCTGCTTGCCTAAAGATGTCTAGGTGGCTTCACTCAAGCATCAAAATGGCATCAAAGATACAGGCAGAGAATGGACCAGTGACAGCCAGTGGTAGATTTTGTGTGCCATTGTTTGCAGACACGGGCTTCTACAGTCTGGTAATTTATCTCCTAGACAATATGTATATTTGGTCAAAAACTAATACACTTTGCAGTCTCTGGGCAGTCTCTGGCTCACTCTTTCCAGGGACTACAGTATCACCTAGTAAAATAAATTATTTTCTGTTCAGAGTAATTTTCATTTTCTTTCCTCCTTTAATTGTAGATTACCTGAGAAAAATTAAATACGTGACACACAAGAAAAAAAAAATCTTCACACATTTTTATTTTTTTCTTAGTTGTTCCATTACAGAAGGAAAGATTTTATAACTTGGTGCCAGATCAAGGAAACAGTGGATATAGGATTATGTAGTAGCACAGCTCAATTTTGCTTTTTCATTATTATTCATTTACCTGATGTGGTCATGTTCAAAGAACCAGAAGTAAGTGGTTTAAATGAGATAGCATATCAAGGAAAAAATTTACACCCATGCTTCTCAGAGAGAGGTAAACAAATCTGTACAATCTGCAAAACATCATCATACTGCAGATATGTTTAGCTAAGCACAAGAAATTTAAAAAGTCCATATGTATGCATTGCCATCCCATTCCTCAGCACAGATGTTTTCAGAGAAAGAATACAGAATGACTTAACTGGGAATTCAGCTAACCCCTTGACTCTCATCCAAAGTCTTTAGCAGGTGACTTGCTAGGCCTACTGTGGCTTAAATTTCTTTCCACTTAATCTTTTTCTCTAGTAGGTTGCAGCTGTAGATATGTGATGGGAGAGTTATATTTGAATGGGATATCAGATCGTATCACCCCAGATACTTTAGCTAAAGAAATAAAACCAAGCCTGTGCTTGTTTGTTGCTGTGCATTTGCCATCTTTTTTCTTAATACTGCATGGAAAAATATGCATTTAAACAGCAAATACTAAATGGACTTTCTTTGCAATCCCCTACTGTGAGCTCTACAAGAATCATTTTGTGTTTGGAGATTTAAAAATCTCAACAACTCGAGGGCAGTGACAGTAACTGAATTATGTCTTCTGAAGTTTAGTATTCTGTCACATTAGATACTTAGTCCCATCTGAAGCTCTCTGAACACTAAACTCTTAACTAGTTATTCATAGATGATTTTTGCAGTATATACATAATTTACGTCAACTTCCTTTCTTTTCTCCAAGGGAGCTGGTGTTAACTGACTATCTAGGAATGCTTGGGAAAGCCTAGCTGGTCTTCATACAAGAAATACAAGAAGTGGGAGGTATTAACCAACGTAATATCTGGAGACCGTAGGTAGCACAAAATGTTTATGATTGGACTCATTAATAGTCAGGGTAAAATCTAAGGAACAGAATGCAAATTTCCAAATACACCTGGACTTAGAGTGGTTTAGCACCCTTTTGCCCTCTGTGCTTTTCCAGAGATCGACTAAATTTTGACAGCATTTAAAAGTTTCCAAAGTGTAATAGTGCTGACTGGAATCTGCACAGAGCTGCACACTGAGGCCCTGCCTCCCACGCTCTCTTCTGTCCCTGCTGCTGAGGATGGCACAAAATGGTCTGGTTGGGAAAGGGTCCTCTCAGGCCAGTTTCTGACTGCCTTCCTTGGTCTCAGCACTGGAAGAATTCTTTTCCATCTGTGAGTTTTCAGATTCCCTACCTGGTCTTTTTTGTCTTCTTTTCAAGCTAGGATTAAAAAAAATAATAAAATTGTGCTTGAAATAACATTTAGGGAATCCTATTGGTAGCATTTCAACATTTTTAATTCCTTTATTTATTTCTTACTTGTTTACAATAAGAATAATGAGAAAAGAAACAAGACTGAAATAACAAATTAATTCTCCAGTCCGCAGCTCAAGCTCTGATCTGTGATTTTAAGGATAAGGAAGTAAAGCAATGGTTTCCTGCAACTTGCACCTAATTACAACAGTGTGTTCAAGTGGGAGGAAATAAAATGTGTGCTGGCTTTGTCCACAGAGGCCCAGCGTGAGGCAATATAAAAGAGTGGGAGCTCTGTGATGTATAGTATATCTCAGCCACACAAGCGAATCACAGTCACTTTCCAATAGCTGCATTGTGAAGGAAGGTATGCAAACAGAATTGCTGAAACAAACATTCAGCCAACTGGACTTGTGTGGGTAGACACAGGTGGTTGTTGGCTGGTTGTGATTTCTGTTACTTATTTGAAGTGGCACAGAAGAGATGCGGCAAATTATAATGCTTGATTTTAAATTGGCTCATTTAATGTGTCTATGTGATGTGGTGGGAAACGGAAATTAAAAACATTATAACCCCTCTCTGGAATGGCACTGACAGGACATGAAATTCCAAAAGCCTCAGATGCATTCACTATGTGGATTAAACCTGAAGTGACAGTTACCTTTCCAAGTACGTGACTGCAGTCTTGGAATGTGCTTCTGAACAGAACAAGGACGTTGACACCCAGACCTCACATTGCAGGATGAGCCTGGTCCTGCTTCCTTTGAGGCCTTTAACAAAGCTCCCATTGACTTCAGAGGCACAGCATTATGCCCTATACAGGGAGATATTCTTTCTGAAGAGCAATGTTTTTGGAAACTGTAGATATTTGCATGCCTGAGATACACAGACAAAACAAATGGTCTATTTACATGTGATTTGTCAAAGTATTTGTGAAGAAGGTTGCATTTGTGTTCCCCACATGGTGGAAACTTTAATCTTTCAGTGGCACTCTGAAAAATTTTGATGGACAATATTCTATTTCACAAAAGACAAAGATTTGCAGTATCAAGCTGTTATTCTTGGACAGTTCTCTCTTTCCTATTATAGTCCAAGAAGTCACCTAAGATAGACCAAGATCTTTGTTAAGCTCTAGCTCTTAAGCCCCAACTTTTCCCTCTACATGTGGTCCAGTATCTTTCCAACTTTTTTTTGCACCTTTCCAGAACTGATAGTATACATATAAATCTCATCTTATCTTCAAGAAACAGCTTGTGGCAAAGCATTAGTTTTCTACTTATCATAACATCTCTATCAACACTGATCATAATTCATGTGTTGACAATGAATTCAATGGCCAGCCATTCTTATGTCAGGGACTTCTGAGAGCATAATATAGAGTAAATAAAGGGTAGATTAGGTTACAGAGGGGATGAAAGTATTATACTTTCTATCAAGTGATATTACAACAAACTCTTAAGCATGGACTTGACTTCAAAGGTTATGCTAAAATGCATTTCTGAAGCAAGTCTGAAATTATATTTTCTTTGTAACAAAAGGCATCTTTTTGCATGATGTTCACAAGCTTTGATGGTTGTCCCCTAGATACAATCTGCTACAAATACTTTCAGGAATAACACTTTTGACTTCTGTAGTCATAGAGGAAGAAACTTCAGGAAAACTAAAGACTTATGCTATATATTGCACATATTGTATAGTAGTAAGTAGTATGTGTTATTACTTAGTGTTATCCACTTTTTAATAAGTTCCATGTGATTATTTCATAGGCAGACTAAAGTAGTAAGTGTAAGCCAGATGGACAATGGCTCAAAAATGCACATTATTACTATTTCCTCTTGAACTAGCAGAATAATTCATGACCCTTTTATATGCATGTCCCAGAATGTCAGGGAGAGTGGGCAGCTCTGTAAGGAAAGGTGACCCCAGGCAGGCCAGGCAGTGTCTTCACCAACAAAAAGGTCCCACAGTAAATAGAGGCTAGTGGTTGCCAGACAAGTCTGTAGTGATAAGGTAGAACCAAGTTAAGCCAGCACTGTGCAAAAAGAAGCAATGCTTACAAATTGCAACCACACAACATCCACTTAGATATTTGGGGAAAAAAATCCCCAGTGAAGGTAGCCATACATTGGAAGAGGGTCCCAAAAGGTTGGGAATTTCTCCATCTTTGGAGATATTTGAAACTTGGATAATAAATGCCTGGAAAACATGACCTAAGTTGGTCACTCTTTAAGCCAGGTGATCTCCAGAGATGCCTTCCACCATTAATTATTCTGTGATAAGTTATCTTGATCATTGTCCAGCTCCAAGGTAGAATTAAATCTACCTTTCAGACACAATGAATCACAAAGCATGGTAGTTCTTAAGCTAAGGATGAATTTGAAAGTAGCTGCTGTTGTGAAGAAGGTAAATTTCAGCTTGGGATAGAATCAGAATTATTTCATTCTACCTCGTGCTAGTGAGATCTCAGTTGAGGAGTGGTGTCCAGTTCTTGTAATCTCATTAAAACGTAGCTTTACAAAACACATAACCCAGAGAAAGTCTAGAAGACAACAGTAAAAAGAAAATGTTTGTTCAAAACTTTAACTCATGTGGAATGGTTAACATAGAAAAAGAGAGATGAAGAAAAAGATGTTATAAAATTCTGACAATAGATAAAAGGTATGGTTAGAAGGCTATTTTTCAAATTGATCTTCTTGAATGTCTTAAAAAGAATAAGTGATTTTTTTGTAGTAAAGAGGGGTCAGGTTAGGCAAAAGACAAGCTATTCTAATTCTGCTCCTTATTGTGAACACTGTTCGAACAAACTAGCTAGAGACGTTATAAGATTCCTCTTCTAGGAAATTTTGTCAGAGCAAGTTTAGACAAACATCTGCCAGGGAAGTTTTCTCGCTCTTCTGTGACTGCACTGAGGAAAGAGAATGACAAACTAAAGACTCTACAGAGAAACTTCAAATGAAGAAAGGGGTAAAACAGAGCAGGGGGAGAAATGGAGGTTAAAGTATACATCGGGGTTAAAAATTATGATGAATGAAGCAGATTGAGCCAGTGCACTTTCCTGGGGGAAGATTCTCACTGTTTTATTTTGAATGTAAAAAAGTGAAATTTTCCCGTTCCCTTAATAATAAAAGTACTTTGCAATTCTATAGTGTCTTCATCTTAGGATTTCAAAGAACTGTAATGAATTAAGCCTCGCAGTTTTCCTCCAAACAAGATAGATGGGCTCCAAGTGCTTCCCTTTGTATTTCAGTCTGGCTACCTACTTTCGAATGTCATCGTTCTCCAATGGAATGAGGAAACATGAGTAATGGAGGAATGAATATCTTTCAAATTGAACACATGAAAGCATAGTTTTCACGAAGGCAGTTTTCCCATCCTGACACTTAATGCAAACACAGTGACCCACATACATTCAGAATGGGACTGACAAAAATTACGTTAACCGCTTGATTTAAAATCAACAGCTGACTTCAAAAGAAAAGAAGTGTCACAAATATTTTTCTTCTAATAAGGGAGTATTGCCATATTCTCTCATTAATATGGTAAATAGTCATATTGTGCACATTTTAACACATGACTACTTTGAAGTCTGTCTTCAAAGTAGGCAAGTAGAGCTACATGCTTTTGCTCTAAACTTCAGAGCAGGGAGCATTCTGCACTTCTGTCTCTTCATCTACTGGTCTCCTGAGCTATCAGTCTTTCAAAAGCAAAATATCCCTCACCATAATGCCGCTAATTCACAGAAGGCTGAAGCGTTTATTATTACTAGAAAAATGTGAAAATGAATGAATGTTCCATTATGAGTAAATACAGACAGATGGAAGAGATACTAATAATAGATCCCCCTACAACAGACCTTTTTCATTAAGATGATTCCATGTGACTCTAACAGAAGCAGGTCAAATGTTGGATTTGGGGATACATGGGATATTTTGGTATTCTTAAAAGTTTTCAGTCTGAGTTGGTATGTAAATGGTAAAATCCTGACATTTTCTACAGAAAGGGAATTCAAAGACATTTTTGCTTAAGAACAATTTGATTTCTTTCTCTCTCTTTCCCTCCTTCAGAAAGCAAAAACCCCTAAAAAGGCAGAAGACTTGGTCTGAGAAACTTAGGGCGAGAATCAGCCCTGAGAGCCTCCTGGAGCTCAAGTTATCATCTAACAGGGGCTGGGAGAGGAGTGGTCCTGGGAGATTTGTGAGATCCGGAATGGATCCCTGCTGCATCACCAGCTCTGCTCAAACCGCCCAGGGGTGTCCTGGTACGAGCTGCCCCTCCAGGCGCCCCGCTCCAGGAGCGCAGCCTGGCAAGGAGGCAGTCCCCAGCCTTTGGAAATCAGTCCTGTGGCTTGTTCCTGTAACTCAGGTCCTCGGAAGGGAGGGGCTTCCTGGCTAAAGCAAATCTGCTTGGCAGACCTGATTTGGAAACGTAAGCTCATGATGTCCCAGCAGCCTGCCAGGGCAGCAGGCAGAGTTATACCAGAAACCAGCTGGCATTTTGGTGAGAGACCATCAAAACCATAATATCAATGTAAAATAAATGTGGATTTGGCCCCATTTTTCCCTAACACTTGTGTTGTTGGACATACAGTATACATCTCTAATATATTCCACCCCTAATATATTCCTGGTATTCCTGACCAGCTACAACTATAATAACAAGTGTCACATATGCTGCTAGTATACACTGCTTATGACCAACGTGTTAGCCTAAATCTCTCTTTTTTTCTTTTTTTTTTTTTTTNAGCTTTAATTCTTCCTTCCTTCCCTTCATTTATGCCTTGTATCTAACTGGTATCCCTTTGGCATTTTTGCCTGGGACTGAGTGAGCTCAGCATTTATTTGAATACTGTTGATCTACTGATAATGCTAATGGATCAGTGTGCTAAGCTGGAACACGCAGCTCTACCAGAAAACTCCACCCTATGAATCATTAATAGGACTTGCTGTAGTGTGCCCCTGAGGATGACAAGCATTCATGTGTGCTGTGTGAATCATCTTCTTGCTATGATGCCTGCCATTGAAAGCCCTATCAGGTTATTTAACAGAGTCCTCTATTATTATTATTATTAATTATTATTATTATTACCATTATTATTATTATTACCATTATTACCATTATTACCATTATTATTACCATTATTATTACCATTATTATTGTTACTGTTGTTATTGTTATTATTATTCCATATAAGAAATGCAGACAGACAGTTTGAGGCTAGTTTTTCATGCCAGATCTCTCCACTTAGCGGGAAATATAAGGAGGAAAGCAAGATTAGAAATCCTCATCTCATTGTATTGGGGGTCACAAACTTATGACACGGAACTCAATGGATGTATTTGTGCCAGGAAACCTGGACTTGTCTCTCTCCCTCAAAAAGAGGCAATTACATAGCTCTTAGTGTGCTATTTGTTTAACAGGCGATGATCATAAAAGTACTGAACTCTAGTTTAGCCGCTTGAAAAGCTGGCATCAAGAACGGAGCTGAGAGGTATCTGACGAGATCAGTACTTCAGGCCTCTCTCATCTCATTTATTTTTGTCTCCGAAATCTATTTAATGCAGCATTTATTTGTGAAAGAAGAAAAAGGGGCACCTAAAATGATTGTACTCATTTGTGCTTTAAGGGATTGATTTGTTTGAGATTTATGCATCAGAATGCCGTATATTAAAAAGCGCTCTGATGTTTTATACAACAAGGAACTACCATTGTATGAATACATAAATAGCTCTTTTCAGCTTATATTACACGAAGGCAGTGCACAGAGTATGCCAGGAGGTTTTACTTTGCTTTGAAGCTATCTTTAGTGCCGTGCTAACAGCCAGAAGATTGAACAGCTCGCCACACCCTGCACCTTCGCATTAAACAGATTAAACAGTGCTCTTCTTAACCCTCAGCCGGCACCACATGCAGCGTACCCCGATAACGCAGGCCTGGTGCATCCTTGTGGAAGAAGGAACGCCTCCTTCTCAGCTGCATTAATGTGCATGGGAAAACAAAACGGACAAGACAGATAAAGTACGTGACAGCCAAAAACAGATAAGAAAAATGAGAATTGTCTAGCTGAAAATGGGACAGTTGGCATGTATGAAGGTAGAGATGGAGAGCATTGTTACAGAAGTGTAGCGCAGTAATGAAAACACCAGTTAGTCATAGAGAAAATTCAATGGTTTTCATCATGCTGAGTTTGCGCACCGCAAGATTTCAGTAAAAAGGCTATAAGCTATTTCTTCAGTGTTTGACCCAGTCATTATAGTTTTTTCCTGCTGGTTCGGCAAGAATAGTGCTGAGGAAGTGGCATAGCTAAAGAAAAGGAGGAAATCAACACATCCTTTAGACATACCTCAGGGAGAGTATATTCTGTTAAGTAAATACCTAATTCTTTTTTTTTTTCATTTTATTTGAAACCTGCTAATTCGCTGAGGCTGTGAGCGAAAGGCTCCCTCTTGTTGTCCAGTTTTCTTTATATTTGGAAAGGTGTAAAGTACATCAGAGCCTTAAGTTATGGCACTTCGATTACAGTGATAGCTTGCAGAAAAGGTTGAGAGTGACTGCTGTTAACAGATGTATTTCTGACTACTGTAAGCATATGAAGTAAACTTAAATGCTAAGAACATGCTTGGGCCTAAGGAAAACCATGAGGTGATGAGCAGCATTGACTCAGCTCCCCCTGTAGCTACATGTTCATTAAGGTGGTCATATGAGGACGCCCATCTGAAGGAAAATGCTAAGCTAGCCAAGTCTGTTCAAGTAGGCCATCTCCACTGCCTTTTTGTTTTACAGGAAGGGTGAAGAGAGGAAGAGGGCTGAAAAGGTGAGCACAGGTTGCTGTCAAACTTGAGCAATTCCTTGTGGCATTGCAAGGCTCTAGAGGGTTAATCTAAACAGTTCAGGGGTTTTTGATTCAAATCTAACTGGCTTTGCGACTTGGAAGGAAATCGCTTCTGTTTCAGAGGACTGCAGTGAGCAGAAAATGGCTGCCACGTACCCTGAGAAGAGAGCAAATGATGAAAACATTTGTGAGAGCAAACTCCGTAGCACCTGCGAGCCCCAGCGACGCTGTCACTCTTCCTGATAGCTGCAGTGTGAGGGACTGGGCTGTTATTTCACATCCCTACAGCTTACTTATCCCAATCAACCTGTCAAACAAAGAAAACAAACCCCTTCCAATTAACTCGGAATGAATGTTTTAATTCCACAGGAAGATCTGGATCTTCTGTTTGTACAGATTGGGATGTAGGATGCTCGGTAGAGGGGCTACAAAAACAGCAGAAAGGGCACATCTGCCAAGTTAGACATTTGTAGGAGGACCTTGCCCTTTTCATCACCACACGTTAGCTTTCCATCCTCTAACTGAATGTACATTTCACACATTATAGCTGCAAAGAGCAAACTTAAAACATTACACGAGATATTAAGCTTACTGTGTAGCATAAGAAGACAGCATACTGTGTCAATTAAGGCCACCTGCTTAATATATGAAACTCTAAGGGCCCTTCTTATCCTGTGTAATGTAAAAATATATTTAATAAGGAATCTGGAATATTGGCATAGACTTGGTTTGGAGTGCAGAGGAAGATAACAAAACCCAGAAATTCTTCATGGTAATTTAATACATATTATTTAGGAAAACCATGTGGGTTTAGAGTAAGTTACAAAATACTGAAGCAGCATGGACTAATGGTACTGTCATGATATTAATGTGAGGTAACTCATTTTTTCACTGTGTACATAGACAGCTACAAGCATGAAGGGTGCTTTTTATGTGTCTCCAGTGGAAGAACAAAAGCACCAAAGGTATCAGGTTTAAGATAAGCAAAAGGCAATACTTTTTACAGACATGATTAAACTGAGGAATTTATTTCCACATTGATTTTTTGATACGAAATGTTTACGTAGGTTGGAAAATCAATCAAAAATTGTCAGAAAAAAAAGGGGTGGAGCATATTAGGTGCAATTATACCATCTGTGACTCAGCTGGTCTTGAAGGTGGAGAATGGAAAGTACTTTGGTAGTGTTCTGTTCTCCGTCCTCAAGTCTCTTCTAATGGCCGCTACCAGAGAAAAGACAGTTGGTTAGCTGGACCTTCTCAGCTGTGTGTGATATTTGTCAGCCAAAATCAAACTTATGCTGTATATAGGAGCCAGATGGCTTTTATCCTGGCGGGGTTGAGCAGCAGAATTTAGGTCTTAAAATTTTTAAAAGTAACATAAAGGTATTAGTAATAGAAATGTAAACATATAATTAACTGATTTTTAATGTAAGATAGCCTTGAACAAGCAGGTTTAATAAAGGATATGCATCTGTGCATTCTTCACCACTTGTCATTCAGTATTTTAATCCCAGAGGAAGTTAATCTGTGCGTGGAAGGTTTTGACAAATCACTCATGGAGGTGTAGCTAACTGATTTCATTGACATTAAATTGTTATTGCATTGGGCATGAGGGAAACTCTTCTCTTTTGAGTGGAAAGGTTTACTTTCTGTGTTTACTTTAAATTATCTACTCCTGCTATGAAAAACATTGGAGAAAATTAAAGTGAATTAGAGTCCTCAACCAGTGAGGCAAGAACTGCCTTGATTTCAGAGAAGAAATTGAAGGAGGCTATGCCTCACAAATCTGAGCTGGAAAGAGTTTTTAATTGTTAATTTTTAAGCATTTCTTTCCTTTTTGTCCTTTTGAATTTCCTTAAATTCCCAATAGCAAGACATGTGGCTTATTACATTTGGAACAAGTTCCTGGAAAAGAGCTTGCTGGATACCATGAAGAAGCTGGTTATTTGAGATAGAACTGTGTGAAGACAGACAAGAGAATATTTTTTCCAAACTTTATTCAACACTGTTATAGGTCACAGTGGCTCTGGCTTGAGTTCACTACAAACTCACATTTTTCCATACCACATCACCTAAAGGATTCTACATGGAGCATAGCCTACACAAATTGTAAATGTCATCGCACAAGCTTTCTGATGCCTTGATTTGCAGAAAACTTACTCATCGAGAAAACACTTCCCTCTTGGAACAGTTAACATCTCACCTTTCTTCCAGATCCTGTAACAAAAGAAGTCTCACATTTGAGCAAGCTGGAGATTGCTTGCAGTGTGACTAAAAGAGGCACTGACTGAGAGAATTACAAGTGACATCCAAAACAGACTTTTTTAATGAAGAAATCCATACAGCTAGAGGGAATTAGAAGATGATGATGATGATGGTGATTTAGAGAATGGTGATGATGCCTAGAGTGGCTTCAGTTAAATGGGTATTTTGAGCTTAGAGTATTCTTTGAGTCTATTTTGTATGCATTAGACTTGAGGCTCACAGACTGGGCAAAACATTCTCAAGACAAATACAAGTGTGATAATGTTACACTAGAAGATTAGGAGCAAATGTTGAGGTAAATTAAAAACCTGCGCAGCTTTTAAAATTTATTTTTAATGCAATGTTATTTGTCCCAGTACCTTTTTCTTTTTCCTCTTGCTGACCCGTGGCACGTTTTTGGCCAACAAGGTTATTCTCAGGATGGAAACAGATGCTATGGTAAGAAGCTATGTTATTTGCATGTCAGACAACTGATTATCTTACAGATGTCAAGAGATTTTAATATAGTCTCCTGCTCTTTTAATTATCTTAGCAGAAAATGAACACTGTTCATTTTTCAGACGTTGATTTAGAATCTTACAGTAAAGCAGTCTGATTATTATTATTATTCAAAGCTACATTTTATTGTATTTTCTCTTAATTTAGCAATTGGATCAGCTCACATGAAAATACATATCAGTGGTCATCATGAAAGATAAGAAACAGTAAAACAACCAGATAGTTTAGCACAGTAATGTTTGTGAATAGATTTTTTGATTTGCCAAGCAATCTAAGCTGGGGTTTGGGGTTTTTTTTTGAATGACAAATATACTAAAGAACTTTTATCTTGCATGTTATTTTTCCAGTATGCTTCAATTTGAAGATAACAGGCATTTTCATGAATCCAAACAACTTAGAACAATGTAATTTAAAACAAGATGAAAGTACTGCATAGTTGCTTGGTGGACTTTCAGGTGTGATTTACATGATCTCAGTTTACTTCTCACAGTGTTCTTTTTGTTAGTCCACTGTATCAGTAGACTCTCTTCCTGGATTCCCTACAAATGAGCCAAGACTGAAGGACAACGGAGACAATCATAAAACTTCCAGTGGTGATGTCTCATTTATCAGTTTAGCTGAAGATTTAGCATATCAGCAAAAAGTTTCTTTCCATTTCAGAGTTTCCTATGATTCCAGAGACTTTTATTATGCAAATTTATTCACTGCTATATGTTGTGTGGGATCATCTCCATCACAGCCGTGAGAAATGCAAATTCTGGAAAGAAAGAATAATACAATAAAAATTAAAACATTTTACGACTGTTCTGACTTGCATTGCTGACTATGCCAGAATCTTTCTGGCATATCAACTGCCATTCAATCCTCCCCATGCACCTTTGACAAATAAGTCCTCCAGGAAGAGTTACAGTATGAGAGAAACTGTAGAGAAAAGGAAGAAGGAGGATGAGTTGTGTGGAAGAAGATGATAGATTCTATATCAGTAAATTGCAGCAGGCAAAGTGAATTATTTTCCTTCTATAATTAAAATAAATAAGACTGAATGATTAACATGGCCTTTTAAAACACAGATATTAGACAACAGGTTTTGTACCAACACTAGGCTATGACTCAAAACCATGAATATAAGAAATGAGCAATGAAAAGAGAACTAATTCAAGTTGGCTAAAAATTACTGTAAAAAAACCCCAAAGATTCACTAAATATTTTTTGGGTTTTAAAAAATCCGTAATAGCTCCTTTTACAGGTACAGATATCGTAAAAAAAAAATCCAAGTTTGAAATATTGCTGTAGAATAAGAAATTTATACACTAAAGTGTTTGCAATGCATTTTTCAGTACTAATCAAGTGTTTATATCTTATATGGCTGTCACAGTTAGTTTTAGCTAACTCAAGTACATATCAAGCAGGAGTTACTATGACATGGAAATTTGTAAAGTGGTCTAACGTCTTCTGTAAAACAGCAAAAAAACATATATCAGACACGATAAGTCTCATTGTTCTCTAGAGGACGCTGCAAAAAAGTAATTTTGATTATTGAATTTGACACTAGGTGACAGTTTGTTTTCCATAAACATTTGAATTATTTTTATTACCAAAAATCACAGAAAAAGCCCAGTGAGTATGCGTGCAAGCATGAAGTATTGTCACAAATGTGTCTAACTTACCTTATAGCTTTTGTATAAAAACTTTTCCAGAGTTGCTGAGGTTCCTAAAAGTTGCTGAGGTTCCTAAAACACTGTCAACTGAGGTCAAAGTTGCTGAGGTTCCTAAAACACTGTCTTCTTTCAGCTTAAGGGGTAATATGTGTATTTCTGCCTGTAAACAAGAACATTAATAATCTATTAATCTTTAAAGTAAACCCCTGAATGTTCACTCTGTCAGTGAATATCTGGTTTAATACTTTCTGATCACTTCTAAGAAACTGCAATCTAGTTGCTTTTGCATACAGTTCCAGTGTCTTAAATGTGCCATATGACAGCACATTGCTTGATAGACAGGGCTGAGAGGACTACCTTTCCTGAGACTTAGACTTTTATTTCCCCACCTGTTAAAATTTCTGTTATACTTAAAAAGAGATAAATCTCACTTAAGGCTTCTTTTCTATTTCTAAATGTAGAATGAGTCTGGAGAACCCCTAATACAATTATGTTTCTGGTACTATTCCTATCAATGTAATATGTTAACATTTAGTACACACTGAAGTATTGACCACCTGCGTGAAGAAATGGCTCCAAGTTCATTGCATTTGCAACAATTCTTCTGATCCCTGGCACTGAAGAGAAGACAGCGCAGGTTTCAACTGCTGGGAATGACTGCAAAATACACTGCGTTCCATACCTTTCTGCACTCAGCCTGGCAATCTTTTGTCTGTAAGACTTCAAGTTTCGAAATACCATTTTGGAGGAAAGAGCAAAGAAAGCCGTTCTAAAACAGTATTTACTACCTTGGAAAGATCAAACATGTTTTAGAATCCTGCTTTCTTTCTGCAGTACAACCGTTTGGAAAAGATTAATGTGATAACTATGGTATACTTCCAGTACTTTTTGGCAGGAAAGTACTGAAGCTGGTTAATTTTCACATTTCTGCTGTTAAAAGAGAAAAAGAAAAGCTATTGAATCTCAAATTTTCAGATCAAGCTACATGTGTCAATCACTATCAGCCTATAATTTTGGAGGGAATTCACTTTGTCCAAATTAAGGCCACCCAGTAGGTCTCTGGAGAGCTCTGTCTATCTCCATAGGCTATATAGGAAATATGTCTTCAAGCACCTAAAATAAGTTACAGTAGGTTATATACTTGTCTTTCTTTTTCAGAGTCCTTTTAGAGGAGTCCCATCAAAGGAATCAAGGGTACGTATTATAAGAAACATTATTCATCAGCTCTATTGTCATTTCCCTCACACTCTCTCCTCTATTTTTAAGACACACAAAGTAAATCAGTTCAGGGAAGCTTGAATTAGAAAGCATTGCTCCTGTTATATTTAAACCTCCACCTTGCTTTAACTTTGGTTACACCCCTTTATATTCTCTCAGGTGAATCAAACTCACTGATTAATATTGCTGAAGTCAAGTGATTCACAGTTTTCTCGCAGAATCAAGAAATGATCACTGATCAATTAACCGGCTGCTCAAGGTACCCAAGTGGGTGCAGTCACTAGAAAGTGAATATTTACAGACTCGGGGTTTGCCAGTGAGGTTCAGTGTTTCTCAAAGGTGACATCACGGCTTTTGTATGATGATTCCAAACCAGTAGGAAAAGGTGGAATCAATTGGCCATGCTATATTATTTGAAAGACTAATGGAGCCATCTCCTGTTATCCTATGGATAATAGGGGCATGTGTCTCTTTACTGAGTATGTTTGAAAAGGAGTAAGCCCATAGTTAATATGTTTTGACAAGATTTCCTTTTGATATCATTAAAAATCACAATCAAGTATTCAGAAATCATTACAGCATTAACAATATTAGATTTAAATGCCCTTATTTATGTTTCCCATGGGGAGAAAGTGTCCACTTACGTCTGATGTGGCATTTACTAAGAATTATCCACCATCTGTAATGTTAGGACTTACTCCAAAATCCTTTGAAGTCTATGGAAGGATTTGTATTGATGGCAAGGGACTTGTATCAGGCAGCTACTGCTCTGAATTTTGGAAGCTGACTGCACTTAATTCTAATCCTTAAAGATTTCGAGGTGTGGGTATTTTGAAGGGGTTTGAACAGAAGACTTTGTGAGTGGAATCACCATAATTCCAATACTGACACTGTACGTACCTGGATTCTTCAGTAGGATATAGTCCTGTCTTCTTTACATTTTTGAAAGTAGGTTTTCCAGGAAGCAATGCAAACAGCAAGAAATGATAAGATATCTACCTTTTGTCTTATTTAATACACTAAAACTAAACTTCTACTTAAAGCCAGAATGTGTTTGGAAAGGTTATGTATTCTTCAATCTTACTTGGATGATTTGTGAATCAGGTCTAGGGAATCTCATTTTACAGTTCAGATGTGAAGTCCCAAAGCATAATGACGTGTCAAAATTTAAAGAGAAGATGACTTTCATTAATCAAATTCTACTTTTCATAAAAGTAATAAATGAGAACACAGTGTGTAAAATACTGAATTTATCATTTGACAGTGTTGTTTCTACCAGCCCTAACATTTTCTCCACCATTAATTAGCATTTCTTGATCATTCTTTGTCATGCCAGGGTGACATTCTCTCATCTGTAAAGTTGCAGTTGTAGTGGAGTTTGATATCCATGCTTATTTTATCCACTTTGCTCAAGGAATAGAATTTTGCCTCTTTCCAGTCTTTCACAAAAATAAACTGAAATTAAACTAAGCCTAATTATGAAATGAAACAACTGGTCTCTATTGAAATAATAGAATTGCTGCAAAATAGCAGGAAATCTTTCCACAGGAACTTACCAACAAATTTATTTTCTTTCTAAATTGGCTTATTTGGCTGAGTGTTAAACTAAGAAAACAATTTTTAAAAAGTAATATAAATGGAATATGTGGTGATTAAATATTCAATTATATTCAGAAAAAAATAAGGTTATGTAATTTTGTTCTAAAAATAAAAATGTATTTTATCAAAGTTGTACTGGAATATCAGTGATTTCCTACTTAGCTGAAAATAAGTTATTAGGTCACCTGAGCAACAATGTAAATACAATGAGGTTTTATGTGTACGAACTGTCCTCGTTGCCACAAGTTTTGGTGTTGTCTTACACTTTAAAAAGCTCTTCATTTTGATCAAATTCATGCTTTGTGATTATTTGTGGTAATTATGAGATTATTATTTTGCCATGTAAATCTGGCGAAATGCTGATTTTCAGGTGATTGATCATAGTTACAGTGTTTGTGAAGGAACACACATGTTTTCTGTTTCCTTACTCTTTCCTATGTCATTCACTACCTTTGATTACACTTCATTCTTTCATATTTCAGTCATCCAAAAGGGGTAAAAACAGTCTTTTAGTGAGTGGTAGTAGAATGTCTGATACAGAACTCGATTTATGAATCTTAATTAACAAAGAATTAAAGAAAGAAAATATAATTGATGCCAATCAACAAGGGTTCAGGAAAATGAAACATGTCAAAGTAACTTAATATCTTTTCTGATGAGATTAAATATTTGGCTGATAAAGATAATAGTGTTCATGTAGTATGATTAAACTCCTGATTTCACATCACATGCCCTTTTGATTAAAGAACTTGAACAATATGCTATCAACACATTAAATGCATTAAAATCTGTTAATTAAGAGATCTCTGTATCAAGTTGCAAATGACTAATCACCAGTGAGTGGATGTTTCTGTAAAATTCTTGCAGAATTTGATTCTTCATCCCGTGCTATTTTCTCAATGATCTAGAAATCATAAAAAGATCTCCAGCAAACTCTGCAAATGGCAGAAAGCTGGAAGAGTGTTAAGTGAACATAAAGACAGCTTACCTGTCTAATGATAACAGGCAATCTAGATTGGTCAACACCACCACCACAGAAAAAAATTTGAGTTTTAATTTTGACAAAGTCATGCATCTAGAAAGAATATATGTACATAGAAATATAGAAAAAAATACATGATGGAAGAGTCCTGAAGAAGCAGCTACTCTGAAGAGGACTTAAGTGTTGGAATAGAAAATTGTCTTCATCTATATAAAGAAAAACTCATTGTCTTTGAAATATGTTTTCCAGATGAGAAAACCCTAGTTAAATGGCCTCTTGCCCATACTCAGAACCTGAACTGTGCCCAAAAATTATTTGGAAGTGGTCCAACTGGTATAGATCAAAAACATACAGAGAGGTGTCTGATGGAGATGAGTGATCAATCATCTGTTAAGACTGCCAGACTCGATGTGATGGCTAAAAGGGCTAAGGTTCTTATACACGAAAATGAGAGAATACTAACAGCAGCAGTGCTTCATGACTGACGGTAATGTTAGTGATTCAGGAGGAGTATGCCTAAAATTGGAATATTTGCTTCAAGAAAGGTGTTGATAAATAGGAAAGGGTTCAAAGAAAATCCACAGTAATGATTAAAGGACTTAAAAACAATACAAAGGTATGTGAAAAGGTTAATCTATTTTATCTTAGCAAAAGAAGGTTTAGTGACTTGTTCACAGACTCTGAAAATACATATATGTATATATATATATGGAACAAAGTGTTGACAGCAGAATGTTGTTCAGTTAATGAACAAGTGGATAATGATCCAATCAGTGGAAGCTGAAGCTAGACAAATTCAAGTGACAAAAAAGCACGTATTTTTACGTTATATATATATATTTAATGAAGAGTTTAAAACAACTGTCAGAGCATAGTCATTGATTTTCTCTCCATGGCAATCACATAGCAATTCCAGATCAAATAGTTTTCTCAATCATATAGCTTCTTTCTACACTGGTTTCCTAGCATGGACATAGCTGTAAATGTCTTCTGAACCACTACGAAGCCTCATAGTTTGGATGATTTGCACTAATGTCTTTAATAAGGACTAGGTTTTCCTGCTGTGTTTTAATCACTGTATAGTTCAACATTTGAGCCAGAAGACAGAGAACATAGCACGCTATGCAGCACGCTGCTCAGTGAGGGATCTCAGCAGAGAGGTATTACTAAGGGTATATGACCCTTATATGAGGTATATAAGGGTATATATTGAATGTCATTTTTATGGTAGTGTGGATTAATTTTGAAATAAACCAAATTATATGTTTGATATAATTACAACTGATTTTGGTTTTTAGCACACCCTGGAAAAATCTTTACAATTTACATCTTCCACTAGAAAAAAAGAATCCTAAAATCTTCTCACCATTAGCCTGTGTATGCAGAAAAAAATTGCTCTGATTTATGGCTGAAGTTTGCAGGAGCTAATGCGAAACAAATAATAATCTCCCAGTTTTGATTAATGTGCTTTTCTAGATGTAGTTGCCCAGATATTACCTAATTCTAATTTTATGTAATAAGCAATAAGGAGACATGAGAGAGATTTTAAAACTAAATATTATAAATGAATGTGCTTATGCAGCATAAGAGAGCATAGAAGGTCTTCACAAAATAAAATGAAATTCAATGACCAAATTACTTTAATGTTTGATATTTGTATAAATTCAAATTATGGAAGTCCATGCAAGGGAACAGAGATTCAGAAAGCTATGTGTATCAGAGGTAAAATGTTCAGATCTTCTGAAGGCTGAACTCCCTGAGTTCTGGTTTCGAAAATAATTTTAAATATTTAACACAAATACAGCACAAATATTTATACTCTAACATGGAAAAAAGTTAAGATGAAAAAAAAATCTATAACCAAAGAAATTAGGACTAGGGTAGACATAGAAAACAAGTTAGAGCACACAGCTAAAAGCAAGTCGAAATGTTACAAAACTTGCCTACGTCCCTGAGAGCTGATCAAGAGAACTGATCATACATACATTCCAAACTGATTTTTTGAATCTGGCAAAATGCACGTCAGGAAAGCAGACTTCGTATGCAGGAAACAAAGGATGGAAGGAAAATTCTGAAATATAAGGGCAACATTTTAAGACCTAGCTTGGCTGGAATGGTAAGGAAGTAGCAGGTAGGAGTAAGTAAAATGTTCAGGAAAATTTGAAAGTGAAAAACCATACTTAGTTTCTCTGATGGAAATGGTGGCTATTAACAATAATGATGAGATGCAACAATCAGATGATACAGGCAGCTCTGTTCATGCTGACAACAGTGCCATATAAAGGTGGGACAGGGGCAGAGTTTAACCACTTTCCCATCTCTGCTATTTACATAAGTGTTTTAATATTTTGTTTTTGTTGTCCGTATGTTATGTGGGGTCCATGTGTTCAGCGTTCACACTCTTTCTGTCACATCTAAATCATTTGTAGATGTGAAGTATTCCCAGGTCACAGCTCTGATGTCTGCCCCAGCTGGGTCTTGAGTTTATATTGGGATTAGTTTTCAATGTCTGGATTGCAGTCCTCTTGGATTATAGTTTGAACAGTCAGAAAGCCCAGGACATAAACTGAACGAAGCAATGGTTGCTCTAACATGTTCCTCAACTGGATGGTCAGAGTCATACTAGTAAGTTCTTTTAGCCTCCAGAACGGAGGAACCCTGTGCAAGCTGTTTATTGATCACGAGGGGTCGATGCAAAGTCCTGAGCAGGGAGGGCCTGGGAGTTGTTTGGCAGAGCACTAACTGGGCAGACCGACAGCAGAGTAGGGATGCTCCTTACAGCCAAAGAGCACAGACGGTTGAGGTCCAGCACCCAGGGTTGGTCCCAGCCAGTGCTTCGTGCACAAGTGGAGATGTTGTTTCAGGGGACCAGCATCCCAGGACACTGCACTGTTTAACTTAAAGAACAGTATAAATGTAGTAGAAAAATGCTTATGGAAATGTAAGAACAAATTCATTTCCAAACTACTTCAGAAGCTTGCAATCCTCACTCGAGCAGCAGTGAGGGCATTAATTAAGAAAAGGAGCTTGTCATTTCACTCCAGTGCACATTAGCTTTGTCTATCTAATATTCCTAATGGATGTGTCTGTGTAAAGGCCCACAGATGGCTCCAGCAATGAGGAGGAGGAAAAGGAAAACACATAATCTCTAAATGTCAGAGAAGAATAAAAGCCAGCTAAACAAACCAAACAAGATGCTGACAATTGACACTACCCTGCAGCAGGAAGCTAAACCCCTACCTTTGCAGTATGATTATAATATGTTTTTTTCATTGTTGTTGTTATTGTTGATCACTCCAAGAAGAGAGCTTTGCCAAGGAAGAAAGAAAGAAAGATCACTGTGACAAGTGCCAAACTACACAAAATGAATTCCAGGATTTTACTGACCAGAGTGCTTGACTGTTGGCAGAGCATATAAGAGTAACTATTTGTGTAATTTAGGACTGGATGTTCTCAGAAAAGTGCAATTTATGGGCTTCATTGAGGCACAGCCTACGAGTCATGATAAGAAGTACAAGTGGTTGACAGCCCCCATTACTCTCTTACCAAACAGCATTTAGTAAGTGGTCATTTCATGTTTTTCTACCTGTTTATACCTTCTTCAGTGAGACTGAGTCATCCTGAAGAGAGACATGGTAGAAAAAAATAACAATTTGCCTTTGTTATGCCAGTAGAGGCCAGTAGAACAGGGGATTTGGAGGAATCTTGCATCCCATAACAATTTTGGAGGGTGGTGCAATTCAGGATTCAGCAGCATGTCACAATAGGACTCAAAATCTGGAAGGGACATTCAGAGGTGTTTCAGATATTTGCTCTGCATTCTCCTCGTGGCATTGCAGGAGCACACTCTGTTTCACCACATCATCATCAGATGTGAAATGACTTAACACACTGCAGGTGACTGCAAGTGACGCATCCATAATACTGTCTGCATGTGAAACATTTGCAGGGACTGTGCATTGGATATTCATTTTGGGAGTACTTATTTTTTCTCCTTAAGCCACAAAGAGACCTTCAAATAATTGGTTACTTAGCTGTTTCCAATTATCTAAATGATTTTGTTTTATTGCCTTGAGTGCCAAGTTAATTATTATTAGAGATGTGAGAAAATATTTTATTTCCCAAATTGCAAATGGATCATATAAAATTCTGGTAAAAACAAACAGCTTCTGATAAATCTTCATTTGTAGTCACTTAGGAAAAAGAAAAAAACCCCAAACCTTGTCTATTCATTGCTCCTGGGACTATATAGAGTCTTACAGGAACTACACAATTTTCAGTGTTCTTCCATAAAAATAGAACATATTGAAATACCAGGAAAACCCGTCAAAAACACCAGTCAGTGCAATTATACATACCTGAACAGAAGACACACAATTCTGAATTCTTAAGAGCAGCTAAACTAAATTATGCTTAAATTTTGACAGTAGATACAATATAGCTCCATTGGAAACTAACGTGTCCCAAACACCACTCAGCACTTCCTGAGTCCTTGAAGAGATGAACGCAATGCAAAAGTGCTGTCAGGTACAATGTGGGATTATTAAAGGAATGTAGGCATCAAGAGTCCAAAGTAGCACACACCTGACAATATTTATGTCTAAATACCCTTTTCAGAATCTTGAAGCTCTTCACTGCATTTTGGGAACCCCAAAAGTCTTTGAAAAGTTAGTTCTTAGCTGTTCTGTGCCTCAGTTCCGTGTTATCAAAGCGAGATCTATAGGCTGCTCTGCCCAATAACAGAGATGTGATTGTAAATCCTTCAAATATTGCAAAGATTGGAAATCTAAATTGACTATCAGAAAACTGCCCTTGATTGCACACCAGACCCTCTATTGTGAAAATGTATTGGATTAGGTGCACTAAAAAATCTCTTTCCCTTCTTTCTTTCATCGTAGTCTGGGGAGATCCTTTCACCAAGCTGGGGAAAATCTACAGAATTGCTTAAATATTGACTTCTTTTTTGATGGAAAAAGAATCCAGAATCTAAAGCATATACTCTGTTATGATGGTTGATCTCCAGATTTCCCATGAGGGTCACACTTCTATAGGTAGTTTTATTGTACAAAACTTGTGACACGGCCAAAGGTAAACCCTTCATGGTCAGGATAAGTGAAAATGATGGATATAGCATTCATCTGCACAACTTTTGGTCTCCTTCTAGAGGAGTCCCCCTCTCATCTTTTCATAAAATAGTACAGAACAGGCAGCAGCCTTGCCTACGTGCCACTTAAATGGTTTTCATTTAAATACCATTGAAATTTTCAGCACTTGTTCCAAAGCCTTTGACATTTGGCAGGCTTTTAAGAAACAAAAGCAAACTTGAAAATCATTTTTGTTTTTCATATGTGAAAAACACGGCTGGCTTTGTTTAACTGTAAATATCATCAAGCCTCCTCCTTGCTGTGACATTCCTAATATGCTGTATTTCACTGAAGTTATGTGCCACAGTCACATTTACACTAATTCAAACACATTCACAAGCCAGGAATGCTATAAAAACGGGCTATTTTTTTCCTAGTGCAATGTCATAAATGTGAGCTCTTTCTTAGTGATACAGGTTTTTTTCATTTCTTATATTACTAATTAAAATTTTATTTTCATTTAGATGAAATATTGAAATACACATTCTTCTATTTCCGATACAAAAGACTAAACAACGGCCACATTATAAGTCATGCCATTAATTTGATTGCTTTCTTATTGATGCTCTAAAACAGAACTTCACATGTTGTCCCAGGAGGTGCAAGGTGCCTTCACCCATCCTTAGAGCATCATGAATTTGAGTAGCATTGTGTGGACTTTGCCAGTTCTTAATGCATTTAGGGTTTTGGAGTTAAGCCCAAAATACATAAAATCACACCGTAGAATTTCCAGCAGAAATATGAATAATATATTCCCTAATTTATACATGAAGTAACAAAGGCCAACATGTATTTTCTACATATAAATGTGATAAGACAAAAAGAGTTAGGTCAACAAGACACAGACAAGACAATAACAAAACACATTATTTCAGGGAAACATTTGCTACTTAAAGGAAAAAGAGGAAATTACCTTTGTACAAAGAGAAAATATTCGTGGAAAGTTTAGCAAAACACAGTCTCTGCTTAAATTACTTCAGTACTCTGCCATTTAGTGTTGTTGGTTTTCGGGTTTTTTTCCCCTAATAATCTCAATTAATTAACCTTGTTAGAATTATCAAGTGGCGCTTTTTGTTTAAATAAAGATTACAGTGTTAAAAGCTCAGAAAGGACTCAGCAAAGTATTGGTAATGTAACAACAATTTTATGTTGTCTACTAAATTGTGAACAAGGTGAACTCAGCTTCTCAGCCAGCATTGGTCACATCACCTTACATTCCCTATATATGCGCATATAGAGGCACGTATGTCTCTTCCACAGAGTTTTCCTGGTACCGTTAAGTCTGCGACACCCTTTTCCAGTATCCAGTGACTACATTTTGACTCATACTCTGAACAATATGCATCTCTTGCATGAAGAGCCAGAGACATCCACACTGCTTATTTCAGAGTAAGAAAATCCACTGAGTTAAAACAGAACAAATCTGAAATTTCTGTTAGAAAGTGGGAATGCAGTGACTTCCTTGGCTGTATTCTGCTTCTGCACTGAAATGCAAAACGGCACCTGCTCTGGTAACAAAAAACACATTTGCATGCAATGGTGTAACACTAGAATAAGAATGTGTGATTTCTCCTCTCACTGAGCTCTGTATACACTGTATTAGGCATTTTATACAACGATGCTCACTCCAGTACTGATTTTTGTCCTTGTTTGCATATATCACAACTACTGAAATCAACGAAGTTAGGGAAATTGTCTCTGTACCTGGAAAATGTCACTATTAAATAATATTGCCATATGTTGTCACTAAATTGTCATCTTGCACTTGAATGCTTTTTTTTTTTTTCCAGGGGAATTCAAAGCAGGCAAACTTCCAGTGTGAGGCACAGACTCTGAAATGGCAGTTCCCAAAGGAATGCTCCAAGGCTGACTAGTTTCCATGTGGAGATGACAGGTTTCTTAGAGTGTCTTTGAGACCCCGTTTTATCTCGTGGTACTTCAGATGATCTAATTACTGTGAGTTACAGCCAGGCCGATGAGTCCAGCTGAGAACTGGATAGTGAATGACGATTTCCTTCCAGAAGGAATTGTCTCTGGGGCAGAGCATGTGAAAAAAATACCTTTGCTATCTGTAATCCTGCCAGGAAACAGCTATTGTGGCAAGGTACAAGATGAGTCAGTTTTACATCATGAAAAAAAATCCTTATCACACTGAAACTGCTGTTATTGACCATTGTTTTAGTTTTTATCACTTGTTACATCAACATGAAGGGTGTTTGCACTGACTTGAACTGTACTAAACCTTGATGTGCTACCATTCAATTAGGCATTTCAAAATGCCCTACAGCATTAGGGAAGTCCTTCATCGGTCTGTCAGGTATGAAAGTGCTGTTTATGTCTTTTTTTTCATAGGTGGGAGGGAACTTCTAATTGTGGATTTCTTTGTCCAGAAGTACTGAAAGCCCCGACAAAAAGACAAGGGGTATGCAAATGTTCCCTTGTGAAAATTAGATTTAAGTTATTTGAAGCTAGCCTTGGCAGAAACTTAAGCACCCTACGGAAATGGTTACGCAAAAGAAGTTCAACATGAGTGTTTAGCTCAGCCACACAGCAAAGCTCCGACTTGCCAGTAAGTTGTTCTGCTTATCAGGCACCAATATTGCGTTCCCTCTATAAGCTCCCGATATAGCATCTTTTCCAGCATATCCATTTGTAGTAAATGGTTCCATAACCTCCCCTTTTCTGATTGCACTGAGCATATCCTTTTGAAATGTGTTTCACCCTTAGCCATGCCAGAGTATATACATGGCATCCTTCCAGGTGAGATTCAGTATTATATTTGGAAGGCATTTCTCGTGAGATGCAGTTTGGTTCCTGGGGGAAGGGCAGTTGCAGATTGGCTTTTTAAAGGTTTATCTCAGCTCTGTATTGTCTCCTCTTGAGCATTATCTAAATTTTTTACAGTTTTCTGATAGATACCAAGGCAATTAAAAATATTAATTATAGCATTCATGATATTTACTTTTCCATCCAATTCTTAGGTACATACAAGTCACATAGAATAACTTTTGGTAGTCAGTGTGAAGTATGTGATTTTTTGGTTGTTATTCTTTTGGGGTTTTTTGTCAACCTATCTTTCTTCCATCTATTCTTTATTGAGTGGAGAGTACCCATCCATAAACTATAATCATTCTGAGCACAATCCCATAAGGTAGAGGTTTGGTTTTGATTAGGAATGTGTTGATCTGCTCAGACTTGAACTACTTCCCTTAAGAAAACAAACAAACAAGGAAATGAACAAAAAAATCCTGGTGAAATGTTCATTCAGCCATCTGTATATCTACAGTAGAGTTAGCATTTAACAATCAGTTATATTACTCCCATTCATATGAATTATGCAGTTATCTAAGAACGTGATATTGGGTCCAATTTCTATTAAAATATGATGGGAAGATTTTTATGTGTGAGTGTATATGTTTATGTGAATTTTTCAGAGCCCTGGATCTGATATTACTGTCATTGTACCTCATATTAAAAAAAAAATATATATCTTTGCAGAATTTATACATGACAGCAGAAAGGAAACTAAGCAATATTCTGGTCAGATACTGCTTTTCCGGGAAATATGTTTCAGAATACTCCTTAAGCTCATCCTGTATGTTTCAGGACAGGACAATACATGTTCAAACAGAAGTGTTATTTTTGTTTTAAAAGTAAAGATATTCAACAAAGCATTTGGAGATCTACATGATATCTCTTTTTCAGCTTAGTCCTTCCAGTTCTTTTTGTATTACATTTTATGAAGGTCAGTCTAGGAATCCCCCAGCTATTGTTTACGCTTTTCTATGAATGCGATGCGTTTTGAACTTCGGTCAAAAATAGGAATTGTAGGTTTCAAGTAGGCATTATTAATTGCTGTAAACATCTAAGATTTAGACTAAACATTATAGTAGGTACATCTTTCTGCAGTCATTTGTAAGCTCTGCCCTAAATCCTCCTGAGTGGGATTTGGGTGGCTTCCTCATACGATGTGTTTCAACCCTTTAAAAAAATTCACTGGACACTCTCAAGCAGGCAGGTGTCTACGTATCTCTGGCCTCGGTCTAACTTTGAAGGTGATAGGATCTTAAGCATCACTATCACTATTATCGCTAATCATGTGATTGGCAGTCTGTATCACTTGTCTATATCTTCAGAAATGGGGCTCTAGCTGTATGGTTTCTGAGCAATTACAGTTAATTTCTGAAAATTATATAGATTTACTGCTGGTTTGAGGGATAGCAGAGGGCATAGAATAACTTCATTTGTAAGCAGAGACAGAACACTGCATAAAATTCCCAGGCTTGGTTTATTTTATTATTATTTCAGTACAAAAGGAACCACAAATTTACAAATGCATAAACAAGATCCACACCTGAATATGAATTAACTTGTAAGAAGCGCAGTGCTGACAGGAGTACTTAGCTTTCGATTTCAGAGGCAGCTTTGCTATTTCTGCTTGAGACAGCTGTATCCTTCAGAGACAAACAGAACAGAAAAGAAAGCCCCAGAGTGCCCAAAATATTGAAGCGTCAACATTTTGGAAAATCATTAAGAAATGTGAAATTCCAGATACCTGGAAGAGAACAAAGCCTTAAAATGCAAAGTATGTCAAAAATAAAGTGAATGTTTTCCCTTGAATGTCTTCTCAATCCCTCTTTCACAAAGAATCTTATTGGGATCTTTAGGTAATAAACCATTTTTCACCATTACCATAACTGTTATCAATAATACATCATCAGTAAGAGTACAAAATTGGAAGCTGTAGGGTTACATTCGTGTTCCTTGGCACTGCAGGGAAGCACAGAAGTCAGAGTTTACTCTGGTGGATGTTGTTTTCTGTTTCTTCTGAGGCAGTGGATCTCTGTTCTTTGCTATTATCAGTTCATGGTCAGCTAAAGGGAGCTGAGTGTTTACTGCTGGTAACACCTCAACATGGACTACAGCTCATTGCACTTTTTTACCTAATCCTGTCCTCCTTTTCCATGGGATTTTTGTCCAAAAATGGGCTTCCTAAGCAGGGCTTGTTATGTTCAGGTCTTTATTACTTTCACTTGGCTGTGAGATCTTACTTGTACGCACAAGATCAGACTTTGCACTGACAGAAAGTGAAATAATTTTTTTAATTTTTTTTTACAAGCTGGGTTACACACTCAGAAAGGGTGGGTAGAATCAGTGTTTGCTTTATGGGTACCCTTATTACTCAAAGGAAGAAGGAATAGAGAAAAATGTTTTCAGAAAAACGGAAAAAATCTGAAAAATCACTGCTCTTGATTATAGAATCATATAATCATAGAACGATTTAGGTTGGAAGGGACCTTGAAGATCGTCTAGTTCCAACCTCCCTGCCATGGGCAGGGACACCTCCCACTAGACCAGGTTGCTCAAGCCCCATCCAGCCTGGCNAACTCTCCTGTAGGCCCCCTTTATGTCATGAATTGTTTTGTTTCATGGTACCCCCATCAGCGATTGGTGAGATGCTACTGTTTTATATTTAAATCATGTAAATACTTGTGGTCCAGAGTATTTTAATTAAGCTCAGTTAATTTGTTGAATACTATTTTCTGAAAACCTTGGAAATTGTTACCTGGATATTTGCATAAAATGTGGTTGGACCAATATTTACACTCATTCCAAAGATACTGTTCCTGTGTCACTTAGAAACTACTCTACAATGCCTTCTAACTTTTGTTTTCAAATTTGACTATTGACAGCACTACACATTATTACGATGCTGTCTGGATTATGTTGACAAACGCCATCATTCCACAGTAAAGTCAGTCCTCCAAGTATTAAACATTACTATTCTTACTAAAGATATCTCATGAACTAGATTACTGGGTGTCTGGATTAGCAGTAACTACTCTGAAACAAAGAGTGATTTATGAAAAAGTAAGAGTCCTATGAGATGATAATGGCACGTTTGGTGGACCTGACAGTACTGCCAATAGAAGTGAGAGGGAACCGGAATTATTATTATTATTATTTTCAGCTTTATGTCAGGATTGTGTCTCAGTAAATTTTAGCCATGTTAACTGAAAGAAGAAACTCTTTTGAATTCTTCCACCGAAACCTTTGACCAAGACCCAGACGTTAATATTTTACTGTCAAAAAAAAAAATACAGCTGAATTTCTCTTTTAATTTTGTAACGCGGTAATTCTTTCTTTTGGCACAGGCTGCATTTGGAAATACTGAAATACCACAAGAAAGGCAGCAAATGCAACAATTCAGGCAATATTCAAGGAAAAAAACAGAGAACTTTCCAGATGGGCTTTCTAGCAGAAATTACCCTTCTCCCTAAGAATAAGGTCTATGTAAAATTACTTGTTGCAAACCTCTGAAAGTAAAAGGTTTCATTTATGATTAATTTATCTTTGTTTCTCCATTTTCCATTAACATTTCTGGTATAAATTCAGCATAAGAAAGCTTTCACAAAGATAATAATTTCAAGGTCACAAATGTTTTGGTGAAATTTATTCAGTACAAGTCAGACAGTTTAATACACTCTAAATTCCAGGATTCCAAGGGCATCTACTAAGGTTTTCAATGAAATGTAAGGTAACACATGAAGAGATGCTACATTATCAGATGATTCTATTGTCCAAAGGTAGTAAAAATAATACTCTATGAAGATTTTGTAGTCTTACATCTTGTGTTACTGACACTGTTACATGAGTTTGGTAATTTGCTGTCAGGTTGAGCGCAAGAGAACTCCCTGTTCAGGCCATTTTACGCCTCCAACTCCTTTGAATGCAAGACTAATATGGGAAAAGAAAGATCATATTGGACTTTCATTGAATAATATCTCAAATCCATTATATGCCAGAGGAAAAAAAAAAAGAAAAAAAAAGAATTAGAGAGTTTAATTTTAATGTGTTTCGTGTCAAATAAATAAGGTCAAAGATAAAGAACATGAAAATATTACCATTCTAAAATGAAGTGAGAATTTTAATAAAAAGAAATTGGAAAGTTCAGTAATAAACAGCACAGTAGATCAACACGAAAAATTAGCATAATTGGCAGCTGGCATGTTCAATTTGTCAAAGTGGTAGGAGGCACAGCAGACTTTTGCAGGCAGTAGTGGGGTTCACTTCTTAGTCCCTTGAATATGATCAATGATTCTCTCAAAAATACTGGCTGTAGATAATCACAAACGAAAGCCATTAGAGATATTTTTTAGCTGCTTATAGAAATAGAAAGGGCTGCATATTAATTTACCATGCTCTTTCATTAGTTTTGTGTCATTTGTTTCATTAGTCATCTGCTGTTTCACACCAATGTCAATGACACAAAACTAATTTCTGGCTAAATTGTACTGGTGAATTGCACCCCATTACAGGAATAATTCCATTGTGCTCATTTGTATTTGGAATGAATGGTTGCATCAAAGCTGTTGGCTCTAACTGCTTCATCCAAAACAGCTCCTTTGTGAAAAAGGAAACATTTACTACGAAGGTTAGATGGTATCTGAGCTGGATTTTTAAAGTCAAACAGTGAGTACTCAAGTCCCTTTGTAGTTCTGTCTTTAAGTGCCTTCCTGAATGTATCCCTAACAGGTGATTTATGCAGGCATCCTTCAATGTGCTGCTAATGTAGATATGTACAGCTGTTGCATGTGTGAAAACTTAGGAGTCCAAGTCATTAAAAACCAACCAATCAACCAACCAAACCAGAAACTCAGCCCTGAGTACTTCTGCTTGACAGCATGGTATAAAGAAAGTGAATTACCACACGTGGATATAAATCTTCATGTCAGGCCTCAGTTAGTGGGTTAATGAGTCTATGGATGTCTCCTCCTATTTCTCTGTGAAGGGTAAGCAGTCGTTTTGTTTAAAGTCCTTTCTGTAGGCTTCTACAGCCTAATTTTGAGGGCTTCCTTTTACCCAGCGAGATCATGGCACATTCATGAGATGGCATAACTGCTTCCAGAAGGAGACCTTGATCCTTAATGCAGTCTAGAAATTTTCCTAACATCGGGTCTTTGAAAAAGGGGGTGCAACAAAGGGAAAAATAGTATTCTATATTACAAGGAAAAAAAAATATTTTGAGAGTAAAAGTGTAGGGAAAGAAATCCAGTTCCAAAAAATCAGAACTTTCTCCGTAACACTGCAAAATTCACACTCAGAAATTAGATCTGGAAGAAGTGCTTTATATAAAATGAATAAGTGACACAAAATCTAGCCTGACACCTCCAGCTGAGACTGAATGGCCACAATCACCTTCTCTTGTTTTCCTTCTATTAAGTACTTAGAAAGTGTGCAGTACGCTACTGTGTAGTAGGAGAAAGGAAATATTGTATTGTTTATGTTAGCTCTTCACTTTTACTTATGTTTGATTAAACAATTTTTTAAAAGGGGAGAAATATTTTTTAGTCTCACAGAATGACTACTCTTCATTCTTTAGATGTCAACAAAAAATAGGGATCTTTTTTCTGTGCTTCCAGAACTGCTATGTTTTGGGTAGCTGCTATCAAAAGGAGTCTGGTACTTTTCCAGTCTAAAGCAAACTGACAGAGCAAATGACAATGTCTTAAAAGGAGAAAGCTACTTCATTCTGAAATGCATAGCACAAAATGACATGTTGTGACATATTGAAAGATGTCTAGCAGGCAGATTTTTAATCAGCTTGCTGGTAACCTTTGACCGCTGCCGTGAGTGGCTCGCAGGTAAGCAAATTCTGAAGCCTACCACTGTGCCCTGTGTGAAGTTACACCGCTCTGAGTGACTGATCTGCTAAACCAGTGCATTATGCCGTTCTGTGTCAGGGGTTCAGAGCTGTACCAGCAAGGGCAATTTTTGCCTCTCCCTATGTTTGTAAGGTTAAGACGCTGTTTCTGCGTAGGTCACTTACTCCTTGTGCCTCCACCATAGCTCCTTTTCATTGGGCAAATCTTAGGAGAAAAAATTATGAAATGTTACAAATGCAATCAGCCACATATGAACAGGGATTGAAGAATATGTTTATTTAATTTTCAGAATGTTATTTATATTCCAACCCGGCGAAGATGTGACTCTTTAAAATGGTGTGGGAAATAGGAATTAAGTCCAGGAACTTGGGTGGCATTAAAACAGCAGCAGGTTCTTTTAATTAGATTTCTGGTCACTTTTTGCTCAGGAACTCCAAACAGAACATGAGGCGGAACAATGAATCAAATATAAGGGTGCATTTGAGGATCTCATATGATGTTACCACACTCTAATAATGGCAAGAACTATAAGAACCCCTCTAAGTCAGGCAGTCTGATTTCATTCTTGACTATCTTAATGTTGGGAAGACACAGGACAAATTTAATCTGGAGTTTATCTCCACTCATTCCAGTGAAGTTAAATCAGGTGATACATTTGCTGCACTCCCTCGAGACACTGCTGTACTTGATGTACTTTGCTTTGTGTATGACAGAGAGAAGCCTGATGGTATGTGGATGATGAAGTTTAATATGGTTATCAGAAGGTCCTTTAATGACTATAATAATTCCCAAATCCTGAGCTTGTCAAGCTAACTGCTTTGCTTTCCTTTAATTATAACTAATGATCATTCTAGAGACAGAAAGGGAGAAATAAAATATAGGAAGAGAGAGATGTGTTACTAGAAGGGACTTCATATGACCTTATACTGCTACAAACAATTAAAAACCCCAATCATTTTGTTTGATTAGATGGTTTACACTTATTCTGTTCCAACATGAGCTACTTTCTGATCATACCATTAATCATGCTATTTAAGTTAATGTTAATCTAATGTCTCTTCATTATGAGAAATGCTAGGAGAGACAAATTTGTCTCAGTGATCATACCAATGACCTTTCTCATTTTTGTGAGAGTAATAATTAAAAAGAGATCTTTTCTATATTTTATACTGAATTTCAGATCACAACAATTGTGGAGGCAGAGCATCAGACCTTTAGAAACAAGAAAATGAACATTTTTCTGCAGCAGCCTGCTTTTGCTACGAAATGAAAGAGCAATATGCATGCCTCAGAGAATCCTTCTGACTCATGCAGGACAATTACTGTAGTTAGTTTGAAGTCATTTTACAGAAATCACAAAACATAGTAAGTTACTGTGAAAAAACCTGTTCTTGTGTATACAAGTTTGTGCGTGAAATAATAAAATAGTCAGTGAAACTTTATTCAGAATCTGCCTGGGGTTTAGGGCTTTGTAGAGCTTTACATTTTGTTTTGCTTTTTTGTTTTTTGTTTTTTGTTTTGTTTTGACTATCTACACCTGAAAAAGAATTACCTACAGTGAGTCTTAGCCATTGCTCTTTGTCAACAACTATACATCAAACACTCCAATTTAATGGGCATTCAATAAAAGAAAGGATTAATGCTTTCAGAATTTTGGTTTAATGGGATGTCACTCTGCTCAAGCACCAAGTGTTGCTGTGTTCATGCAGCTAAGGCAAAATGTCTTTTTAAATAACAAAATGGATCTTAAAACTTAATGTTGTGGGATTAAGTTGAATTGCAACATCCAGCAAAAAGGACAAATCAAACCTGATTTTGAAGGTTCTCCTTTCTAGTGCAACTTTAGGAAAACCTGATACTGCAATTTAGGAAATAATAATTTATGTGAAAACAATTGGAGTTGTCTTCCACTTTAGTCACTGAGAAACCATCTGAGATGCTCAAAATAGGTAAAGAAATTCTAATAAAACAGTTGCTGAAGATGTAAAATCATCCAGTTTAAGGTCACCCTCTGCTTTTGTCGTAAGCCTTGTGCAAGAGGAGGTGCCTTTATGTCTCACTGTAGGGGCAAACAAGCTCACTGGACAGGCGGCGACGGAAACATGGAGCTTCATTCTCTGCACTGGTGGGGCGCAGGAGGTACGCTGTTGCCACTGGCTTTTTCTGCATAGGAACAAAAGGTCTCCAACAAAAGGTCTTTACATTAAGGGGTTTTGCCTATTATTTAAGCTGTTAGCAGTCACCTGATTTATTCTGACTGAGCAGGGTTAAAGGACAGATCACAGCAGCAGCTCAGAGGTGGATGAGGCAGAGCTACAGCCAAAAGATGTGTGTGCCCAGTCTTAAAATCTAGTCTCCAGAGCATCATTGAAATAGTTGCACTATTCTCTGTGAAGAAATTAGGTAAAAAGACAATTCCATGACCTCACCCCTTTTACAGAGCAGGCAGTGAGATACTAGCTGTGTCCCTCTCCTTCCTTTCATTTGCCCTTCTTTTGTTTGCGAGTTGAACTTTTACATTATTCTGTATCAAGAAATATTTTTGTTTTCCTCATCACAAAACTTGGAATAACTCCTTGGAATGATTTCATTTTCCCACTAAAAACCTAGATTGTACTTGACCATAACATGCAAAATAAACTTGAACAAAAGAACTAGGAAAATGAGAGCGGTAAAGAGTCTGACTCCTCTGGACCACCCCACTGCCACCAAGTAGGTGTAAAAAACACCAAACAGTACCATTTGCGCCTACCAACACATTGTGTAAGAAGCAGAATCTCTAAATGGACAGGTTTAGATGTTTTATTTCTTGTTATTTTTTGAGGACTTCTGCCTGGAGAGGTGACTGGAACGATAACATCACAAACAAGAAAATGAAGGACCCTGTTTTTATTAAAATTAGTTAACACCACATAACTTATTTGGTTGCAGTAATAATTACTTCCAACCCAAAATGAGAGGATACATATTCTTTTGATGTAGACATGCATACATATATATGCACAAATGTATTGTCCATACATGAGTTTTAATATCTTTATGCTGGACAAGTTTTGTATGAAATAGCTTCAAACATGTCATATCCTGCTGGAAATGTATGTGACACATTTATCTACAATTTTTCTGTGCCATATTCTGGCACCTTCCTCTGGCACCATCAAAACTTATGTTCGTGCTGTTACTAACAAAATACATGTACACACATACATATTTGTATGTACACACAAGTAAATATGTGTGTAATCACCATTTATAAGTATATACTTGAACAAGACTCTGGCAAGTAGATTATATATATAATGAAAGTCATTATATTCTGTATTTGACTCCTTGTATTGAAATTAATTTCCTGTCATGTTTGCTATCATTGCTTTCTAGTAAATTCACAGCTAACACACTGACAGACAAGGATTAATGTTTTCAGGATTTCTTTGGAAGCAGACCTGGACCCCAGAGATAAAAAATTAGATAAGCATAAGTGGTTGTAAGTGAAGTAATAAGTACCACATTTCCTAGTGACCTCTGCATATATGAGTAGAGCAGAATTCAACACCTTGGTCTCCTGGTGCTTACATACTAAACATCCTTTTTCATTTCCTCTCCATGTTTCGTAAAATCAGGTAAGATCAAACCTGACAGTCCCCAGTAAAAAACAAGAAGGTAACAATTAAAACGGACACCTAGGATTTATTTATTAATGGAAAGGGACTTTTTTTTTCCCTTTGGAGACACCTTTCAAAATGGTAATGAAAAGTACAAGAAATCTATTCACCGTTCAGGCGTCTGCTGTATTTTGCTGTGATATGATGGGACTAAATATAGCTTTTCTGAGGCTGTCGCCCAGCTGTGCTGTGCATAGCATGCTCTCCGGTGCTCTCTGGAATCATACATGGGCACAGCAGGGCTGAGCTGCCTTCCTGTATTTCCCTCCTCTCCTCTTGGGGACAAAGTGAGGATAAATTTCATTCATGGCTGTAAAACACTTGAATGCCGTAGTAGCCGGCCCATATAATAAGCAAAGCAGATCTCAGAGACACATTAGATAGACAAACCCACATCTGGATGAAAAGACTCCCAACATAAGGGCGCCAAAAAAGAAAACATTCATAAAAAATGGCCTGAAAAGACATGGAAATCTGGGATGCCCGCTTAACAAAATAGTGAGCTACCAGCCGATGTGAGGGAAAGCCGAAGCCCAGATACCACTGGCATGTTTTGCTCAGCTCCCAGTCTGCACGAGGGAGACCAAATCACTGGGAAAACCAAACAGGAGACAATCAGTCAGAGTTTTTTGATATTTCAAAATCTCTTTATGTGACTGCCAACTTACCAAGTCTTTCCTATTTCTTCTGGAAACTTCCATTGTGAAGCGAATGGGAAGTAACATATAACTGTAAGGTGTTATACTGAACAGTCATGAGTAAATTTAATTGCTTTTACTGGTACATGCTGGAACATACATTTACGTAGTGTAATCCCTTTGTCTGAGTGACACCACACTCTTGATGAGTTATGCCTCCTTTTTTCCCGACTGAAAGCGGATATCCCCTTCATTGTCAGCCTAAGAGCAGTATTTTGAAGCAATGTATGACACAGAGAAAAACAAGGACTTTGTAAAGAAAATACTACATTGCTAACCTTCAAAAGTTGTAGCTTAGTACCAAAAGCTTTTTTTTGTGTCCATGATCCCTTGTGAAGCAATGCAAGAGGGGGAACTGGTTACAAGGAGACATACTTTTATTGGTTTTCTGCACAAGTTCCATTTAGCCTATTGTTAGTCAATTTTCTTGCTGTGTGGGAAATAAGATTTTTTCCGCTGTTCATCTCCAAAGTCTGACTCTTCAGTGCCTGCACTTTTGAACTGACAAAGCTGTTCCATGAAAAACAGTGCTGGTTCATAAATCAGAGGTAGGCTGAGATCACTGCGACGGACTGCCTTCCATGCACACAGAATTCAAAAGAAACTTGCTAACAACAGCAACCACCACCACCACCAAATGAGCCCGAAGAATTATGAAACAGTGGATAGTGACATTTTATTTCTTATTTCTTCCCTGCGAACAAGACTGGAACTTAGTATTGTGTATTAACACCGCAGCCTTCAATTTAGAAGAGTTTATTTTTGCTTTGTAAGACAATTAAGAGGGAATACAGAAACAGTAACAGCTTTTTGGGCTATTTACAAAACTAGTACAGTGTCCCCACTCTGCAATGGCATAGACATAAAAACGATTTGGAAGAGTTAACAGGCAAAAAAAATATACTACAAAATGTTCTTGAACTTTTTTTATGTGATTTTCATCTTTGTTGGTTTTGGAATGATCTAAATGTCCAAATGTTGCTGGAAGGCATATTGTGTATGTCTGGCTATGACTTTTTATGAAGTTACTTCATCTTTTCATTTATTTCTGTTTGTAACAATTACGGTGCTTATTCGAATACCATTGATTAGAAGATCAATTAACATTTACAATCATTAGACAGATTTAAAGAAATAGATTAAGGTTAGGGAGCAAACTGTACTTGCTGAATTTATAAATGGTGAATAACAGAGGTGTTTTCCGACAATTAAACATTATACAGGGTTTAGTCCTTGCAAAAATTTTATACATATTTTCCCGTTCCAACCTCTGATGTCTCCTCAGTATATTGGTTGACCTATTACTACGTAAAGCAATCCTAGAATTTTAAAGGTTTTGACTCTTTATCATCAATTTACATCCCCCTAAAACCTCCTGAAAAGAATTGCCAGAAAAAATGCCACCAATTTAAACAAGGCCTTATTTAATTTGTTTGTTTGTTGGTTTTTTTTTCTGTGCTGACAATAACAGAGAATACAAATCCATGGTAAAAATTCACACACTAGCTGAGCTTTATAGTTTGCTTGCTACAAAATTTGCCTTTTACTTCAGTAGACAGAGAACTGGATAGAGACATGAAAGACAAGTGAAGCTGAAGGTGGTGAAAAGCAGTTAATAGCTACTGTGTGTGTTCAGCACGGGTCTAGCACAGGGTTTATGCTTTGTTTCAGTTCACAGGTGATGGATATTTTGACCGGGTCTATTTCTGTAACGGATATTCACTTCACTAACTGTATTTGCTGAACCAATTTTAACCATGTTTTGAACGTATTTAAAATATGTCATGTCTTTCTATTTGTTGAGTTTCTTGTTTTGACCAAGGGTAATTGCTATTTCTACAAATGTCAGAAAGTGTCATGTTTCCACTAAAGTGTAAGCAACATTGTCAACTTAAGGGCACATGTTCTATGAAGGACATTTTAATGCTTTATTTTTTAAGAATAATAAAAAGAAAGAATACATATATACGTGTTATTTACTCTACTCCATACTAGATAGAATAAAAAACACTCCAGAAAGTAAATACTAGAGAAAATGTCATGGAAAGTATTAGATGAAGCAATTTCAACTATTAAGCTATTTTGAAATATTTTTTTTCTGTACTGTCTTCAAAACTGCCAAAATGCTTCCTTAGCTCAAACTGCTCTCCAGACTATTATTCATTTATACTGCATATGATAAATACAATATATCTTGAAGGCTTGATTCAATTGCCCACCTGCTGGTGGCTAGTGACATTTCAGATTCTCCTCTCTGGCATCCAGAGGTATTGCAAATGGCACAGATTTCCCACAGGTCCTAAGCCCCGTCACAAAAGCATATCTCAGATACTGTCATTAGGTACTGCATTAAGTACCTATTTGTGAGCAATCGAAGTAGGTGGCAAGTGACTGCCCGACTGCCCTGATATTTGAGGTGAGGTTTAACTCACGGAAATGAACTCAAACACCATGTCCTAAGCGTAAGCTTGGTGTGCAGACACCTAGTCGGTACAAACGATAGAAACTTCAGAGATCTTTTCAGTTTACCCCAAAGCAAACACTTGATGTTCAACTATCTAAAAAGCCCTCTAAACCTATGTATCAGCTAGATCTGCATTGACTATCATAGAATCATAGAATCATAGAATGGTTTAGGTTGGAAAGGACCTTGAAGATCATCGAGTTCCAACCCCCCTGCCATAGGCAGGGACACCTCCCACTAGACCAGGTTGCCCAAGGCCACGTCCAGCCTGGCCTTGAACACCTCCAGGGATGGGGCCTCAACAACCTCTCTGGGCAACCTGTCTCAGTGCCTCACCACCCTCAAAGTGAAAAACTTCTTCCTAAAGAAGACTATGGGGGTTTAAACAACAGCTCACACCAAGAAACCATCTTAAACTTAGATGAGAGAGGACTCCCATCCTTGCATGCCATCATTCTCACTCAAGTAGGGCCAAAGAAGAGATACTCAAAAGTTAACTCCTGTTTGGACACCTAACAGCCAGAGTAGAGTAGAGATTGGTGTTTGGGCTCCCTATAGAAAAGATAGTAGTAGGTGCTTCAGGAAGCAGTCCAGCTAGGCAGCCCATGGGACAGAGTCACCTACATCCAGAGGACAAAAGTTGAGAGGAGAGCAAGAGGAGGCCTGAAATCCTGCCCCTTTCTTGTCTGCAGGCACAGATATCTCTATGGCAGCCACAGTGAGGTGTTAGATGTGGTTCAATCCTTCCTTCAGTCAGCCTCCAGGAAGAGTAAAGGTGGTGCCCGGTCACACACCTGGCCTGTGGGTACAATACTTTTCTAGGTTGTGGAAGATGCAGATTCAATTTTTCTACTCAGCTATAAGTAGGTTCAAGCACATTTCTGACGCTTTGGTTAAAATTGTACTGAGTGCTGACAACCTTCTACTGAAGCAGAGTTTCTACTTTGAAAGTCTTTGCATTAAAATAGAAGACACAATAAGGAGTTTATTTGTGCAAGCGCGGCACTGGAAAGTGTTTTTTCCCCCAGTTTTGTTGCTATGTATTATCTCATGACTTGTATTTTATGTGTATAATTTCTCTCTTTCAATTTAATACCCTTAACAGGCTTTCCCCCCTGTCCTTTACTGATCATTTAAAAACTCTTTCTCTTTTATATTGCTTTCTAATTAATATACCCAGCTTGTCATTGATCACTTGTGTTTCATTGCTTGAACCTTGTTTCATCAAGTTTGACATTTCTTAGGGGACTACAATTAACACAAACCTAAGCAGCCACAGTTAACTGCCTTAGATCATCTGTAAAGTTATTTTTTCTTGTTCTAACCATTTCATTATCACTTCACCTTTGTTTTCTGTAGTATTTCCCTCAGGGAACTCATCTGTAGAGTCAGTATTTTTTGTTTGTTGTCTTGCTTTGTGGATTTCAACATGTAAAGCAGTAGTTTATATGACAAAATCATAACTTGTATTCGAGTTATTTTGGCTTTTTTAAAAAAAAAATTTCTTTCAAATCTTGTCAATTTTTACAAATTCAGCAGTAACTAGACTCCTTCTCCTATATCCCTTCAGTAATACATAATCTTTCAAAACACAATGTGGTTTTTTCCTATCTCTTGTAGTCCTTGGTCTCTTAATTTTTATATTGTTTTTCTTCTCTTATCTTCCAACAGTCTAATTTTTTCAATTTTTCCTGATAATCTTCACTCTATATTTTCTTCTTTCTCAGTCTTCATTGTAAATTAATCTTGATAGATCAGCCTCCTCAAGACTGTGAATTCAATGCCATCAGTGAATCTACAGTTCTTTGCTACTCCTTTATATAGCATGATTTCTATTTCATGTCTCAAAGCTAAAACTATGATTTCTTCTAGCAGTAAAATGAATGTATCTCATGACAGAATGCTACAGTCACCCTGGACATCATACTATGGTCAACCTCTTTTCTACTCTCACTGCACTCCTCAGCTTGCTGGAGATGCAATTTCCCAGCCTGATCTATTTCTCAGGAATAACGTACATTTGCCTTCTTCTTGCCTACAAACTTGCCTTCTTTCATGTGTTATCAAAAGCCTATTTAAAGCATATAAAATTTTAGTAATATAATAATTTCTGTTCTGCAAACTTCCTTAGGATCTCTTTTATCACAAACAACTAAGCAGTTGTGTTGTTCTAAACCTGGTCTACTCCTTCACTGGCCCTACTCTCATGGATGTCCTAATTTATTCCTGAAATGTCTTAGTTAATGCTCTGTCTTTCACATTTAATAAGCTAACTGCTGTAGCTTCTGCATTCATGTCTACCTCAGTGCTAGTGGGTTTTTTTAAATCTTGAAGAACTACTGAGTTGATCAAGCTCTGTGGTTTCCCGACATCCCTTGCTTTCTCAAATTTTCTTCTAGAATCTTTACTTCTAAGAAATCTGGCACCTTGGTTACACTGAGTGGCTTTGTATGTCCTCTAATGTACCAAAGGATATTCTGTCTTTTACACATTTTAAAATATTTTTTCTGTCTCTTAGTTTTCTTCAGACAACCTTTATCATTGTTGGTGCTTGTATTTCTTTGCACAAATATCTAAGTTATTTCTCTGATGACACATCAGCCCTGAGGTCCTATTTCCTTTGTGTATTCCTCTGAACTTTTGTACTCCTTGTTTGTTTTATCACCTCTGCCTTTTATTCCTTCACTTCTTACCCGATGACTCTGTAGTGTAAAATCCATGAATATGTTCAGCCAGTTGTTCTTGCTAGATATTTAAGAGTTACTTCAGTGCCCAACGGTGGGAGGCTGTCTGAGTCTGGAATTTGAACATTGAAAATAACACACATAGACGATGCCTTGCTTGCCTTACTGAACGTTTGGGCTCCACTTCAGAGACCTGCAAGTCTCTATGTGCAATACAGGCAGTCTGAGAGCCAAGCTGAGAGTGAGTGCGAGGTCCAGTGTCAGGATACAGGAGCCCAAAATCTGTTTCAGTGACAAGGCCCTATTTTACACCTAGCCTTCATTCTTGTACATCTAGTTGGAAAAGAGCTAGAACTGCAAGTCCACTGAGAGTCGCTGGTTTCTTTACAGTCTGGTAGAAAGATACTCAGATTGGGTCAAATGTTGATAGCTACCTAGCCGTAGAAGAGATATTTGTCTTTCCTTACAGTATGTTACATTGCGTTGGTTTGTTTTAAATGAAACACAAAAGACATAAATAAAGAAGCTAAGGATCCATGTCTCAGAAATTGCAATGTAGAGTGTTTTTCTCCAGATACTTATACTTTTATTATACTGTGTATTCTAGGACTCTCAAAACCATTTTAGCACCACTTTGACCCACTGGGAAATGGCAATTGACTATATATTCTTCAGTATGTAAGTCTTCTAATCACTTACCCTGCATCTATCAGATGGACAGGAAATAATCAAAATTCCCATCTGCAAACCTAGGTGACCTACTTGAAGGAACTTGTTTTAAGACCAAGGAAGATATCAGCCTCTATCTTATACACTACTTGGCCTGCCTCTAGCTTCAACCATAGACACAAATCAGTCATTCAGACTATCTTGGACCCAATTTTGTCTTTCTTCTGTATGTGTAAATCTATGCTAGGTCTCTAAGCATACTTCTGTCCTCTTACAACAGGATGCGGTCAATTCGTAGTCAATTTTCTCACCCATAACACAGGTTAATTGATCTAAATGACTCCTGACTTCCTTTCTAGAGGAAAGCTCACCTAAACCCCCATTTTTCTATTGCAGAACATTTGGAAGGCAATTCTTGTATCAGCCATGTCTGTAACGTTTTCCCTAAAAAAAAAAAAAGGAAAAGGGAGCGCATGTGTGCATGAACTAAATGTGCAGTATTATAACTGAAGAATTGTTCTAACAATTGAGTTTCTAGAAATTCATCAGTTGTGTGATGCAAAATAGATGTTCATTGTTATTACTACCATGGAAGCTCATGGGCTACAATAGAAATTGGATAACTGAAGTTGCTGTAAAGAAGGTAAGAGAAATTACATATATCTAGGAAAGAAAATCTAAGTTCTGCTGAACCCAGCAGCTAGTAGAGCAGTGGAACTGGGGTGTACTAACTGTATGAAAATGCAAACTGAAAGGGTGTACTTAGTGTTTCTTTCTGTTTGGCAAAACTCCAGGGTCTACACAAACCTGCGTGCATGCTCTGCGAACTGTGTAGCCGCCACAGAGCAATTGAAAGGTTTACTGTATTTTACATCTATCCTAAGACTCTGCATACAGTGAATGCATGCCTAATTTGAATATGGGATAGAAACCTTCCCCTGGTAACCCATATTTAATTTGTTCATTTATACTTTTTTTTCCTGTCTGTATTGTGTGAAGATTTTATGACGACTTTCTTTATCTCCTTCTGTGAATTTAGGAGAAGCTCGTTAACTGACTTTCAAGTACACAGAATTATTAAGCTTCCTAGCTCAGGGAAGGTACCCATGAAAGATGAGCTAGAAAGTTTTGCCAGCTCGCATTTCCATAATGCATCTTTTGGGGTTATAAATATGGGTGTATGATGTTTCGCAGCTTTTTCTACCTATTTCATGGCTTATTAGTGCATCTCAACTGCATTTTGCAAAGGAGAGGAGGATCAATAATTTCATTTTACATATCAAGAGTCTGGGAGAAGGAGAGCTGGAGTGAATTGTTCAAGGTCAGTTGGAGACTAGTGGCTGATAGAAAGGCAGAGTGCAGGTCTGAGATCCCAATCAGTTTCAACAGGCATCTGGGAAAGCTGCCTCTCAGCTGGGACAATAAAAAAATACTGTCTTCTCATGTCTACTATCTCATCTATATGTAAACATGACTGTGTGTGTATGCCAGGTACACATGTATACTCACGTATGCCGAGTATGTGATGCATAATTTCTTTCTTATAGAAACCACCTTCTGAAATCTTGGAATTTTCTCCCTGTCTCACTCATCCTCTGCTCCAGCACACTGAAAAGGTCTTGACAGTATTTCATCTCATTCATGTGTTATCATTACTACTGTCAGGAGATTTTGGATAATAAATGCAGTGCTTTACCAACTAAAAACATTTTCTTTTTGCACTGACACAGACTCGTCAATAAAACCCCACGGCATGTTAACTTCCCATCTCTCAGATGTGGCACACTGACATTTACAATGCAGAGAAAGGTAACAAAGTGTGAAACAGATCATAAATCATTTAAAGAGAGTTAAAAAGAGACTTAAAACAAAAGCCTCCAGGAAAAGAAGAAAAAAAAAGTGGAAAAGTGAAATGGGCACCAAAAATTATTTTATACAAGAATGAAACGATGACCTTTTCACCTATCATCATTCACATTGGTTTGCCTTTCTCAGCCTCTGGAGTCTAGAACAATTCACTCAGTGTGCAGAACGCTGCATGAGGAATGAACCTTTTATTTTATTATTACCCAGGGCATGATACCCTTGGGAGGAATGACAAAAACAAGTAAGAACAGAGCGAAAGGGGAAGCGATAGTCACTACTGGTTTGGGATTATAAAACCAAGCAGTGAGTGCAATATACTTAAAGATAGTCTTCAATTCAAAGTTCACAAGGCAGGCAAGTGCACTTTATTGGAAACTTTTACATTTCAAAATATGTTTTACAATCTTTTCACTCAGCCGTTTAAATATGAGCTTTGCAGATGCCTGGAAATGTAGCGAGGGAAAGGGGCACAATTCATCATAGCTTGAAAATTTGAACGTACAAACAGTACTCTTCACGAAGGCAGAGAACAGAAGGTTGGATATTTATATGATCAGCTCTAAATCATGATGTTTTACAGGCAAGCTCTGTTTTCAATTAAGTGGAGCTACGAGGGTGATATAGACTTGTAACCAAAATCAGAAATTGGATGTCTGTGTCAGAATTCTCAACCCCCCACCCCAGAAAAAAATATGTAATATTACATGACTAAGTGAAATACAATGACATATATGAAATACAAATGACAACAATTAACAACTGTGGGCAGCTTGTTCTAACCCTTTTTATAGACAAGAGAAGCAAAGACTGGAACTAGGAACTAAGACAAAGAAAATGTAGTGAGGTCACAGATAATTCAGCTGTGCCTATGCACATGCCAGGTAGTTCTTACTGAGAACAATAACATGCATTTATATAAAGCCTTTTGTTATCAGGTACTTCACAGACATAATACATACGCTAGTTTACCAGATTCTGAAACACTAGTAGTGGTCTGAAATCTAATTATTGCTAAAAAACACAAAGCAAAAATGTGTAACAGTTTTTGGCAGGAACAGAATAATAATAATATATCCAATTAACACTGTAGAAGGTATTTTAGGTAGACAGATTGACATTAATAAACTAGAAATTGAAAATGAATTCACAGTTAACCATAAGCTTTGCTGAGCACATTAAGGAAAAGAGAAAGAAAGCTATTTTTTGGTGTGAAATAGACTCATGCTTGATCTGTGACTTCTGTTTGGAAGTGAGGTAAGCCACAGCAGTAAGTAACACAGGCAGAGACTTAAATTTCCACTTCCTTGATCATTTCTGCTAGTTTCTAAGTCACCAGTGATTTTCCAGCAATTTATTCCCAGGCCGAAAGCAATATTCTAACTGCCTTCCTTCCAGGGTCTCAGAGATAAAAGGCTGCTAGAGATCAACATTGTCCAAAATGTACAACTCTGACAACACTATTTTTTTCATGAAAAAATGCAATTTAATAGAAAAGGCAACAACAAGGAAATATCAATAGAAACCTCTTGGGTGATTTTCACTAGCTCGAAAAGTTCTTCCAGTTCTCCACTGCATCCCTTTTTAGATTTGGAAATGAGCGGCACCGACTCTTTCTTGGTAGACCTTTAAAGTCATGTGTGGTTTGCAGTCTGCTATCACAAGCTGGTCATTTGACCAGAGCTATTTTTCATCTCTCTCCCTGCCACTGAGAGTGCATTCTGAATTCCAGTCGCCACCCTGAGATTTATTAGGCTACATTTGTCCAGTCTGTATCTGACTAAGTGCCCAACGACCACGCTGCCTTGCGCAGCAGGGCATCCTCTAACCGCGCAGGAATATGGGTACGGGACTGATTCACACTGTTGTTGACTCACACAAAATGTTCCACGCACCCAATAACCGATTTTAATATTTTTCTAGTGACATTAGATGGCTTATGTCTATTTCTTTATCTGATTAGTGAGTTTCAGTGCAGTACTTAATTTCAATTTTCCTCAATTTAGATTGCCAATAAAATGAAGTGTCTTAACTCTGTCAAAGGGCTGGGAAGAGGATGTAATTAGCTTGTGTTACATAGCCATTTTAAGTCTGTGAATGTTTCTGAAGCAGTTGCAAAAGGTCAGAAGAAAACACAATGCAAACATGCATGAGGAAAATAAATGATTAATTTACATCTTCTCAGTGTTGAGCTCTCCATCACTGCTTGCATTCCTCTGCTGTTTTTCTCAGCATGCCTGATCCTCCCTTTTCCATTTGCTCCAGCAGAACTCATTGTTTTCTGTAGGCATTTTGTCTGGGTAAAAAAGCTTGGATCTGACTAACAGTTATCTCTTAGAACACACAATATGCCACACAGATCGCCACAGTAAAGAAAACTGAGGAAAGATGCTATAAAAATAGTAGCAAAGGAGAATGCAAACTTATGGTTTCAACAGGCATTTTGCCATAGAAACTTGCTATATTCAAAGTTAAGTTTCTTCAATTACTATTCTTTTTTAATTCTGTAAGATTTTCTGTTTCCTTACCCAAATATGGCTTTAATAACTGCAATATTTACAAATGTTTTCAACTCCTAATATGGCTATAAGTGTTGGTAAAAACATACTCTTGTGATATTTTTCCAGTTGTTCAGTGACTGCTTTCATTTGCAGCGGCAGTGGTATGGCCATAGCGATGCTGAGACTAATACAAATGCTAAATCAGGAAAATAATCATGATTATTCCTAAGGTTCATTATAGCATCTCACTCAGCACTTTAATTTCTGGATGCAAAGCAGTTTAGTGCAACTGGAAAGATACAGAACGCCTTTTCATTTTTCCTCTGTCTCATAAATCAAAGACACTATAAAATTACAGCAGTAATAAAAATACTAATAATGCACTGTGAATCTCTTTAACCAATTATCCCATTTCCTCCCTGGCTATTAAGCTGCACTCAGAATTCTCAGAGAAAATGCATTTGCATTGTACAGTAAAAGGCAAGTTTAAATGCATTACATGACAGCTAGCGTATTAATGTCACTTGTGATCAGCAACACGAATTGCCGATCTGAGAAATTCATGGACAGTCAAGACAATGAGCTGAATTACTCAATGGGAAAGACTTTTATGTCCTCTAGGACTCAGTTAAGGTACATAAATGTAAGTTATAACAGTGACCCATGCTATAACATTGGATTGCTTTGTGATTGCTATTAGTAGGGGGTCAAAAACCTACAGTATACAATCCCAACACCTTTGAATGTTTAAACCATGAAGTCTGGGTTCAGAAATAAGTCTGTGGTTTTGTTTGTTTGGTTTTGTTTAAAAAAAGAAAAGACAAAAAATCTCCTGGTGAACTTCTATAGAGAAATTGTATGGACAGCCAAGGTGGATCTATTTTTAGGGCTATTTTATCTTTTGCAATATTTTGATCATGAATGTGGAGCAGTTCACACAGATTTATTTTTTTTTTAATGGGTCTTTTTCTAAAGGTTGACAATTTGTCTCTGTCCATAACCACCTATATTGCATGGATATGTTTTAGTTTCATGATTTCTATGCTTAGATGTTTGAAACCTTTCCACCAATATCAGTAGTATGGATACATTTTCTGTAATGAACCTTTTTTAAAAAAACACTTCACAAGAGGTAATGAGTGATGAGCAGGAAATACTTTTTCACACTTAGAAATTCCTCTTTGTAAGAACGATTATAATATCAGATAACATGATCATATACATCAGAATTCAGGATCTTAATGACTGTTTATAAGTGCTATTTTGCAACACTCAAGAGGAGAAACACTTTTTAAGTCTTCCGGGTAATTCCCTCTACGATAAAAACCTGGCTCTACTGAGGTCTAAAAGACTGAAAATTGATTCCAAAGAATTTGTATGAGGAGTTCCATGTAAGTGCTGATAAATACTGTCACTCAATCAACATCATAAAAGACAGGGATTTTACAGCTTAATATTTGTCTTTCCCACAGGTTGGAGGCCGGAGTACTCATGCCCACTCCTCTTTAAAGGACTAGGTGTGGGCAACAACTACACTTCACACCTTCTCTGTGACACTTGTGTCCCTGAGACACTAAACATGCGCACACACATGCACATATTTACTTTCTTTTTCCTGCCCAAAGTGATGAGGAAATGCTGGGCTTAATGTGAGAGCATGTGCAGACATTAAAAAGGCGGAACATGCTAGAATAGTGTTGGAGGGGTTCTGCACAGACAGAGACAGGCCTGCCGTACTGGCTCTCTGAAGTGGACCTGGGAGATCAGACCCTGAAGAAACTCAGAATCTAAGTCATTTAATAATATGGTTCATCCACAGGGAAAACTCCCAGAGGAATCCTCAAACTCAGTGTATTTGCTGGAATTCCCTATTCTTTTTCGGAAATATGCCTATCTCTGTTCAAAACATTTAGTTAAGTTTACTGCCGTTGGGTTGTGAAGCTACCGTGATTCTAGGCCAAAATTCTGTCAGTACAAGATTGACATGGGAACTGCAATAGCTGAGTGACATAACATTGTAAAGGAATTAATGTATCATGCTGTCAGCATGACTGAGAAAATCTATTGCCATTATTATGCATTTTAATTCCATATCAACAAAAAGCAACGTCTAAAACAAATGTTTATCAGGGTATAAATTTAGATTTATTTTGACCCAGCTTTTCAGTTCTTATTATTAAAATAAATATCTTTCAAGTCAGTATTAGTTCTGTTCTACTGGAAACTTAATTTTTGGCCTCTAAGTAAAGCTTTCTATGTAGTCCGTGTTGTATGTCCTTCTGAGAGTGCACTCTGGTTGCTTTTTTAATGTCCATAACTAATCCTCTGAAGGGATCTATGTTTTTATGTGCATAGGGAGAATGCTTGTTTGTCCACGTGTCTGCAAGGAAGGGAGGGACTCAGAGTGCAAGAAAGATCTGCAGTACTTTGTGTCTCTGCAACAGAGAACACAGAGTCCTGGATAAAGAAAGAGCCAAATCTCCAAATACATATAAGCCCAACATATTTTGGGAGAGCTCATGACAGGCATACCTGTGGGACTGAGATCACAGTTTTACTCTTGTAATTACAGCAAGCAGGATCAAGAAGACTCTGTTTTGGGAAGTGAGCCCAAATGCATGGACCAAAGGACATGGTGTTCCTAACTACTTCTCCAAATATTTTTCTGTTCCTTTATTATTAAGTGGGTGAAACTGTTTTCATCAGTGCATGTTCCAAAACTGTATTGTTGGCATTGGAGGATGTTGAACCAGATCTCAACAAGTAATTTAAGAATGCTTTTTTTTGAGACAGCATAGCATAGATTTCTTTTTTCCTTTCAAATATTTGCAGGCTTATGGTAGGTGCTTGACTGACTGTTTTCAGTAAAGTCATGACTTTTTTACCAGTACAGGAGATAGTCAAGACCTCCACACCATTAACTTCTCTTCTTAGAACTCTATTAGCAATGTGAGGATGGTATACCCTTAATTTATTACTTTTTCATACGTTATGATGCTATCATTACATCTGTAGCCAGTCTAAGTGTTGTGTTTCTAATGCAGTTGATGAAAGTTTCACCTGCTCTTCTGCAGAGCTGGCCTCTTACTGTATGCTTAATTGCAACTGCAGCTACTATATAAAATTTCATAGGCCCTGGCGGATTAAGTCTAGTTATTAATTTGCATAGTTTTATGAAACATTTATTGGATTTGTGTTCTTTAGTGTCTTTAGCATATTACTGACAGAGATAGCCTAATTTGAAAATAACGACAAGGGACTTGGAAGCTTTATGAGGAATTATAAAACTATTCCCCAGTGGAATATTATAGGAACATAGCTTTTCAATGTAGTTGTGATGTGACATTTTAGAAGTATATGCTATATCGTTAATATGTGAACACTATCCACATCTACTTCTTCTACATGAAGCCCTTACATGTACGCTGCTTCTTCTGTGCTTCTGATTTTGACAATTGTTCAGGGGAGAGGGGGGAGGGCACACTGGTCTTTTATTAGCAATCTACATCAGTGCAAACCACTTCCTTTAACTCCCATGGAAGAACACTCCTCTTCTCTGCTTCTATATTGCTACACAGAAAGTCAAACATTACATACAGTGGATATAGCTCAGTATCTAAGAAATTCTGCAGTGTTAAATTTTCCCCTTGCTATGAATCTCTGCAATGTTTCTACAGTATAAATATCTCTTAATTAATTTTATAATGTTTGGAACTGTATTGCCCAACAGGGAAAGAAAATGCTAAAACCTGCAAATTCACAATTACAGATTTGAAGTTAATTTTGTACAACTGTAAATAAAAATAAAAAGAGCTGCATTGTTTGTTCCTTAGCTAGCTGGCAATAAAAATTTAGCAGACTGAAAAGTTTCCTAGTGTTTCCTCTTTGCACGATGGAACGCTTTTTATAGTCGCAGAGTATTGCTTCTATTGTTGCATCTGACATATATAAAATTAACTCCTCAAAAGTTGTGAAAGAGTATTAGGCAAAGCTTCATGCTCCTGTGAATAAAAGGACCTGGCATTCCTGGTGGACACATAGTTGAACATGAGCCAACAACACACCCTTGGAGCAAAGGCGGCCAACAGCTTCCTGGGCTGCACTAGACAGAGCATCAGGTGCAGGATCCTTCCCCAGTACAGGAGAAACACGTACATACTGGAATGAGTCCAGTAAGGAGCACGAAGGTCATTAAGGGCTTGGAGCATGTCTCAGATGAGGAGAGGCTGGGACAGCTGGGACTGTTCAGCCTGGGCAGGGTCAGACCATATTTCTGCCTACAAACCCTTACTGGGAAGGTGCAGAGCAGACTTTCGGACTCACATCAGAGATGCATAGAAACAGGCACAAGCTGGAACAAGGAAATCTGACTGGATATTTAAAACTTTTACTTCACCAAGACTGTGGTCCAAAGGGTTGTCCATAGAGGTTTTGGAGTCCCCACTCCTAGAGATATTCAAAACTGGACAACAGAAGGCCCAGAGCAACCTGATCTATCTTTGAAGTTGGACCTTTGCTTGTGAGGTGGTTAAACCATATGATCAGCAGGGGTCCTACTGAAACTAAATTACTCCAAAAACTGTGATATTAACATCTTACAATGGAATTTAAGAAAGGAAAATTCCAGTTTTGAGCTAGGACTGAATCTTTGAGTACAGGAACAATATCACGTCACACACTTGGCCGGCATGACAAAACTCCTTTTGTCTTAACCATTTCTCAAACTGCCTACATTCTAACCTTGTGCTGAAAAAACCAAAACAAGAAAGAAAGAAAATTCACTACTAACTGGAAAGCCTTAGAGGGACAAAGCCAAGAAATAAACAAAATTATGATGTGTAAAAGTTGGAATTGTTCCTACAACCTTAATTCCTTACCTCTTTAACTCCTATGTGCATTCATCGCTTGTATTGTTCAAAGGTGGCTCAGAACTTGGAAGAACAAGTTCCTTTACATGGTGCTCGTCACTCAGCCAGAGTCTTTTGTAACCCTGCCATCAGCTCCAGTTGCTTAATTTTTCACAGGATCCCTGACTTTTTCAGTATCCAAGATGCACATCGTTCAACACATCAGTCTGGGGTTTTTTTTTTTTACTTTTATCATTATTGAGAATATTGTGCCACAGTTCACAGTACTTGATCTTGCTCGGAAAGAATAAAATCCCCCAAAAGAACACAAAATATTGCGTTAAATCGTACCTGTTGTGTATCATTGCATTTATTGTAATGTCCTTAATCAATTTTGTGCCATAATGAAGGTATTTTATAACTCAGGTTTTATCCTTTTAAATCCTTACACATCAGACATAGGGCTTAGACATAAGTACGTGCTTATGCTCAATGTGAATGTATACGTAAGTATACATGTAGCAGACACACATACACAAACTTATACTGGAGTTAAATATTACCATCTCAGATACCAGTTGATACAGCTTTTCTAAGTTGGCATTTTCTACTCTCCATCAGTAGACATCAGCTTCCTCTGAAGTATTTTATATCCAGCTGTTGAAAGGACTGCATTTCGGTTCAATTAATATTACACAAGTAATGACAGGTTTTGAAGTGTCCTTTGCCGTAAAAAGATAATATTTCCAGTGTTGCTACTGAAGTGTTATAATGTAATCAGGAGAGCCATTGTGGTTAAATTCCAAAGTTCTCAGAAAAGTATGCAAATCTTATCATTTTCACAGCATGTTCTATTGCACATTCGATTACTTATAGCTCCCTTAATATGAATTGGTTGTTTGTTTCACACAGGTTTTGTTTACACCGGTGATACCCTTTCATCTTTTCAATGAGGCAGTTAATATGAACCATCCAAAATGTACCCGATTCACAAGCTGCAATGTCCTTTCCATACCCTCTAAAATGCTGTTATTTGCAGAGCAAATGTTTTCGTTTTAAAATTCGCTGTCTGAGGATTTGAATACCTTCAGTTCCCCATGAATATTAGGTTGTGACTATATACAGAGTGGATCGTTTTCTCAGAGTCTGTAATTCAGCAGCCATGCATGTTAGGAACTCATTTGGCATAAACCAGCCATAAATTCATCTAGCTTTAAGACTACTTTTGAAAGTCACAGGGAGGATTTAGGAACCAACTGATTCTTCAGGAGACAAGGACAAAGAGAATATAAGTGAATCAGGGTTTGCAGTTCTTGGGTGTTATACACAGCACATATTATCTTGGCAATCATATAGTGACACATTACTACTCTAAATATTCAGCTCTCCTTAGTGTTAAAGGGGCATTGTGACAAATTGCAGTAGATGTCTAAGACTTTCTGTATGTGAAGAGTATATCATTACTCACATTCAGATAATTCAGTTGAAGATGGTCGCACTTGTATAATTCATTTGGCAGGAAAAAAAATGAAACTTTGCTACACTGGAATCCAATAAGAATTTTTTGAAAGGTTTTGACTCACTTGCATGGCTAATCTTAGTCTATTAAATAAATACTCTCCAGAATTTAACAAGGAAGATATTGGAAATTAACCTGTCTTGTAGGTGAGCTCTGTGTCCACTGAAACAGGATTAAGGTCTTAAAGGAAAAAAGCCAAATTAGCAGAATTAAGATCAGAATGTATCGTAAGAGGATTTTAAAAATTACCGAGTTTCATAGGCTACTTCAGAGAATCAGATTTAAAGCAAACTAAAACAAAAAAGTCATATGTCTTCGATTAATATAAAAAAGGGGTGGATTTTTTGTTTGGGTTTTTTTTTTTTTTGTTTTGTTTTGGTAATCTACTGAAGGGCTTAGGGATTATGTCTGATAAAAATTGCCCTAAATAATTCATTCTGGAATGGTCCCAAGTGTTCTCTCTGGTATGCCAGATTGGGTCCATTAAGAAGTGAAATGTGACCATCTCCAAATGTATTCTGCTTTACTGATGCGAAAACATTTTATGAAGAGGTAGCTGAATATAAAATAGGCTTTTCTTCTCTTTGATGAGATCTCAAGTAAAAGCTATATACAAAATCAACTGGGTGTGTGGGATTTTTTCATAAGCTGTTTCACTCAGATAAGTTTCATTTCTATGGCGAAGGCAGAAGGGAGTCTGTAAGCAGCATATTCTGGCTTACTCTAGTATGGCATTTTCCTTTTTGCTGCTTAACACGAATATTATAGAGTAGCAGACTGCACACCCACGGAAGTCCCATCTTCTTTTTAAACTCTCAAAATAGGAGTTAATTAGCAGGTCAAACTCCAGACAGTATTCAAATAGATCCCTGCTCGAATGTAATCGCAAATGCTGGACTTGCTTGTTTCATTCTTCTGTTGAGCTTTGGGATCCCAGCCAGCAGGAACAAATTTCCACTGGTGTTTACCAGCCATGATTTCATCGCCATTGCAGGACTACAGTCATTTTCATCTGAGGCAAATTTCCAATGTAAGCCAGTCCGATATTCCATTAATCTATTGCTACATTCAAGTGTGAGTTTACACGCTTGCTTTATTACAACGCTGTAAGAGGTACTTTTTTTTTTTCCAGTCTATACTGTTGACTTTTAAATTCAGCATATCATCTTTTAGATCTTACTAGCATCTATAATGAACTTAAAGAAGCTCTGGGTTTGTACTTGTTTCAAAGTTGTAACAAATTACTCAGCATTTTAATTATTTATTTAATTGAATTGACACCAGCCGTAAAATGACATTCCTTTATAAGTTTGAATAATATTAAAGGGTAAAAAAGTGTTCAGTGCCAGGAATATTCAAAAGTTGCTACTTTTGTCATTGTATTTGTCTTCCAATTTACTCTTCAACGTGTTTGGATCACGGTGTGTGGACTCAACTAAGACATAATTAGTAGCTCAACTTTAATAGAGGAAGATGGTCTCATGGTGTAAATAAAAGCAGTCAGAAGAGTCTTCAATGAGTTCACATCACATACAAAGACCTGTTTCTGCAGTAAACTGTTGGTTCTTGTTCCGTAAGAAACCACAAAAGCAGAACTGATAGGAACTTTGTATTGGCTCAGAGCTCTTTCAAGTGAACCTATGGTGATGTGGGCATATTCGGTTTTCACTGGGGAAAGTCGCAAGTGCAAATTCTCATTTTCTCCCATTTTCTGCATCCAGAATGGTTATAATTTTGTCATGTAGTCATGTTCAGTTAATATATCTGCAGATACATATAATGAATTTCTTGCTTTCATGCAATAATCCCATGGAAATTTTCAATAGTAACATTTCTTTTTATGCCTTCCAAAAAATTTGCTAGGACTGCTGGCAATTTCTGATCATCGCTGGGCTCTGATTTGGGGCTCTAGTAGCTGTTACCAGAAATCTATGGACAAAATGGACCTATGAAGTCTAAAACCTATTGTGCAAAGTGCCTTAGATTTAGCATGTTCTTTCCACAATTGAGAAGGGGGATCCTTGAGAACCTTGACAAGCATTGGTTGCTGTTTCTACTTTCACTTCTTTACCAGCAGTGAAACTTTCAAGAATGGCAACATTACCATATGTCTAAAGATATAGGGGAAGTTTCAGTTGTTGCCTGTAAAATTTTGGGGTTTGGTCTGAGAAATCATTTTCTGAAATCTATAAACCTTTCTTTTCTCTTCTTTATTTTTTTTTTCCCCAGGTAGTTTTGATATGCAAGCTGAAAACAGCCATTTTGTAATTGGGTGTCCAAAGACACAGAGAACTAATGCTCCCAGTCCAGGAGCACTCAAGTGACTGGCAGAGCCCTAACTGAATTATGGGGTGGTTACTTCCAGAGTTTACTCTAATCTTTCAATCACTTTTCTCATTTTGTATACTGGCAAATTGTAAGAAGAAGTGGGATATATTTTCATAGGCATTTGTTAAGCAGTTCCTAGAAATAAACTATTGGCCAGTGCATAGATTGTTAATGACGGTGAAAAAATGTGCCAGGCTGAGAAATACACTAAAACACATGGGTCAGAAATAAAGCGGAAATGAGTTAAAACGTGTGTCTAATTACTCCAGAAAAGCAAAAAGAACATCTGACAATCTTTTCTATTAAAATAAAACCAGGATAACTAAAAGCTATCAATTTCTCCATCTTTTCCTCCCTGATAATGAACCACCTTGAAGCATATATATCTTAACACCTAGTACAGGATATTTAGAACTAATAATGAAATGACATAGTTAATGCCCCTTATCATGAAATTCAATTGCAACTGATATAGAGTGTGAAATTTCCATTGCAACTCTGTTGAGATCATTGTTTTCTTGGACAGAATGCAATTTCTGTATGTCAACAATATATTATGGCATTGAAATGAATTAGGTTTTAAGACTTTCATTGTACTGATCATATCTTCAGCTAAAATGAGAATATTTAAATGGAAGACTACTTTTAATGTACAACAGAAAATAAATTTAAAGGAAAATAAAAGAAAGACAGTCCATAGACCTATTTAACTAAATATTGAAGATATTTTTAAGGACATCACTGAGCTATTAACTCAGGAGATTTTTCTAAGAGCAGTTAGGTAAATGTAGCTTCTCCACAAGTATAAGTAAACAATCTGTCTTTAGAGTACAGATTTTATATTTTACTCTTACTCCATTCCAACAAATTTTGAATTTTTGCATATCTTGTTTTTCTACAAGGTAGTCTGTTTCATTATGAATTTGAAGCAAATTCTACAAGGTATTTGAAAGATATAGAAATTCATAATGTGTCATGATTTCTTTAATTTTTTTTTTTCCTTTCCACTTTTATTTGGGTTTGACACACTGCTGACTAAATCCAAAGTTTAGAAAGTGGAATGGCACAATTTCCACTAACTTCAAGGACCTTTCAGATCACGCAGGCTGGCTTAAAACCTCCTGGCACAGAAGCTGCAGCTGTATTCTGATGTTTGCCACAATTAAACTATGTACTTCTGTTTTCAGCTGAGTGAGGATCTTCACTAATGCTATCACTGTTCAGTCCTGTGCATATTGCAGAATGGGCATGGGGGATTCTGAAAGGTGATTAGAAGTACCAGTTTGTGAAGTTCTTAGTTCTGTTTGCTTTTGAGAAGTTTAGGAAATTTTCCACGTCTGGATATGAAGCCTTCCAGCAACCAAACCATGCTTCCAATGCAACCAAGCCATGTAAAGGCAAGGAAAATCTCTTTTGCCTTGTAATCCCTTACAAGAACTTTACTTTCTCCAAATAAAGTTCTCGGGCACTCAGAGATATATTGTCATTTTGAAATGTCTGCATGCAAGTTAGAAATTCTGGGAGCGAGAACATTTGGCTCTTACTAATGAGAAACCATTCCATTAAATAAATGACTTTTCACGGTACATATAATTGTGACACAACAATACTATATTTTACTCTCTATGTGCATGACTCAACTGGCAGAGTGACCAGAATGCTCCTGGAATTTGTGTTCACCAGTAGCACTATGTCCCAGCTTTACTGGAGGTATACTTGTCAGATATCCTACACTGGATGGTGATTTCCACAACAGCAACCGAGGTAACTGAAACTTTCTGTGTTTGGCTTGAGATTCATAATGGTAAGTTCCCTTAGTGCATCTAGGTGGACGATGCCCTCACAGAGGTGACAGCATAGCATTATCAAGGTCTGACACAATTATGAAACAATTCTTGTTGTCATAACTCTGATACTCTGTCCGTTTTACCTTTTTCTTAGACGGGAGATTCCCAATGAGTATTAACTTAAGTCTGACTGACTTTAGTGAAACTAGTGGTGCAGAAAGATGCCGGTATTTCCTCACATTTGCAAGATCAAAGGTTCCCATTGTATTTTATAGTCTGGATATGTGAGGTTACTTTGCCGTTAAGATTCAGCCACCATCATGAAAAACCCCATTGAAGTCACCAGCATCATTTTGAAGAGGACTTTCAACAACACAAAATGTTAGATTGCTTCCTTGGGGGTGTAGCTGACAAACGTTGCAGAAAGGAGAAATGCAGTGTGTCCAGTTTCAAATAGGATAAAAATCAGAGGCTATCTTGCAAATCTCCTGTAATGCCTTTTCCACTGCGCCAGGTTTATCTACAAAACCACTAGTAGGAATCTATCATTGATCATGAAAGCTGTAATTAAGCGGTGTCTTCTCACTCCGTTCTTTTAAGAGGTGGCAGAGTGTGAATCTATGTTACTTTTATTGCCGCTCATTCATTTCCTATACTGAAAGCCGTGTCTGGGAGGCTTTCCAGGCAAAGGGAAAGGGCATTCTCAGTCCACTTCTACTACAGCTTCTGTGTGTAGTGGAAAGGGAGGATATCGCACAGCTGTAAATGAAGGTTTGTAGTGGAAGGTTCACAGTGGACTACTTTGCAAAATTAGAGCCTTGCAGGGTACAAGGGAGCTCAAGGGATGATGGCAGAAAAAGAGCTGTGAATGAATAAAAGAAAGGGAGGTAAAAATAAAATAAGACATTAAGTCCCTTAAATAAATAATGCAAATCCATCACTTCATTTTTAAGCTAGCTGCAAAGATTTTGTGTTCCAAATGCTTTTCTTACACCGCAGGACAGACATCTTCCAGTTATAGCTTGGATATATAGAGAACCAGATTCCTGAAAGATTTATATATCCTTTGTCAGAACGGAAATCCTTACTGCTGCAAATGGGCCAGATCCTAAGAAACTGCCTTTTTTTTCTTTTTTTTTTTTTGGCAAGCTTACCAGACATGTCAGAGGAGGAAGGAATGTATTAGCAAAGGAAGGGAGTGGGTGTGGTGGAGCAGAGTTCAAATCCAATAATTCTTTATTAGCACAGTGGCCATTAAATAAATTCTTTCCTATAAATACACTAACTTAACCCCTCTGACATGATATCCCAGTTGCACAGCTGAGAACAACTAGCCAGCTACGCTAAATCACAACAGGGATGGGTGACTTTGTACAGCTGTGTCAATTTTCATTATAATACAGAAGGCTAAAGCTGCCATTACCACAGTTAAAACATTGGCTGTAAAATTAGCAAACCTGTCATTTATTCATTTTCTCCCCTATTATTCATATTTAATGGGAGACACTTGACTTTAAGACTTAAAAAAAAAATTAGCTGTTCTGAATGACACTCTCTTGGCTATTTTCTTCTTAATTTAACTGCCTTTTTGCTCTCAAGTTCACCACAAATGCTGAACTACATTAGAAATCTAGTGTAGAAGAATGCTTTTACTGGATTATCTCTAGGTTGAAAGCAAGGTTCTAACAGAATTTATGTGCCCCAAAAGAATAGTAATGTGATATTTTTTGAAGAACGGTACTTCTGTTGATCCAAAACATGCAAGAAAATTTAATGACCAGCAAATGCATATTTTCTGGTGTTTTTCTCTGTCTATCCCATGCTTTGCAAAGGGTCATCTGATGACCCATTGAGACGCCAATTCGTCTGTTATTTTTAAAGGGAGTTTATGCCTGGCAAATTGACTCAGAAAAAGAAAAGCTATCAAGATTTTCTTCATGGCCGAAAGAAAGTAAAGGTAGGTGAAGACAAAGGTTTTACTTGTTGGTTGGATGCTGCACAATCTGAAGATTGGTCATGATGCAGGAGACAGCGTTAATAACAACGTTCTGCCTGCAGTCTAATTTCCAGACACCTCTGCTCTCTACTCTGGTTACTCTGAACCCTGCTGAACCTCAGACAGGAAAACATCAAGGATTTTCTCTGGCTTTTATTCTAATTTAGGTAGATTGGTTTATAATTTAGACGTCTTCCATTTTTCTTCCTCACATAACTACAACTTTCCCTAGTCTTAATCCTATTTTATCACTGGATCTAGCCACATGTAAAATGTGTGTATGACCATGCAAGTCCATGGACTAGATAGATAGAAAAAGAATCCAGAAGGTCAGAAATGTCTTTGTTCCCTTCCTCACTGTCTGGTGCCTAATACCTTATACAACCAAATGAGTCTCTGTCACTCCCTGACCTCTTTCATACCTCTCCTCTCCTTTCCTGAAGGATGATGTGTGGGATTACAGTTTTTGGCTTTCCACTCCCTGCGGCAAAGGGAAGGTCTTAGCTGTACCGCTCTGCCCAACTGGGTACAGGGCACAACAGTCTGGCCCTTTGTGGTTAATAAGGGAGCCTGATTATGAACCAGAGCTTGTCTATCTGTGATTTCACATCATCCAACAAGGGCTTGCTGACTTTTTATTTGTGGCCTTCCTTGCCTTCTGTCACTAAACCCTTGTGAACAGATTTTAGTCCAGTATTTACTAATATCTTCATATCATCTTCTGGACAGAATGTTGTGCTGGTACTGAAGCCAAGAAAGCAACTGCAGCGGAGATGTGTTGATGATGTTTTGGCTGCTTTTCAAGACAGCACAGATGCTCTGAACACCTTTCTAGAATTCTTAAGTACTAAAATGTCCTTCCATTAAAATTTACAAAGAAAATGGAGAAATACTGCGTAATGTCTTTTTCTAAATTGGTATGGCTGTATACTGCTGATGGTAAGCTCCTAATATGTTCTGGTTAGCAGTCTGGTACATAGGAATCAATATATTCTCTGAAAACTAAAATTCATACCCTGACTGGGAAAAGAAATGGTCTAAAGACATCTGAACAACAACAACAAAACCCAACCAACCAAACAACAAACAAAAACCCCAAACCCTCCTGCAATATCTGTTGTTCTGAATAAAGTTCTTAGAAACAGAAGCCTTTTTTCAGTCTATTATGCAAAATAAGGAGAGATGTCATGTCTGTTTTTATTATTTTTTTTAACGTATGTTTTATATCCAACAGGTGAAGAAACATCAATCTTTACTTTGTGAATGTAAAGGGAATAAGGTCTTTTTAATTTAAAAAAGAATCTACTAGCTTTTTAAAAAAAGATAGAGGACTGAAATCAATCTTATTTAGTAAAGCCTTAAGGAACCACAGAAACCATCTATCTTTTCTTTAACTGCTTGTCTGGTAATCACCAAGTAAGAGTCTGTCTTTCACTTCAGATGGAAACGAAGTTGCAATTAGAAAAGGTGCTTCAATCATTTACTGCTGTCCTTAAACTAAGCATGGGAAAACTAGCATAGGTAAAAATAAGAACTGACCCAAAATTGACCATAAGGTCAAACTGAACTTGAAACAATTACTCCAAGGTTTCTTGTAATTTGAGAAGACATACTGAATTACAGGGAGGAAAAAAAGCAATTATTGCTGTAGTTCTGAAAGAGCCAAAAAGTCCTGAAAATCTTCCTGAAAATAGCAGCTCTTTTGAGGTTTCCAAACAGAACCACAGGAAATGTTAAGCAAAAAAAAATACTCATGTGCCTAATTTCTCCTAACTCTGCAGATCCCGCCTGTCTGGACAGGATGTTACCTGTTTAGTCTTTTTAACACCAAGTCAGAGTCATGAGGGCACTAACGGGCCTTACTGGACAGGTTCCCAGCTGGTCTCCACTCTGCTGCAGCCCTGCTCTTCCTGGCCATCCCAGGACCATGTGTTACCCGGGTGCCCATCCCAGGGGGGATGGCAAGCAGTTTGACACCGAGTGCCAGTTGGTACGAGCGCTTCGAGCGCTTCCTGCCTGTTTGCACGCTTTCTTTCCCAGTAATTCCCCTAAGGGCTCATGCTGTCAGCCTGTTCCCTGAGGGATGAATAACCTTTGGAGATAAATCTATCTGCACTGCAGCTCCTGATCTGTGCCTGGCATAAAGCTACAGCCGAGAGGGAGCAGGGCAGGCAGGGAAAAGGAGGACTTGCATCCGCAAGTGAGTGAGGCAGCATGGGGACGTGGTGGGGATAAGTCACCCCGTGCAACCGCCCGAGCAATTCCCTGCTTGCGGTGGCAGCTCCTGTGAGGGGGGTGCCTGGTCAGCATCTGTGCAGGAGGAGGAACAGCGGTGCTGCTGTGTCTGAGCAGCCCTTTTTCAGCCCTTTCTAGAGGCAAACATGCTACAACTCCCCACTTGCCTTTAGCCACAGGAACAGGCTCCGCACCAGAGCAGAGAAACCACCTTGTAGCTAAGTTTTTATTATCTGCTTATCTACGCTGGTGACAGCCCTGGTCAGTGGAAAAATGAATCATATGCAGGTAGCTTCTTGTGTCGTTTAGCAAACTGAACGCAGGTCTTGCTTTACCTTGTCCATAGTGACTAGAGTAGAGATCACTATTCTTCTTCTTCCAAAGTCAGACCGGCTGTCAAAAATCCTGCTTCCAGGGCTTACGGGCAGGCAGTCCTTAATTTTTAGTCTTTTTAAAAACCTTTCAACACCAAACCCACCCATGCCCATTTCATTTATGTTTTTGTGTTCTGGTGGATTATTATTATTATTTTAAACCAGGACTCTTTTTTTGTTTGTTTGTTTATTTGTTTTCTTTCTTTCATTCTCTGATCTTACTTTAGGACTGATCACTGAAGTACAGGCACTGGGCTGTAGCTCTTTGAGAAGCGATGGCTGGTGGCTTTCAGAGTTATAGCCAGACTTAGAAATGTGAATACGGAATTATGTAGCAAAAGTGGAGATTCTATGGCTGCCTGAACAATAATGGTGTAGTTTGTAACAAAGTCTGTTAGCTGCCACTTCCATCAATGGTAGCCGAGCGCAGAAGAAACCCAACTCCTCACGGGTATGTGTAGTTAAGGAAAACCTGGCCGAGCAGTTTAACTCAAGTAATCTTTCCTTTTTTCTTTTATCCTAGTTTCTTATTTATTTTCTGGCAAGCATCGGCACTCCTGGGAAAACATTCCTTGTATGTAATAAAAATAAGATTACTTTTGTGTAGCTTTTGATTGCCAATGTTTGTCCAGCTTTCAAAGAGCCCTACTTCCATACCCTTTGCAGAGGAGTGTGTTATTGTTATGCAGTTTGGTTTAACTCCATGATTTGTAGTAAATATGTTTAGTGTTTTCTTTGTTAAAGGAAATAGAATAAGTGCATGTCTTTAAGATACAACATTTCTCAGTTGCCGACAAAATCTATGCAGAATGAAAGCCACAAGAAAGAGGTGACATCAGAATTACTCAGTCTTGAAGCTTTCTAACATATGAAGAAATACATGGATTATATGTTTTTTTGCTCCTGAAAGATTCCTAAGAAAGTATGATACACAACTCTTGAATAGTTTATGCTAGTAAATTTTTAATTCCTGTAAAAATTTAACTTAAACTTACCTCAGTTAGAAATCATCCACTTAGATAGAGTTTTAGATACACAAAAGTGATAATATGCACAACTAGTTTCATAAATCCATGCTTTAATGAAAGGAACTGAACCTCTGTTTTCCATAATGAAGTATAGTCATGTTGCTGGCTCATTATTGACCAGTCACATAACTGACAATAAATGCTGCTGTTTGTCATGCAGTTGTGAGATCCACAGCAAGATTTTAATATGAAATAATTCATGACTCTGCAACAAGGCCGTGATTAATTTAGGTCAGCTCCTTGAGCTAAATGAGAGTCTTTTTGTTTAGCAGTGGATACTTCTTAAAAAAGAAGAAAGTATAACTAGGTATAATTCATTAACCTCATAAATATGCATAGCACTGTAGAGGCATAGATCGATGAGCACCAGTCATACTTCTGCTGCTAAAACCTTTGCAATAGCTAAAATTTAAGGGGAGAGTAAGACATTGTAAGACATAGTCAATTGTTCTGGGGTCAGAACAGGTGTGCGAATATAGTTTGTCTGGAATTTTTCAAATTTATTGAAATTGAAAATATTATTGAGGTCACAGTAATTTTGATGTTACGTTCTGAGAATTTCGGTCACTGGTGGGAAATGGTTTGGACCGGCTCTAATCCAAGACCCTATTCTAACCATGAATAATAGGTACTAACCCATGTTTAGGCTATTTGTCTGAGGCAGGAAAGCCGTATTTCCCAGTGCTGCTTTTCTTACTCAGAAAAAATCTTAAACTCATGTGTCTCAGGCTATAAATCCAACTATAGGACTAAAGAAACTAAATCCCCCAAATCCGAGTCTTCAGTTCTTTCTTGTAGCAAGGAACTTCATAGCTAAATTATTTGGCAGTCAAACATTTTAATTGCCTTCTAATGAAAATTGCATCTGATTGCTTTTATAAATTCCCATCTAGCATACACTCCATTCACTTTCTGAATGCAAGTTTCAAAATCATTTCTCATACTCCAACAAAGTTCACCGAAAATACAGACTTAACTGTGACTCAGAAGATTAATGATCATCTGCCTATTCTGCTTGTCCTCTTCAATCCTCACAGAAGCCCCTGGCACTTTAGTGTTTTAATATTTACCAAATGGAAAAATCCAACTGTCTCTTAAGGGAACTGCTAATTGGAAACACAAATTATTTTGGATCCTATTACAATTGGGTCAGTAGACTAAGTTTTCAAGTCCTGTGGAACAGAGCTATGGGGTTTATATTTGTTATGAAAAAGTCGTATTGCTTGTCGTTTTCAGAAATTTATTCAGAATATTTGGTCCTCGACTTTTCTAGGGAAATGGAACTTTCAGAATGTCATCTGTAAGAAATGTTGAAACTCTGCTGAGTTCTGCGTGTGCAGAAGGCTTTTTTCAAAGCGCTGCACCTATTAGTCATCCAGCCACCAGTAAAAAGCAGATTAACATGATGTTAGGAATACAAAACTGGCTAGCAATAATAAAACTGAAGACAATGAAACACATATCCATCAATTCCTTAGTAATACAGTTATGATTAATAATGTCAACAATGAACAAAATATTTCAGAGGGAATGTTCCCTAACAAGGTTCTCTCAGTAGATATTAAGAGCTCTCTAAGGAGTTTTTCTAGTTCCAGTTCTAAAGAATCTGCCATTCATTAGTAGCTGGTCTACGCTATAGCCTAGCCCACAAAATATGCAAAGAACTTCACCCTGGATGGAAAAATCAAAAAATCAGTAGATAAATATGCTATTTTTGATACTGCAAGATCAGTCTGAAACCTACTAAAATGACCAGAATTTTAATGCACACTCCTGAAGCTTGAAGGTACTCATTTAATATCAATAGTGGTACATTCTAACCCATGCTGCTGTGAAGTCAGGAAGGATTTCCAGCTGCAGAAAAATTGATGGCGTCTTTAAGGAAATAAATAACTTCAACAAATTGTTAAGGGATATCCAAAAAGCCTTTTTAAACTACATGGAATCCTGGAATTTTAGTTTGCTTCATGATTAAATTCAGAATGAAGACTTTAAAAGCCAGACAAGTTGTGGGGAGAAAAAAAAATCTGGAGGAAAGTGTCCACAGTGTGAAAAGACTAGCCAGGGGGAATGTATCTATGAAGTCTGGGTCACATTCCAGAGTTTGGTCAACTTTTATATAGGCACAACGTACTTCTGATCTGATTGTTGTATTTGTCTGAACCCAGAACTACTTCTTGAAAGGTACAGGACTAGTGTTCATGTAGGACAATTTGGTGACGTACATATATGTATATGTAGGGGCACTAGGTATATGCTTCAAAGGACAAGTCCATTGTATTAAAAGTAATTTCATTTTAAAACAACAGCAGCAACAATAATTAAAAAAAATCTAAAAATCCCCAAACAAAAGCTACAGCAGTACTTCTGTTGACTGTTCTAATCCCTATGCTACAGACTTGGAGCCCTTCTGCTTTTTCCCTCTGCATACTGAATTCTGAATCATATTCAGTCCTGTAGTAAAAGAACTTAACTGAGAGTGTTGGAGAACAACCAATAACCTGCAGTAGGAAATACACTGTTTTTTAAAACACTTCTCAAGGAAACAGGTGATCTAATTCCCCTCTCAGACTGTAGCCAGAACTGGGTCTTGAAATGCTTATGACCATCATAGACAAGAGAAGGGCACAACTTACTTTTCCCTAAAGAGAAATTATTAGAGGCAGGCTTGCATATCAGGAGGAAAGGTTTTGCTGCTTCACCTCAGGGATCATATACCTAAGGGACAAAATGTCTGCTCAATGCACTTATGGCACCTGAGACGTGGTTGTTAAGACTCCTGTTTTCCCTGGGTCCAGGCTGGTTCCTGCTGAGCTTTCCAGCTGTACTGAACATCCGTATTGCACCTCCCCATTTTATACAAAAAAGCTATCTGTGGCAGCCAAGTTCAGACTATCACTTCATGACCCAGCACTTGATGACTGAATAGCGTAGAGTGACTGAATCCGACTCTGATGACTTTATGTCATAGGAAAGTCCCTGAACTTAAGTAGCAAAACAATTCTTTTGACAGTCAAGTCTCCAATTTTCTCAGTGCACTAAAGGTAAGGGCTCCATGACTGCAAGAAGAGCCTGAACAGCCCATAGGGGAAACTCATGGCTATTATTATTGCTGTTATTGTTTCCCAGCTGTGTTCATCAACACACCTTATAAAACTCAACCCAACCTTCTGTCAACATTGTGTTGTAACTGCTGTGTTGGTTGTTATGGAACATTTTAATACCTTACTGCAGCCAGCCTGCCTTTCTCAAAGTGTTCAGCTGTGTTTCTTGGACTTGTCTCTGTGCTTGACACTGTCACCTCCTCATCACCATAAGGTGTGGTCATGTTTCACATAAGATCTGACACAATCTGTGAATCTTAGATTGGACTTAGTTTTGGACTCTGATTATAGAAAAGCCCCACATTTGGAGGGTGTTCACACTTCCCATTATACAAAGCCCTCATGTAGGAACTCTTCTGCCTCTTCAAAGTTCAGTATTTTCTGAATCCTTCCATTTGACATTACATGATTTTCTGTATATGTAATTAGTGGATCAAGAAACAATGTAGACAATATATCTGCCAAAAAAAATCTACAGATTCAGACTGAAGCAATCTGGTATAAACAACACCTAGCATTAGTCATTTCAGTCTCATTCGTTTCTTGTAGCTTTATATAATGTACAGATGGGGCTGACCTACAAAATTTGGATTAGACTGAATTTCAAAGTCTTCAGATTTTGGAAGACTGAATTCCTTTTTTTTTTTTTAGCTCATGATGTCGATAGCCAACACTGAGAAATATAACTGTTCCAAAATTCAGTTTTAACAAGAAAGGTCTTCAGTCCGTATGATTATTTATTATTGTTATTTTAAGCTATATTTGCTTCATTTATTGTTCTCAGTTTACTGAAACCACAGTCTTACAGACCTCTGTAGGAAAATACCATTCAGGAATAGTCATGGACATATAATAGTATGGTAAGTCTGTAAGGGGTAAAGGAAATAAACCAGTCATGACCAAGTTTTTGTACCCTATAAAATTTCTTTCAGTGTAAATCCAGAGACATTGTAACCTAAATCCCATCTATACACATGTAAGTGGGTTAGAAGTTTGAACGAAATCTCTAGTTGTTTAACCAGCACTTACAGAAGAGCTTCATTTCTTGTCACAAGCACTGCATATCCCACAGAGACACAGTAATTTAACCCCTTAAAGTTTTTAAGGCACTGAAGAAAGAATAGGGTTTTTGGGACTTTCTGGGGTCTATTAACTTTCAATTAAATTTTGTGACAGAGAGACCTCAGGGAATATCACATTCAAATAGATAAAATATACTCATTAAGCACACACACACACATTGAAACCAGTATTTCATTAGTTTTGTGAAATAAAGTATATTTCTATATATTTTTGTGCTTTTAGCATTATCTACAATTTTCAGTTTTATACGGTGCTTAATTTGTTGCTCAATTATTGCCGGGGATATTTTTTTTCTGATTTTCAGTTTTGTTAGCTCTTTTACAGTACTCAGAAAGTAGTAGGCATGTAGTAAAGATGTCTTGAAACAAACAACAGAAGAGAACCGTGACCAAATCATTAACTATCTGATCATATACTTCTTTTTTGATACTGTCCCTGCCTTATTCAACTCATATGAAGAAAGGGGTTTTATTACTAGTTGCATCGTATCATTCCCCATACACTGGAAACCATTAAAACCTGCACCAAAGAGGTAATTATTCATTTCCTTCTTGTACTCCGATACATTGTACTTCACTATAGCATTTAATCATTCTTCATTTTCACAATGGACCTCAGAAGTAAAGGAGCAGCATTATCCTAATTTTAAAGATGGGGCATTAAAAAGCTAAGGACAGAAACAGCTGAGTTACTGCATGAGAACACATGGCCACAAACGGATTCCACTCACAAGTTAAGACACCAAACTGTAAGTTTCTAAAGAAAAGTGTATTGAAGGTCTCATATGGAGATTTGTTTAATACAGTTGGTGGAATGCAGAGAGCTGTTCACCTCACTTTAAAGTAGACATCCAGAATTCAACTAAGTTGCCTCGCCATACAGATTTGATGCCACCTGAAGTCCCTTATTCCAACAGCTCTCTAGCAGTTCCTTCAAACATCCTGGAGGACCTGAGTCATAGGTGTTGGTCCTGAGGGACTTGGGTAGAACAAGAAATTTCACATGGCAATCAATGCCTGTGTGTAGGCAAACTGAACAAGGTAAGTCATGTCTATTTTTGATCAACTGGATCATTCTCTAAACTCTGCTGTCAGTCAAATCCTCTTCAATTGTATGGGGAGCTTTAACACCCAGCTCATTAAAGGTAGCTGTCTTATTCAGCGAGATGCCGAATCCTGCCCTGTATGTTATCTAAAAACCATGTGAACTGATTGTGTGTATGGCAAATGTACGGCTAATGAATTGGCAGCTACACTTCCATTAAAAGCTGCTGTTTGAGTATATCCTCAGGCCCACAGACTGAAGTCTTCCCAGTTCTTCAGTGTGAATGCCTGTCACTGACTTGGCTTTGTACACCAGTCCGGTTAAGTTACTCAGCAGTGTGTAGTATTGTGTGAGATCACAGCATCCCTCAGTTCAGTTGTGCTTGTGAGCATATGCACCTCAGGCCCTGAACCTCATGCGGGATACATACAAAGAGAGTAACATCTAATATCCTACCTCATCCCTTATTCCAAAGTCCAGGTTCATCACCAGATTTGCCTTGTGCTGAGCACTGAATAAGCAGTTCCTGAGATTTACACTGGATGTGATCAAGTAGTTAAAGACTGAGCCATGCCTAGAGCTTTTAGAAGTGAGGTACTACCTCATGGGGTAACCTTCCATGTCTTCCCATGCAGCAGCTATTAGAAGCCTATCAGAGTAGGAACACACCACTTTTCTAGATCATCAAGGTAACCTTTTATTGCTCCTGTTGGGATCCTGGAAGTCAAAGCTTAATCAGCAGTGAGAACAGAATCGTACTACAGAATAAAGTGAACCAAAAGGTGCTTGTCCAGGTGGATGATGCTAAGCCAGCAGCCTGACACACTCGTGCGAAGAATAATTTTATTCTTTGGAGTGGATGAGAGAATAAAGTGTAGAGTAATTTTGAGCAAGATAGTTTATCTGATAGTTTAAAAAAGGATTCTCCTACCTATACTGGAAGACTTGAACATTATTTTATTATATCAAGACTATGTTTTACATAGTCTGTTGTTTTGCTGATGGCTGTTTTGCTGAGTGTAATGGCCACCAAAACTATATCCTGTAGTACAGCCTTACGGACGCTATTAAAGCAAAAGATAAAACTTTGCTGAGACTGTGGATATTCTGCAAAATTACCTATCCCCAAAGCCACATGTGATTGCAAAGCTTTTCTGCTTTTATAGATAGAAACAAGAAAAAGAAACATCTTCTGAATATATGACTGGATTCAAGCAATTAAATAAGCATTGCCTGTTTGGAGGCAGTTTAAATGATGCATTAAAACAATGGCTAGTAACTGTTACGCAAATCCAAAGGCAGTCTTTGATGGAAGCAGAATTGACCCCAAAATGTGCAGTAGATGTTGCAATTTCAAAGGTGTCAGAGAGTTACAACAATTCATGAAGCTTATACAACAAATAAATTAGATAGTCTCAGAAAGCACAGCACAGAGAACTGAAAGATTAGGTGCCTCCAGTGAGAAAAACAATCTCCCGATACTAATCATTGGCGGTTCAAGGACAAATTCTGAAGGAACTGCAAGTAATGGATACATTCAGAAAATGTCTGGGCCAGTGCAAAACTAAAACTACCATCTCATAAGGGCAATTATAAAGAGTATCTGATGCACCATCTTGCAAATAATCACTGTGAGGCTGCATGGGATACTGTAGCATCTCTAATCTAGTTACTTTAGAAAACAAAAAGAGAGGAATAATGCTTAAAATGGAGCCTAAGAAGGGTTCTGTTGTTTCTGTCCTTTAATAGCAGAATTGTAAAGACCTTGTTTAGGAGAGCACAATACGGAAAAACCTCAGTACTTCTAAGAACGTGTACGGAGGAAATTCTTAGTCTTCTGGGTGTTGTTCTGCAGAGGTAAATGCTAACAGCATATGCTAATCCTCTGTTCTGTAATACAGCGATCATGCATTCCTTAATAAAGAACGTCTGAAAGAAATTTAGCTGGACTGGCCAAGTGTAAAGTGTGCAGGCTCCAGAAATAATTATGAACTGTTGCCCAAAGCAAAAATTAACTGAACTTTTGAGCAGCTGATATCTTTCTGAGATGGTACCCAGAAGCTTAAAACATATGAATGCAAAATGTTGTAATTGCTCTCTCTTCAAGCACAATTTTTGCTATGCTTGTCCAGTACCTTTGTTTGCAGAACAGCCAAATATAGAAGGAAAACCTCACCACTTTCATACCCTTGATAGCCTTTTACCCAAGGTTAACTGAAGTAAAGGAAACCTGCAGTAGTAGCAGTAATGAAAAAGAAAATGGTTGTCAGGATATGCGGTGATTCACATTCTGTTGACTGAGGAATGCATGGTGTGCTTTGCCAGACTAGAAGACACTTGTCTCATTAGTGATTAGTAAGCATTTCCAAGGATGATACTGATTTAAGCCTATTGGCAAATGGATACTGGAGACAGTGACAAGCAGTACCTTACAGCTTTTTCAGCCTAATAGGCTAATGTTTAGAATGACATATCTGCTTGCCCTTTGGCATAAACAATGGCTGTTGGTTTTCACAATATATCTGTTGCTCAGTATTACTTGGGCAGTATATGCACACGGGGGAGGTAGTGCTGAACACCTTGAATGGGTGTAAGACGGAGTACCGTTTAATGCAAATGATGAAAATTGTCAATGCTTCAACAAAACTATCTTTGGTGGCTGCACCATAAAAAAACTTGGCTTGCCTGCTTTAGAAAAAAATAAATATATAAAATAATTGAAACTATCTTTAAGGAACTGTGGTTCTTAAAATCTCTGATTTCATAGCATGGTTACTCTGCAGCATTGGTTTTGCATTAAATAACATTGGTTACCCATACTTATTTTATGTCACAGACTAAATAAAATGGTGATAGTCAGTGGATGCTCTTGACAAAGCGTAGGTACTCAGTCTTTAAAAAGTCAGGTTAAGCTATCACTTTGCCTCATGGAATAGTTTCACAGTTGAAAGTCCCAGTGCCTTTGCACCTAGATCTCCGATCTCTACATAATCTCTATATTATCTCTATATATCTTTTTTTTTTTTTAATCTCCACGGTGCCCAGGTAAAGAAGCTTAGAGTTGAATCATCCATAAAGTTGGGATAGATTAAACCACAGACCTCATGACCACTGGAGGGAAAAAGAAGGGCAAAAAGTCTTGTTTGTTGTGCCTTCTTTTGCTTTTACTTTTTTTCTCTGGAAACAAAATGAGAGAAAGTAAATAGCTACCTGGTATATATCATATTTGGCTTCCTACTGGTTTTTTCACTTCCTGGTAGGTCTGCACCTACTAGAAGAGCAAACTGTACTGCTGATATGTGTAATGAATTATTACAGCTCCAATGGTGACATTGGTCACATTTTGGTGACATTATCATGGACCAAAATATAGGATTTCAAGAGAAAAGTGTCAATTTGCCTTATTAATTGGTGATGTTGCCAACTCAGTGTGTCGTGTGTATTTGCACTGATATTCAAGGGGTATTTTAAAGAAAATTTTGTCAAAGTAAATTTGATTAAAACTCAACCATAACTGTTCAAAAATCACAAGTCAGGCTCCAACAAAAACTTTTTAAAGTGATGCCTTTAGGGTTCTTTTAAGTTGTCTACCAGTATTTATAACATTACAGTTCATATTGTTGTGTTCCTCTCTACAATAAATAGGTAATTAACAATGACATTGAATGAGTTAGGGCTGCAGGAAATATTATACTTCAGAACATTTTGAGAAACCACCTATCCTTCAACGCTGACAGCATCGCTATCCAGGCTGTAATAAGAAGTACACCAATATCCTATCACAAGTTTAATCAATGAGTACCAATGATATTGCACAAATAATTAGGTGGCAATAATGCCACATTATCACAAAACCAGTGCTGCTTCTCTTCTTTCCATCATCCTCTGTAACCAACCTTAGAGCTGCTCTTCAATATTTGGCTTTACTCTTTGTGTACAATCCAATCTTTTTCTGCAGCAGGTGTCATTCAGACATTCCCTGATAAATCAGGAGGTGTCATGCATGTGAATCTCCAGATGTGTGTGCACGTGGGAGGGCAGGGATGAAGAATCTTGGAAAGGAGGCAGATGATGAAGAGAGAAGTCATGTATCACAACATAAAGCAAAATTTCACAGTACAGCTTCCATTACAGGTTGAAATACCCAATTCATGATCCATCAAGGAAAAGATTTCAGTGAGATTGTCTGAGAAAACACATGAATTGTTTAGAGAAAGAATAAAAGGATCCCTGTTATCACTACCAGCACTCCAAAATCTCTTCTTATCCAAAAGGCTGAATCTCAATATATGGTGGTATCATGGAAGTTTTTTGCTATCAGTGAAAAAGAAGGGATGAAAGAGTGTTGTATATTATAACCGCAAACCTGTTTTAGACAGACACTATCAGGTCTCTTTGTATCTCTAACATATTTAAATTATTTTATTGCCAAAAAAAGGTCTCCAAGGGAGCAGGACATGAGAGCTAAACCTGGCCTACGCAAAAGCAATCTTATATGGCTGTTTTTTTTTTTTACCTATGCACTAAACTTTATCCAAATAAGGAATTATGTGGATGGAAATAGGGAGATAAAGTTCACTAGAAAATTAAAGAAATAAAATAATAAGAAATTTTCCAGTATGGCCTGAAAGTGTGAGAATTATGATAGACTTTATTACACCCTGAGCACTGATGCCATGTTCCAATAATAAAAGAGGACAAACATAAGTGATGCAGGCAGAATCACAATTTTATTGATTGAATAGAAATGGTTGGTATATTCTTGACAGGAAGACACTGCTGTTTAATTACCCCACCAAAATCCTCTCCTACTTATGATGGATCTAATTCTTTCAGCTATTTTAACAAGACTGGTTCTGTGTTCTGACTGATTCTGCCAATCAGTTTGAAATATTTTAGTCCCCACATCTTTTTTTGACCGTAAGAAGCATCTGACTTACATTATTTAAATGTTTCATAACTGTCCTTTGACATTCTTCAGTAGTGATTATCAGATAAATTAAGTAAGGTATACAAGGCAGTTGTATGTAATATACTGCTATGAAACCAGTTACTAATAAAAGAATGACAATGATTTCCAGAGAGATATCCTACAGGCGTAATAGCTCTACATTCCCCAGATATTGGGGTTTATCTCAGACCTCCTAAATCAATGGAAAGAATTTACTCCCAAAGGCTTTGAATCAGGACCTGTAGGGAATACCAATAATTTTAGATGCTGTCTTTTGTTATTTAAGACTCTGAAAGAACATGGATGAAAATAAACAGCGCACCAGGACTGTTTTGCCGGCTGGAAGGGAAAGACTGCTGAACACACATCTGACATCTCGGGCCAGGATTTTGGAGGCAGAATTTTGTAGGCAGAATTTCACAATGTCAGGGTGACACCGATGTTTGAATCAGCAGCCCTTTCAGTGAGACGGACTATATTATTGTGATGATATATTGTGATATTACTTAACAGCCACGGTCAGGAAGCAGTATATCTCACAGCACTAGATGTTGTACAAACACACAGCAAATAGAATTTCCTTCCCTGGTAGTGCTTAAAATTTTAGAAAATCAAGCGGGACAACAATTTGGCATAGCGGAAGATAGGGAAATATAGTGAAGGTATTGCTCACTTGATAATAACGGTCATATCCCTGGCCTGATAGAAGGCAAATTTTCTGGCATTATGGCAAAGGACAATTTCTAGGAAAGGATTAGAGAGTTGTAGTGAAAAGACTTTGCAGATGATTTCAAAGAGTTTCTTTAGCACTATGAATCAGCAAAGCCCGAAGGTGGTTTCTTGCAAATCTCAAGCTGGTAAGCGAGGCTAGCACCTCCTCCTACGAATTAGGGACAGTAAGTGAACCTAACTCTAGTGAATATGGCAGTTTAAAAATGCTGGATTATTCAGAGTAATTTTGAAGCTCAAAGAAGCAGTCATTGATACTTATGTTCTTACACTGCATTTATGTCTATTTTTGAGAAGTCTGAATTAAAAACTTAGTGGTTTTACCTGCAGAACTGATTAAATTCAAACTCATATATTAATATTCCAGAAGACGGACACACAGCAATATCATGAAAAACAGGATTATTTCACACAGAGCTAGCCATGAATAAAAAGCCCTTCCAAGTACAATATGAGCAGGCATGCTGTTAGGATGCCAGTTGGCTTCATCATATGGAGATATTGCTGCCTTTAGTGGCTGTTTCTCCACAGACTGACACAATAAACCCAGGCTCCAAAAAGCTAAGGGCTTCTTAACTGCTCATTGACACAAAATAGTGGTCTCCAAGTACTCTTTCAGATGTCATTACGCTCTATCATGTCAGTGATCCATGGATAACAGCGCCTCATGTAAATCACTGGGGGGTGTTCTGCTAGCTTGTTAGGTTCTCATATAAATTTAATAACAGATTTATTTTATTTCCCTTTTGAGAAATTAAAATTGCTTTAAATGCTTTAGATATAGCCACAAAAGTGAAATGGTCTCCTGTGTTCCAGAGTGTTGTGTGCATCCCTACCGTTCTGTTCTCCAGCCCATTTCCCTCTGATTCCCCTCTTTAGTTCAGAAGAGACCATGTTTCACCCCTATTTTATCCTCCACTGACATACTGCAGCTCAGCTCACAGCGTTCTTGTTCCTTCTACCAGTAACTTCAGTTTCTTCTTCATCTACTCCTGGCTGACCCTGACCGGCAGTTCTGGTCAATGGGTCCGATCAGTATGGCTGAGCCTCCTGCGGGGAGGAGAGTTTGACGACTGCTCTGCTGGCTACCAGTGCTGTGTGCAACAGCTTTCATGAGAGAGCCTTCCTACTTGCAGGACTTCTAACTGGAGCACCTTTCTTGACACTCAGCAATGATGTGAACGCATTTCATTACACAGCCTTTTGCTGTTGCTCACAGCCTTAGAGATATCCTTCATCTGCTATAATATGTTATTTATCTCTGCAGTTTTGTCTGGAGGGCGTATTCGTGCAAGCTCTATAATTGTGTCCAATAGAAAAAATCACTGTTATTTTTCTTCTAGTAATATTGGGAATTCTGAATGCCAATATAAAAAGCAGGTAGGAATATTTGGTGTATACCAGAAAGAACACATCAAGTCCTTCAATTTGAGCAATTACTCGTACTGAACTTTTCTATTGCACACATAGAAAGCTACGTGATCCATTTTATATCCAGTCAATCCAGTTCATTACCACTGGAAGTTCTATATATTCTGTAAGGACATTTTTTCAGGGTCTTTGGCTGACTTTGGAACATTTGATTTTGGATCAGCTGCCTTTTTGGAGAAAACTGCCTCGATCACCCCCATAGCAAGTAAAAGCTGCACCTGCCTCTGACATATTGGATTTAATGAGGTAAAATCAGCTGACTGCCAGCTGTTTTGCCAACACTGCAGAAATCTGGATGTTTCAAAAAAGCTTTACTGATTATTTGTTCTGCAAATTGCTGAATGGTACTTTCATGGAAGTTATAAAAAATACATAGAGTTTGATTCCTGAATGTTTCAGATGACTGTTTTTTGAAAAACAATGACAATAAGAGTCTAAATTTTAAGAAATTGTATGATCAAGGAGATTAAATTTTTCCTTTTAACTTAATTGGAAATAATTGGCATTGGAGGTCTCTAAGACAATTTAAACAAAACTAACTTCTTTCCAAATTTCATTTCTAAGGAAAAGACTTCTGTTTCACAGAACTGTCAATATGTATAACTATATTATACCCTTACTAGGAATAGTCATAATAATATAAGCTATGTCTCTTTACAGGCAAAAAGACTGGTGCGACCTGATGACTCACTCACAGGATCGGAACAGTCAACGTACTCAGAGAGTTTGTGAGGTTTGATATTGCTACTAGGATAATTAATTTCCTTTATGTTGGTTTCTATGTGTGTACTTAGATTGATTTGGTAAGAGCACTTCTCAATGTTGACATCATTCCATTGTATAAATTATCGTGACACTGTGATAACCTGCTTTATTCTCTGGGAATCTTGGGTGTGTAGAGTGAAATCCATCTCTGGATGGAAATGTTGGCCGATGACTGGTGTCCAGTGTAAGGCTTATATTTTTGATTCTCCAACAGGCACCCATGAGTGGTGAATGTAATCAGAAAGAATTCATTTGGTCTTAAACCATGTCTATAATTCTGTAAGTTAGTGACTCTGAAGGTGTCTGTCTCTTAGTGTGTTATAGCCTAGATCAGTAGGTAAGCCTGTCTAAATTTTAGACAGCTGCAGTTAGATGAGATGCATCCCATCTTAAATTACTTTTTTTTTTCTTTTTAATTTACTCTAAACCAAGATCTCTCAGGTGGTTTCTGAACTTTTAGAGCTCAAAATCAATGCTTTCTAAAACCACAGTGTCTTTCCTTGCGTGTCATAGGGGTTTTATTTTTCTTTTTTCCTTCATTTTTCCTTTTCCTTCCTCGGAGCACCTGTAAATATCTATTACTGGAGCTATCAGAGCTAATGAAGTTCAGGAGCTTACTCCTAAATTGCATAGTCTGATCTTATTAAATGCAAAGACTCAGATATGCTTTCTACTTTTCTTTTACCCTTTCCCTTACATCAGGGAGATGGGAGCTGCAGTTTCCTAGGCAGGTTCTTCAGGAACAGTATAACAGTAAAGAAACTGTCCATAGTGAAATCTAATGCATCACCTGACTGTCATCTTTATTAACTTCTGTTAATACCTACTAACATAGTCATGGCTCCAGCTAAATATTTGAATCAAATATTGATGGTGCTCCATTCCTTTACCATGGCTTTTTAAACACAATCTGCCTAGAGCAGGTTTTATTTGGTGGTATGTTTAGGGCCCTACCTTTTTGTAATTTATATTTTGAAAAATACATGGAAGCATTCATGCCATGTAAATTTGTGTGAGTTTGGTAAAATGTGAGTTTAGGGGAAAAGAAAGTCAGAGGTCTTTACCAAATAACCCTACTTGCTCTTATATTTATGCATCATTCATTTGCTGTGCATCATTCTAATGAGTAATCTCTCTCTCTGTGTGTAGTGCAGTAGTATTTTAAAAGCAAAATAGGCAAAGATAAAACTGACAGCACCCTCTTTTATTCCCTTCTGCTTGTGTTTCATCAGATCATTGTCTGGTTTATATCTGTGATATTTCTCTGACTGGAGAGGAACTATGGAAATGCTAGATTAGGATCTGCCTCCACAGTCTCACAATCTGATCTCAGCAAAGCCAATGTTGCCTCATAAACGTAAAAATACTCATGATTAGAAAATCCTTTCGTTCCACGTTAGACACTTAGTTTATGGACAGAATTAAAAAGTTAATGACAAAAACATTTTTCAACTTAGTTCAGTCAATTGTTGTCTGACATTCTAAGCTTGTCAAAAAAAGGTGAAGAGGCTGTGTTTTAATGAACGATTAAATTGATTTTTAAATCCTTAGCTAGTTCAAGACTTCCTTGTTATTCACCAAAACAGAGTTAATCCTACAATGGAGCTGAATGAGCTTTTAAAGGCTGACAGAAATATCCTGGGCTGGCTGCATGCTATTTTTGTTGGAGCCTTATAAGGCAACTGGAACCAACAGTTTGTCAAAAGTGTAATTGCATGATGAAGAGAGGGTGAGAGTTTCAATGCTGCTTTCTTTCCAGATTAAATGGTCACTAGTAAAACGTTGGCTTTTTTCCCCCTTTAAATTTAATAATGCCATTGCTTTAATGGTCATCAATCCATTTGAGACACTGACTCCAGACCAAACTCCTTGGGGATAATCCCAGCTGTCAGATGTAAATCACAACAATTATCATCACTCCGTGTTCAAATGGAGATCATGCTGAGGGTGTGCTAATTCCAAGGGAGAGGGAGATCTGGATTGCTGCAGCAGTGGTAAATGCTACAGATGCAAAATTTCTTATGCTTTATGTTTCCTCCTCCATTCTTTAACGAAAACCTTGAATTCAAGTTTTCTGTTGAAAGCATAATAAGCAACAAACTCTACAGAGGGAAATTAATTTTCAGCTATCATGAAATACAGAAACACAGTTCTTTCTACAGGAAAAAAAAGATTCATTGAGAAAAATAATTTGCACATAGATATACCCTGAGCCTGAGAGCCACAGAATCAGAGTCACAGAACCACTGAGGACTGAAGGTACCTCTGGAGAGGATCCGGTCCAACCCCTGCTCAGAGCACGGTCGACCACAGCAGCCTTCTGAGGTTCTTTTTTTTTGTTTCTTGTTGTGGTTGAGGCTTTTTATTTCTCCTGTGCACTCAGGACTACTGACAGGCTGAATTGTGCTGACCTACAGACAGTCTAGGTAACTGAACAACATTCATATAAGAATATCCCACTACAGCACAAGTCCCCTATTTTTGCCTTTTCCTGTCTGTGAACATTGGAAACTTAGGAAAAGAGTAAAGAGTTTTTTTTTTCTCTAAACAGCAATGTCTTGCATATATTGCAAGCATGTTAGCTGTAAATAGCATTTGATACTATCAAGTTTTTTCTTTTATTAGTATGTGAGGTGGAATAGTGTTATCAGAGTGTCTATAAAAATTACTATTGATGTAGCTACAAAGAGGAAAGGCACACTTTAATTTTGTGTAGCTACATAGCTTTTCAGGAAAATAAACCAGACTTACCTGGCATACAAATAATTTACACTATGAAATGTTTAACTGTATTGAAGAATCTCTATACAGGAAAAAATCCTGCAGACTCTGGGAAAGACAATTACTTGGTAAATCTCTTAAATCCAAAAAAGCATAAATGTCACAAAATATAATTCTTTCAAATCAGATAATCCATTATCCTGCCGAAAACCCAAAATATAAACCAGATGAGAACTGGGAGCTGTCCCCCTTACAGGCTTACGAGCCAGCACAAAGCCCTGAAAACTGTGTGCAGCCACGGGAGAGGCAGACACAACCTTTCAGTTCCCGTCATGAACACCAGTCTAACCCAATACAGAATTACTGACTTCTGGTATCAAAACGTCTCACTCATTTTCACACCTGGATCAAAAACTTGTAGAGATGCTAATCAACGTTTAATTGTGTCTACACGGTCAGAAGGAGACAGTCATTAAAGGAAGTTGAAGCAGCTCTTTTTTGTTTACTAACATAGGTGTTTACAGTGTGACAGTGCCCGTGTTAATGAGACTCTATAAGAGATGTGCTTGGGAGGAAGGACACACGCGTATGCTAAAATGTTTCCAAGCTTTTGTTTCACAGACAGGCAGAGGGAAGGTGCAGTTATCTGCATACGAATGTGCAGCCACACAGACAGAAGAAGATGCCAAGAATGTGGTGTGAAAAGATAGCCCAAATCACACTTCAAATTTAGAAGAGAGACTTTTTGGGTTTGTCTAGGGAAATTCAACTTGCTTTCAGAACTAGAAACCACAACCGATAAGAGGGCGAAGGAGGCAGCTGTCTGGAGTGTAACAGTAAGTGGCAGAAGGACAGATGACAGCAAATCCCTGTCTGCTCACTGGGTGAGGTCCATACCCCTGGCAGAACTCAGCTAAGAAGTTCCTGAACTGATGGAGTGCTCACTCATAGTGCCTGAGCTGCCTCAAAATGCTGAACATCGGCTCACTCTTGCTGGAGAAATTTGCTCACACAGGCCAGGGACTCTTTGGAAACACACTAGTCCCTTTTCTGAAAGAATAACACAGTGCTTATCAACAACTGCATTTCAGCAGTGATGATGGTACAGTCATCAATAACTCTTTTTTGCTGACTGATGCCCAAAATTCATATAGAACATTTATTCTCAGAAAACAATCTTTAACTGATCTGGATCAGTCCAGTCATTTTGAAGTTGATAGAGCGGGGTCAAACTAGGTAGCAGAAAATGGTAACAAGAACACAATAATAAAACATGAATATAGGTTAAATTTACACATCTCACAGACTACAGAATGGTGTATGGGCTGGAAAATTAGGATTGGAAAAGGTATGCAAGTTTTTGCCTTCCATAGACATAAAATCCGTAGTTAAGTGGAATTATTTTGAATGTAAAACTGTGTTTTTTTTAAAGTTTTTTACTCAATCGGTAGTATTATAAAAAATGAAGCTGTTTGGTAACCTATGCCATAACAATTAGGTATTGATAGTTGTTGATCTTTTTCTGAATCTAAAGACTAAAATTCAAAAAACATGTGAAAAGTAGGATATTTTCTCTCTAATATGCTATGACTTCATTTATAAATGGTTATTTAATTTTCATCTCTTAATTTTAAACTGTACTTTATATTGTGTTTTTTTTGATGTATGTGAACCAGACAACTGATTTTTAAAAAAAAACAAACTGTGGAAAAATGTTATAAAAATAAACAACGATGTTCAAAAGATATTTTTCTCCCTAATTTATCACATATTTTGCAAAGCAAAATATAATCTTTTATTATAAATGTCATTCTGCCAACATATGGTTGCAAAATACAGTTGAAATTCTTAGGAAATCCAAGCCTTCAGTAAAGAAACATTTAATATAGTTTTTAATGTAGATACATTGATTTATGTTAAGAACTTCTGGTTTCCTGTGACAGCATGTCTAGAAGTTCTCCAAAAGTTTTACGGAAGTGATTTTTTATTTCTTTATCAAAGGCTCCTAACTGGAATGTGTCTGCCTTTGTAGTAGCGTAATCCAAATCATCTCCTATCAGGAAAAGCCTTGTTTTCTTAACTCAATCAGCTTAAAGCAATGTACTTAACTGATTGTTTTCCATCTTGGTTTACAGCAATCATATTGGTCTGGCATTGAATTAGGTACTAATGGTGTTTCTTAACATTAAAACTGTCAAGTCAGAAACCAGGTTGATAATGGTATTTGTCTCTGTCTCTTGGGAATTATTAATGGAATGAGTTTGCCTGCAAGGATTCCCACTCTGCAGATACAAATTCATTTCCAGTACTGAAAAGCAATATCTTTAAAATGGAGGGAAAATACAGTTAAAAACCACAGACATGCTTGATATCCATGAGATAAGAGGTCCATCTCAGGAAGAAATATCTGAGGGGGGGTTATTTGATTTTTTTAATTATAGACATTTTATCAAACTAAGAAAACTCTGCTTGATCTTACTTCTGATATCAGAAGTGAACTTGTGAAGGACTTGTCCTGCTAGGAGACTGAAAATTCATAACTCACTGTCTAAGCATTGATGCGGAGGTTGAGACTGAAATTAAAACTGTTCCTGAAGACAGATTGACATTCAGGGCCAAGTTTATACCATCTCTTACAATTGATGGGAAAATTTAACTGGATGGGCTCAGCTGGACAACTTGAAAAATTATTTCATATCCTGAGCTCAAATGATTAATAAATATTTGATTCTTTGCAATAAATCACAGGCTTATCAGCCAAAAATGAACAGCCATTGCTGTGATCTAACACTGCATCAATAAACTATTTTATATATATATATTAAAGAAAAAGTGAACAGAAAAAGATGTAAATGTTGGACATATCACTGAATGCTTGAAGTGATAGGAAAGAGCCATCTCACTCACCCTACTCATGGGATGTATTTTAAAAATAATAATAATCTTACATATCCTGATTCTTCATGCAACATGATGCATGCCTTGTCTTACTGTAGGACTTACAAAGATAACGGGGGAAAAAATAATGATTATTCAGTACAAAATGCACATTCCCATAATCAGATTTTATCAGCTGTATGAAGTTCCATATTTATTTTGGTAACGGGAATTTCAATTTCATGAGATTACAGGAACCTTTAAGAAGAATATGGAGGCACATAGAGGCATTCATTTGCTCTATTACTTATGGTAGCTGCTTTTGATTCATGATTTTCTATAACTGCCTCTGACTGAATAAATGGGAAAATGATCATTTTAACATGTGAGGAACATGGGATTGAATTCAGAGCAGAGTCCAGTCCTGCTCTACATGGTCTTGTAAAGATTCCATTGAATTTATTAGACTGAATAAAATAAATCTCCTTTACAAGTATACTGTATTTTTAGACCTGAAGCCAACTTTATTATCATAAAGCTACTAATTTCTCCTCCATACAAGTCCTTTATAAGATATATTTCCATTGTAACATCTATAAAAAGAAAAATGCGGTCTTCTAGAACAAAGAACACTTTTATCAAAGAGGAACACAGCTCTGCCTTAGGGAAAGACAGCAACCCGTCTGCAGCACGTCGCAACCTTGAGTAAAACACCCATCTGAACAACACCACGGGCAGTGAGTCAGAATTTCATTTTTGCTCCTTTGTTCTTGTTGCAGCAGACTAACAGACAAGCCCCACTCGTGCACCCCAGGTTTTCTGCGGGTGGTTAGTGATCTGCTTGTGTTGTGCCCTCTTTTATGCCACCCCTATATTTTATGCCACGCAGGACCTGCGGTAGACAACTTCATACTTTGTCTGTGCCGTGAGCCGGCCCTGAGCTGACTACTGCAAGGTGAAGCTGGAGACCCTCCCTACGGCGTGGGGTGTCTGCACCCGAGGGGAAACTTATGCACCCTTTGTAACAGGGAGAAACAGCCACAGTTTTGTGCTGACCTCTTCCCTCTTCTGCTGGATGGCTCTTTGGTAGTCTACTGATCCTTTGCCGAATAGCTCTCTCACATTATAAATATACTTTTTTTTTTTTGGTAGCTAATTACCCAGGTGAACTGAAATCCATGTTACAGGACAGTCACTGGAATGAATGAACTCAAGAAAAGAAAACTTCATACAAAGTTATCAGTTTATGGTGTGTATATATGTGCATATATGTGTGTTGTACTTCCAGAATAGCTTTGGTTTGTCCTGTCACCCTGGGTATTTTGCTGACAGCTAATTATTCCATTTATTTGGTTTGTGGAGTTGTTGGGGTTTTTTAATTAAAAAGGGTTACATGAGCTCTTGCCAGCCCAAATTAAGACTAAGAATGGTGCTGATGGGCTGCAGAAGACAGTAACACGTCCTGAAATGTGAGGCCTCTGTTTGGAATTTGAGTTTCGGTCACAGTAAACCCTTCCAGATTCCTTGCCCCTTACATAACACGGTAAATCCTGTCATCTGTTTTCTGATAGCATCTACTTGTAAGGCTGGAATGAACAGTGCAAACATTCCTGAAATCTCTCCTGTTTGTCATACCGCTGGGCTCACGAGCAATCACAACCGCATACCTGAAAAAGAATACACTGCTTTGAATGTTTACAGTATACCACTGCAGCAGCTAGAAACAGACTGCACCAGCTGAGCGCGAGAGACAACAGCTTGGGGAAAGCTTTTTTCCTTTTTAATAAGTCTCCAAGTTCTATAAACTTTGCTCTCTTTTTCTTTAAGAAAACTTGTCCCAACATCCCCACCGTACCTTGTTTTGAACCTTTTCTGAAGTTTTCCCTGCCATGACACTTAAGATGATCTAGAAATTCAGGTCTACATATTTAATCTCCCTAGCTTCTCTGAAAAATGCTGATATGAAACAGCTGAATAGAGAGCTTATGCAGAAATACCCTGAAAGCATACGGACGTAAGTTAGTGCAGCACTTCTGAGCAAGGCTGCTCATGTTAGTGCTGGCTGCAGTGCAAAGGAGGTGGGTTTTGTTTTCTAGAAATGCTTGCTTTTCTGTTGAAATGTAAATAACAACAACATAACAACAACAAAACCCACACAAAGGAAAAAAACCAAGAAAACAGAGAACCCATGAAATGATTCAATTACAATTAGGCTGTTTTCATCTATATCACTGTTCCTCAGCTTTCAATTTTCAGATTTTCTTTCCAAGTTACAGCCTTGATGAAAGCGGAGGTTTCATCAAAGAAAAAATTCAGATAAAAGCTTTCAGACAGTTTTACTTGTGACCACAATGAAACATTAAATATATATATATTAGCCAATTCTAAAGCAGGTACAGTTTGTATAGGCTTGTTGCATCCCTGTCATGGGAGTGACATTATTTGAGCTAACCGTCTACAACCACATCATATGACACAGAGCACATGCACTGAACTGGTGTCCTGCTTGCAAATATACACATATTCCGAGTATACATACACTGACCTTCTCAGGCCAGGAATAAGTCATTTTAACGCTTACTGTTATGCAGTGAACAAGGGAAGACCATAATTAAAATAATAAAAGAATGAGAAGCCACTTACTATTGAGTCAATGTTTAACTTTTTTTTCTTAATTTTTTTTCCCCCGCTGAACAACATCTCACCTGTGCTACTGGAGACCCACCAGCACACTGCAAGCTGAGGTGGCTGATTGCTGGAGGAAAGTGGAGTGACAGATGGATGGATTCTTCAGCAACCTATGAACGAAGTAATAAAACTAAAAGACATTTCTGTTTATAAGATTTCTTTGGTCCCCTAGCTGTCACCTTAATAGGTCAATAATTTTCCTATTTTCTTGTAAACCATTATTACTATTTAATTTTGGACACTGTCAAAGACTAAATAAGCAGTATGATACATCTTTTGTAAATAACCTTGCTGTTTGCTGCAATCTTATTCAGCTTTTTGAATGATACCTATCTTCAGATCAAGGCACAAAAGACCACAGAGCTGCTCTGAAGGATTGTCCTGCCAAAGATAATGATGGAGGTAATTTTTTTCTCATCACTAATTGCAACAAAACTCAGTTTTCTGGCTGTGCAGTGTAGCTTTCAGGATTCAGTGAGGACATACATGGAGAAGTCCACGAAAGTGCCTGAACCAGAAAGCTGAGAGCACGTGGGCATCACGTCAGCTTTCAAAGCCAGCTCATACTGTCAACCAGTGCAAGTGGTGGAGACAATTCAGTGCTGGACAACCCAGGCACTCAACATTTGTAGGTGTTCTTCTGTCTATGCTTGAGTAAGAACTCAGATGTAGAACTGGATCCTGCATGCAACTTTTCAGGGAAAGTCTTACATATAAGCCCTCCAAATGATAAACCAGGGGAGAATCCTACTGAATTTCCCAGTATTTGTCAGGTCTTTGGTTGGGTGGCCATGATTCTAGGCCTGGAAATCTTAGAAAATCTTAGCAATCTTTAAAAATTCTTAACTTTATCTGTGTAATTCATGAGAAGCCAAATGCCTATCCTGTCTTCCTTAAACCTATTTGAATATGACTACTAAATTGTCTGCAACTGCTTCTCTCTATTTCTTTCATTTGTACAGTAGCACAGAAATAAAATAGAAAAAAAAAAAGAAAAAATGAGAAGTCTTGGACAGTCTCCATTTTCTGCATGAATAAACACATTGCATTGATCTGTGCACAGTGGTGATGCAGTATGAAAATTGGTAGGATTCCACAGCTTGATGCTTTACTTCTTCATTGAGTGTTTTGATATTTTGTTGCTGTTAAGCTATGTAGAGTATATAGGAATACTACTAATCTCTAGGATTGCTAAAAAGGAGCTTTTATTTCATTTTTATGGCATATAGATAAAATAATCTATCTGTGTTTCTGACTGTGGGTTTTTTTGAAGTTTGATTCTAAGAGTGGATGAAAGACATCATAATTTGTATTGGTGTAAGCTAAGGACAGAATTTGTCCCTGAAGGGTTTATGAGGCTTGTTATGAAAACAGAAAGTATCTGAAGTGTAAATCCTTACAGCAGAAGAAAACAATATAAGCATGATATGTGATGACAGTTTTGTATCAATTATGAAACCATCCTAAGGTATACTTTAGCACTTGCTAGGTCATTTTTTTTTCACCGCTGCACTAATTGGGAAATATTTCAGCTGACTTTTTCAATAGGCCATAAAAGAGGGTGAATAGGCAGCAAACAACTGGATGAAGTTACAACACAAGCACATAGGAAAAGAGATAAAAATTGGTAAAGTGATGAGAACAGAATTAAAGCAGAACTGAAATCATTGTACCCTTCATAGTTATTGCTGTTATTATTTTTAAGTTTTTCACAAGACTGTTTCGTAAAAAACTTTTTTTTTCCTGTTCACTTCAAGTTGGTTGTGTATTTTCCTCCCAGTATTGGCCATTGATGGCAGGAAATGTTGAAGACTGACTTTAGGAAGGACAAAATTAAGATATTTGTCAAAATGCAGCTGGAAATAAAGGAAATACAGAAGACTACCCAAGATATATGGTAGAATAAAAGTTGACAAGGCTGCCTTCCAGTATGTCTCTGGTAAAGAAACAGCAATAGGAAAAGTAACTCTCCAGAAGACTGCTGAGCTAAGAGTCCCGGGACCACAGATACATCTCTCCCAACATGCCATTACACACATTTGGGGTGCTCTACCATACGACCCGTAAAGGAAAGTAAAGCTATATTAGAGTTATAAATATCAAAACCTAAATAGGACACATTCGAGGCAAAGAAATGCACATTTTGTCAGAGGAAGAAAAAGGATGGCCAAGGACACCTTCCAGCTACATGGAGGTAGCAGATCTGAAAGCCCAGCTGCAGGCGGTCCAGAGCACTGGGATTGATCCTGGTGGCCCTCTTTGGTAGCCACTGACACCTTCTCCAAGGTGATCGATATTTCGATGCGATTTCAGTCCCCTTGTCAGCCCCTTGTATCTCAGCATTCTGGTTTCAACTGGGAAAGAGTTAATTTTCTTTATAGTGATTGCTGTGAAAGGAATGCCAATTTTACCTATTGTTTTTAGTTGTTGCTAGGTGATACTTACACTAGTCAAAGACTTTTTTCAGCTTCCCATAGAAGAATAAACAGAAGGATGGAATGGCCAATGAAATACTCCATACCATAGATGCTATGCTCAGTATATAATCCACGATCACTGCTTGGGAGGGTGCCAATTCACCCATGTCATTATTATTATTATTTTATTATTGTATTATTATCGTATTATTTTTTTCCTTTTCTGTTATCATTTTCATTTTCTATTAAGTTGTCTGTATCTCAGCCCATGAGGTTTTTTTCTCTCTTTCCCCTCCTTTTTTTTTTTTCCCTCTTCCCCCCATCCTTCTTGGGGGTGGGAGAAGGGTGTGTGTGTGTGAACGAGCAGCTTTGTGGTTCTAGTTGCCAGAGGGGGTTAAACCATGACATTTAAACACTGTTTTCCTTCCTCATTCCTTCATTTCTCCTCCCCCACCAAAAAAGTGGGTAAGAAGAGAATTTTATCCCTTCTGATGTCAAAGACAAGCATGAAGTTGAGTCTGTTAGAGAGACATGCAACAGTTAGAGACTACATGGGAGGCAGTACAACTTACTGTCCAACCTCAAACAGCTTTCAGGAATGATTCCCTTTGGCCATGCTGCTTTGGGGGCCCAGAGCAGTGCTGCGCTTGGAGAGAGCATCTTATGTCTGAAAATCCTGGCCACTCAGCGTTTTCAGTCCACAGACCATTTAACTTTGACTCTCTTAGGAGCTTTTTGCCTTCCTTTTAACTTGACTTCCATATTAGGTGAAGGTATTCAAGTGTGTTTTTCCTCCTAGGAGCTGTAGATTCCTTCCGAGAAATGTCTTCCGTCTTCCTGGTGCTGGTGATTCCTCACTGTGACGTGGCACATACTCAGCTCTGCTCCTAATGATGTCTGCAGAGCACACAGATGACAGATCTTGGCAGCAGGAAGATTCAAAGGAAAGGAGTCAACTCACTTGAGGATTTTAAAGACCCTGCAGTTTTTTATTCTTTTGAAATTGCTAAGAATGACCATGACCCTAGCTTTTGTGACCATGGGGCTGTTACAATCCTTTAAAGATTGACATGAAACAACCAGGTTCAGTGAAAATTATTTGGTGTTTGTATCAGCTTTGTGTTTTGAAATTCTGGGCCACAGCACCAGATTGACATATTTTTTGATCATTCAAGTTACCTGAGTCTCTGCTATTATTTTGACAGGCTCTGTAAATGGAAATGTAAGAGCTGGGCTGAGTGCAGTCGAGGTAAATTTAGTTTTCAGTTTATACCTCTGCAAAGGACTCCTAAACAATTAATTCCTCTTCCTTGCAGATGACATTTTCTTCACTTTAATTCGTTCCTTGTTCCAGTCTTTTTACTTCTGACTTCTTGTATTGATCAAGTTTTAGTTATTTCATTGGAAGTCCTTTTTTTAACCTTTCTTGTGTTAAAAGCTTTCCTTTCTTCTTGGATTAGAGTATAATTCTGCTTTATTGAGGTCTTACTTTGCTGCTGAACCTTGAATCAGAATTGCTTTTACATGTTCTCATGTAATCCAGTTTGCCAGGGTGATTGCCAAAATTTGTCCTGGTTTTGACCTAATTTTCACACATTTTAATCACTTCCTATTCACTTTTTTAACCAGCAGTGGAGAGGTAGATACAGGTGCACACACTATATAATGGGCTTTGGTTTGATAATCTAAGTGTTATCTTAACCTTGCTTGTACATGTTGCCCTCTATAAAATGTGGGCAAAAGAAAGTAAGTGAGAGACATGATCTGCATTGCACAATGTACTAGTCAGTAAGCCCATTTCCAAAAATGTAAATATCAGATATGGTTATTATTGCAGCACTCTGACATATAGAAAGATATAGAATTTCTGTTGAAATTAAAAATATACAGAAGATATTCTGTCCACATAAATTATAATAAATAAATATTTTTACAAGATTAGGAGCAAGCTCATATTTTTTCCTATCTGTAGGACATTCTTCAAATTCTACTCATTCATTTGATGTGTTTGGTGACCTTTTCTATAGTACATCCTCAGTTTTCATGTTAGAATAGTAAAATGCTTGGTTTATATTTATATTTAAGTAATCTGTACTAAAAGAAATTGTTCTAACAAGGTTCATACACTGATCTCAATAACATTGATAAAAATCTGGTACAGATCCATTCATTCAACATCTGTTCATCCTTTTTCTTCTCTTTTTAATAAGAGAGATATCCACTCTGTACAAAAGAGGTCTTAGAAAACAAAAAAGACAACAAAAAGCTCTAACCTGTTGCCTCAGCACAACATAATGTTTTTTCTGAAACTACAAGGCAAATGAAATGCTTGTGATAAAATTGTCGACATTCCTGCCAAAAGTCATGCTTTGTGTTTATTACTGAAGTGCATGGCATCGTTCGTCAAAAGTGGCTATTATTTCTCAGAAATCCTGTGTTGCAGAGACACAAAAAGTCAGGGTTCCTGAAAGATGTAAGCTGACAAATGATTATCTGTTCATATCTGCAGTCATTGCTCATGTTTGTTTAACAAAAAAGGCGAGATCCTGAAGACTTCATGATGATGCTGAATTATTTCTTCTGCAACTGTCCAATTAGCATCTTGATGTGACTGGGGGAGATATTAGTGCCATATGGACTGCAAGATGCTGAGGACACCTAGCTTTGTCTCCCTCTCATGAAGAACAGATAAAGCAGTCGTTCAGTGGTTCTAATGCGTGATGGATGTGGGGATTTAGCTGATAAATAGCTGTTTCACTCAAAACCTCATGAAGTGAGAGACAATAGAAACGTGAGATGGAAAAGGTCCTTCTGCGCCATCAAGCAAAGCCACTGACAAATGTGCGCACTGCATTGTGTCTTCCCTCCCAAAAGTGTTGTGATAAATCCTGTTAGATTTCATTGCCTTAAAGTGAAAGGTTTTGTTTGGATTTAATTGCAGTGAGGGTAAGAAACTTCTAATTTTAATTTAAAAATGTATTTGTGGATATTTTTAGGTCAGTTTGCTCAAATGAAGAAGTTTTCATCTTATGTATTTCTTATGTATGTGTGTGTTACTTTATTGTTTATAACAGTGCTTATATTTTATTAGTTTCAAAATACTTTTATTATTTTCATCCTTATATTTTATATGGCTGAACATTAAACTGGTGTTATTATTCCAGTCCCAAATTCAAGTTCATGCATTTCTTTCTAAATGCTATTCTCAGAATTTCTGCACTGATGATGTCTCAGTTTTATGTTATTTTCAACTTAGCCACTTACACTTTTTTTCCTTTTTCTTTCTTAAAATATTAAATAAGGTCATTTTGGAGTGAGATTCTGGAATTTCACCAGTAATCACCTTCCGATCTGCTATCTTTCCCATCAGCCTTGCCCATTACCTTTCCTAATATTCCTAATATACAGCAACTCTACAATATTCATGTACCCCATCTTTTTTTTTCCTATTTGATATCCCATATACCATCACACAAAATGTTATACTAAAGTCCAGGTAGATGAAATGTGAATTCCTTTTGTTTATAAACTCAATTATCTTAATAAAGAGTTATGAGATTAGTTTGTGAAGGTCATTCTTGGATAAACTGAGGTTTTGTTTTATTCATATTCTATTGTATAATGCTGAAATTTATATTCTGTCCCCACTGAGGCTTGGAGTGAGCTGAAAGTCTACCTTTTCTGCTAAAGACAAGAAAGGGAATACTCCCTTAGTCTCCTAAAAGGTACTTTCAGTAAGACAGAGAGTCCAGAAATAAGAATTAAACTTATGAAGTTCCAAGACTAAAATCAATATTAAAATTTATTGAAAAAATCCAATCTCCATTTTTCTAACTGGTCTAATACCTTTATTTTGTTTATTGATTTATGTGTGAGAATTGGATAGAAATGAAGGAAAAAAGCAGGCAATGTTAACAGTGACGATAAATTCAAGAGAATAATGGGAAGTAAAATTTGCAAAAACAGAAATGAGAGAACTTAGCCGTAAACTTAAAGGAATAAATTTTGAATCATCACAGAATTTTGCAAGCACAGACGTACTCAATTGAAACGATGGCAGTAAAAATAATAAATAGACCCATATAATCATCAGTAACGTCATAAGCTTTGAAGTAACACACTTCAGGATGCTTGCCATTCTTTGAGTTTCCTTCTATTACAGAACGGCCATGAAGAGGGACAAACCAAATGAGACAGCTTCCTCTGAGAGTCCGTTCAGGAACAATTACTGACCTCTCTAGTAAGGCTTTTATACATGTTGTAGTAGCTCTGTGTGCCATGCCTGTGTGTCCCAGCTCTGTGCAACCTCAGCCTTCTCCACTGAAGAACCGGCCAGCACTGTGCAATTCTTTCTTGAAGGTTATTATAGTTAGCAGAGCCCTTTGTACTTACGGAGAGAGAAGGAGGACGTTTCCCTTTGATCAGCTGAAGGCTTCATATGGTGCCTTGTGTGGACCATCTGTATCGGGATGCAGCTTGTTTTGTGTAAACAAATGGGACTTCTAGGAACTAAGGCTACAAATCATCGAGGTATTCTACTCTCCGTTCTCGGTTGTCTGCCCATATGGGTTTAGTTTGTACTCATGAAATAAACTTTAAAAGATTTCAGAGTATCTGTCTTAAAATTAGCCTAATGTTAGTCAAATAACATTTGGAATAATGTTTGAAAAGTATAGTACCTGCAATGTACTATTTATAGTCTCCCTTGGAGCCACTATTGTGTAAAACATAATTAAAGAGTTTCTAAAATGCGCAATACAGTCTAGGTCAGGTAAATACATAATCAGGGAGTTATTAATGGAACTGCAATTAATTAATATGCCTCCATCAGAGCCATTAAAGCTGATTAATGTTATGGCACACAAAGAGAATTTGTAGCTAACAAATCAATGACCCAGTAGACCGTATTGTCTCCTTTGGAGCCATTACACTGTACCATATCAAAGCCTCATTAGAGAATTTTTAATTTACTGATCATCAGCCCCAGTAGTCATTAGTTGGCCCAGGCTGATGATGCATGTGCGTAGAAGAAATGTAAGATAGTACTCCATCGGGGGATAGATCTCCTCCCAGTTACACAGCTGTAAATCAAGGGTAACTCCATTGGAACCAATGAATATACATAGTTTAGGGGGAGGGGGAAACCAAACCCCCAAAAATACACCATGGGGAGAGTCAAATCAGTTGAGATTTTTGTAAACTCATTTATTATGCTTCTTCAATAGCTCATTTCTAATTGACTAACTAAAGGTTTGTTTTTTCTTTTTAACCTAGAAAGGGAACCACTCAGAACTCATAAATACATGATATGGAGGCAGAGAAAGGCAGCAGATTATATATTTTCATGTCTTATAGATCTGGATTTCATCTGAGGTTTAGCTTGCAATCTGAATTTTCAGACTGCAATTGCAGCATCCCTGGGATGCGTTTTACTTGAGACTGTTGATACATACTCCCAGCCCTCGCTCTTTCTAGGTACAGATTTTGTTGGGAATTTCATTGGCTATTTGTCATTAAGAATAACTCTTTCTCTGGTTTTCATTAACTTCAGTGGAGTGACACCCAAGATAATTTTGTCCTAAATGGTTTAATATAGAGTGAGTGTTCACAATAGCAGTAACCAAGAGTCCTTTGAGGACAGTGCAGAACAAATATTACAATCTTAAAACGGCTGAGCCCAAGTCTTCGTCTGTCCAAATTCACAAACAGACTTGCTGTGGGAGGTCACTCGCCTTGAGAGCTGTGCCGCCCTGAGAGTGCAGGAGGGGAATGGCTCTGGAGATACGCTTTGCTGGTAGTCACTTTCCTTGTTTGTAGGTTTTGTTACACTGCAATCCCTTTCAGATTGCCAGAGATTTATGGACCAGATTCTTGTTTTCTTTTCCTTTTTGAAGCAAGGATTATTATCTGACAGTCTTGCTCAGAAATGTAGATAAGAGTTCATTTCATTTACTTTTGATGTGTTGTAGATGGTGTGTGTATTCTCTTTTACACATTTATTCTTACAATAGACAGAGCTTAGAGCATTTCTAAGAAGCAGAGGATTTACTATATGTTGTACAGCTTTTGTTACCCACCTCAGACTTTCTGTAGTCATGGGTTTTACAAGAAGTTTGATTGATGTAGAATAAAGGTATCACAATATTAGTTTAGATTAGGAAAACTAAATCCACCTTTTGAGGCAGCTCCAAGTTAAAAGGAAACAGCACTTCCACTGCTTTCCTATTCTTCCTTAAACAGAAAAAGAGTGCCAGTGATACTGGGCTAGTTATTTTAGATATCATTGCCTAAATTTTCAGCAAGTGTTTATTTAAATGCATATGTCAATATGTATTTCAGACACATAGAACCCAAATTATTTGAGAATCAGGTTTTCTAACAGGTCCCATCAGCTAGATTTTACTCCAGCAACTGAATTTAATTCCTTGCTTCTTTTAAGTATTTTTCCTCCTACTGTCCTCAGCTGAGCAGTGGATACTGCCTCATGAAAAATCCTCACAGTACTTCAGCTCTTGATTAGTAGTTGGCCAAAAGCTTGTGGAACAGCCAAAATGTACCCATAGTTCATTATGCTGGTAGAATAGATCTACCTGGCAACGACGTTCTTTTAATGCTTCACTTATCTTAAAAGTTAAAAAGATCCAAGGTCACTGGAATCAGGAGAGACTATTTTCTGCTTTGGATATGTTTTCATAAAATATTTCAGATGTGTTGTTGCTAGATTTGGCAGAATCCGGAGACACTCCCCAGTGTCAGGGAAATCTGCATTTTTCTCAACTCTTGTGGTTCTCTCTCACCAGATTCACAACACTTCCCTTCATCTTAGATGCTGGAAATTTTGAGTTTATTCATACAAATGAAAGCTTTAGCAGTCATTATGGGGAGAAAATCTTTACTGAAATTAAATATTTATACTTTGGCAAAATTCTTAACAGGTGCAGTGCCATTGAATTTCATGGAGTAGCGTCAGTTCACAGCAAAATACTTAAACTTAGGGTACCCAAGGAAAATACTGAAAATAGCTGTCTAGCTGTCCAGACTTTCAGAGTATAGCAGTGAAACAGAAATATTGTATATATTTATACATGTATCAGCACCAGTATAAAAGAAAACAAAATGAATACCAGAAATTATCATTTTTCATAAGAATTAAAGTTCTTTAATAAACCACAAAATATACAAACTGGAATCATCATCTTTGGAGATGCTTCTTTCACTTTTCAACAGCCTACGGTTCTGTTCAGCAGAAGTGGAAAACAAAAGGACTGATTGTGCATATACTCTTACATGAAAATGGTGCAAAACACTTTTCCCATGCCTTAACTTGGTATGTTGGGGTTTTTTTCAATATATTTAATGTACTTCGTAATAATTATGGGGTCTTTTATGTGTATCTTTTTATTTGTATTACATCAGTTTAGATTCAATCCTGGTGACAGAATTCTAGTGGAACTGAGCTAGGGAATTTAATTTGTTCTTCTATTTCCTAAATGTACACAACATTAGTGTTTTGATTTTAACCCCCCTGTTATCCTTTTTTTTTTTTTTTGCTTTGTTTCACATTATGAAGTAATTTCAGAGTGCCTGGACCGGATTCCTTTTGGATTAAAAGGAACTGAAGAAACTGGAAACTGTGCTCCAGGAGTGCACCTAATGGACACACACACAAAAAGTATTTAGTCCATAGGATCAGATTGAGAATCAATCTCTGACATGTACATGGTCATTTTAATGTCCTCAACACAAACCTTTTTGCTCTGCGTACCTATCCCCTGTTGCTCCATGCTCCATACTGACATAAAAAACAATTGTTTTTTTTTTCTTGCTTGGTCTCCATACTGTAAGCTGTTTTGGACAGATATTTTTCCATGCTGCATGAAATGTGAAATGGGGGCCTGAAGGTAACTGATGTAAACTAAAATAACTGTAAAGGGAGAATGATGGCAATAATAATGAAAAGAAGAAAAAGTAGGTTTGAATATTTTCTCTTCTTTTAGATCAACCTTGATCATAAGGTAAAGACATCCAATTTAGACAATTACAAATCTGAAATGTTATTAAACATGCAGGTTTGCTTAGCGCAGTGGAAGGATTAGTATGAAGAGCACAAAATGAATTATTGGTGCTTCATCCACTGAGTTGGCTTTACAAGAGAGGAGGATGCGGAGCACCAGGTTGAAGAACTGGGAGTGTCTGTCCATTTTAGCACAGGAGTCTTCCCATTCAGCGATGCAGCACGCAGCGCGATGCAGCGGCTGTCTGAAAGAGCTGAAAGCAAGCCAAGCTGCGCTGCCTCGCACAGCGCGACTCCGCGCCAGGCAGGCGGCTCTCTCTGGGCTGGAAGCCTCACCACCCCTGTTTGACCCAACTAACACAATTTCCACAAGCCCTCAGGTGTACGCTGGACTCAGGGAACAATCGTTCAACCTATACAAATGCAAACATGTAAACAAACCATTATTCTTGATATTTCAGCTCCCCCCAGTATTGACCAACTGCAGCTCTATCATCTCCATGTCACCTAACTGTTCTCTCCTGACAAATCTATAACATCAGCTGTATTTTTTCCCTTTAGCACACTTTGTATAACATAGCTAATAAATTCACTTCCTACAAGATGACTCATATTTTAAAAGTGTCAAAAATAATTTCACAGTCATAATTATGGTACTTTGGCAATGTCAGACAAGCATAACACATGATTTATCCTAAATAAGAGATGAAAGGCACTTAATTGTTGTTTTTACTAAGTCAAATTGGCCACTAGAAATTCAGGTAAACTGAAGTTAGGCTTTTATAAGGACTGCTGAACTGAAGAATCATGTAAAATTCACTTTTTTTTTTTTTTTAATTTTGACAGACATGCTAATCATCTGGGATTTCACTTCTTTGCGCAAATGCAGCACAGCTGGAATGAAATTCCCTAAGAGGTTGGTTTAACTCTATTTGCTCATGATTAAAGCTTTGTTCATAAATAGGTTTGCATTTTCAGTGAGATTCTGCTGTCTGCTTCTTCTGAGTTGTGTCAAAGGATGATGAAAAATGCAGCGGGTGACTTGACCCCAGTCACACGCAGCAGGGGCTTTACTGGCTTCCAGCTCTTTGCCGTTTCCTATAACCCCAAGATGATTCCTGAGACCTTTCTCCTGCTCTATCCCCCGCCCCTTACAATCCTCTTTGTGATTTAACACCAAGGACAAATAAAAATGAAGTCTTTTACTATATGTTCACATACAGTGAACATACCGTAGAGGACTGACCAGCTGAATTATGCTGGTTATTTACTAGAACTGAAGTAGAAACACTGTAAATTCTTTGTCTTCCACCCAACCCTATGATTAACTTTATGTGAGGAATATGTGTTTATTTTCTTGCTTCTGCTTCACGGTTCAGAGCAGCATAGAAGTGCTGGCAGCAATAAGAAAAATTCCTGTAATTTCACTTGTGACAAGCTATGTTTGCTTTAGAGTCATTGATATGTTTGGCCCAAACCTTCCTCTGGTACAGATAAAGATAACTAGATTTACATCAGATGAGAACTTGCAGATTGAGAGGTTGTTTTTAGTAATAAAATTATTTACATATACGTATACACCATCACTTGCAAACTACTTTCTTGCATTTTCTTTTAACATGCTTTTTTTCTCTCCTCCAAATGTACTTTCAGCAAGGTTCACAACAGAAATGTAGTGCATAAGATGGAAAACATAATACATTATTAATAAAACTTGAAAGCAACAGCTTAAATGGTAATCTTTAAGTAAACTGTAAATCCCTCCAATATGTCCTGTGAGTTATATAAGCATCCTGAGACAGACGGAGGATACAAATTAGAGAGAAGTAAGGAGAGAAAAGTCAGCAAAAAACACTATGAATTGAAAATCTATTCCTTTGTTTCTTCTTGGTGTTTTTTTTTTCTGCAAAGTAGAAATTATGTTCTCAGCAAACACAGCAAAGAGAGCACAGAGGACTTTAAATTCTCATTTAAGTCATAGTAATGCAAATCAGGAACAATTCTGTGAAGCTCAGTAGAATAACACTGTTGGGAGTGAAATGAAAAGCAAGCTCCAAAACTCAGCTCTTGAACTCAGTTGCAACAGCACAGAGCAGCTACTGGCAACTACCCCGAAGGGAACATACATCTAAATCCTTTAGTCCACTTATTAAAATATTGATAGAAAATGAGTTCTATAAATACAAACAAAGTGGGAGGGATGCTGAAGGGTAATATCTAATGTACCATCCTTCCCCTTCTTCCTCTTTCTTCCTTCGGCAGTCATGAAGAACTTCCCAATATTCATCGTATTGATCTACGACACAAAAGCACTGGACTTTCTCAGGCAGAAACAGCCGCCATGTTGTTACAGCATCTCTCACGGGAGAAGTTTTTGTACTCTAAAGAAGCTTCCTGAAAAGAGGGGAAGGGTGCTTAAGTATCTCTAGTGACTGGACTAGCTTAGATACTTGGATGTATTGAGTAGAATGAGCAAAGTACCACACAGACACAGTCTTAGCAACTTGCTGAAGACCATGCATGGCTTCCATGAGCAAAGTTCTGGTTCTCCCATCTCTCAGACTGATACTCCAAGACCAATGGATTGTGCTTTGATACCACGAATTCCCATGTAGTTCTGTCAGGATTAGTTCATTTCACATGTTGTGCTGCAGCACAAATTTTCAGTTCTGAGCCTATGAGTAAGGAAGAGAGAAAAAGTGAAGAAATTCTGTCTTCTGCCATTGAAATTCAGCTTTCTCACAAAAAAAAAAACCCAAAACCCAACAGAATGAAAGAAACCAAAAAACCAACACAAAGCAAACAAAACACAACAAAAGAATACACAACCCCCAGAAGGTTTAGCTCACAGTGAAACTCTTTTATTTCCTCCATGACTTCTAATTTTGTCTCTTTGCCATTCTCCTCAGCCAGTAATAGAAATCCTGACTAGATAATAGGCCTTATAGTCATTTACAAAACTGTACGAAGGAACATAGGTTTACATGATAAATCATAATATTATTTTTTCAGAATCTACCTTTCTTAATTTAGCATTTTTCAGAACAGTAATTAATGTGCCCTGACACATAGAGAAGTACACAATTTCCTGCCTGCTACACCTTGGAGTTGTTTCGATAAGTCTCACTAGTATATAAGTTTTCTAAAGTGAGGACAGTTGTTTTGCTCCACTGCAGTTACATACTGACCATATCTTGAAAGCTTTAGAGAAAGTAACAGGTCATCTTTTTTTTTTAATTTTCAAAACTGAAAATTAGAAATAACAAAGAAATTTCAAACTAGAACATGCATTGATCTGTTGGGGTTTTTTGTTTGAATAAGTATATAGATTTTCAGATCCTATTTCACTGCCAGTTGAGATTATATCCAATCACAGTTGTTTTATGAAGACAGCAGCATGCCATTTTTTGACTCTCTTTCACTGTCATGTATTACTATAGTCACAGCTGGTAGATAATATATACCTTATCTACTAATTGGCTATATTCTACCACCATCAGGGCCATTTTACCCATGAAGCAAGAAAGTACATACATGGCAGTAATGTAAGAAAGGTGGTGCTTGATTGCTTTTAATGACTATTCTGAGTAACAGTACTTAACATGCAGCCTAACAACATCCAACATTACATTTCAGCCCCTCCCACCCCCAAAAAAACCCAAAACCTGAAGACAATGGTTTGAACCAAGAATAAAAATATTATTCAACAACTGTTTTTCTTGCTTCTTCCTTTGAATCTTTCATTTCTGTATCACAATGACAGAACCCTGACTCAAACACGTGGGCAACACTAGTTAACCCCTTGGCACCAGGCAAATGCTTCCCAATTAAATTCAATGTTTGCTAATACTATTCCAATTAAGCAACAGCGATGCTTTGTACTGTCTTAGGGCTAACAGTCCACTGGGAACATTAGTACAGATACCCATTAAATAAAGTCTAAAGATTTTATCTGTCTTGATTAAAAGGAAAAAGCTGTAGTAAAATGGTTAACAGGTAATAGATTAATCTAAAAATTTACTTACCACTTTCTATCCACTTCACTAAAATCCTTTCTTTCAATGTAAATAAATGATGCCGCTGTATTGCAGCGGTGATGTATTGCAATCACCTCTTTATTCACACTTTTAGCAGAACGTATTGTCTGTGCGTAGGTCTGCCTTGCAAGTCAGTGGCCATTAAGCACATGAGCAGGGGGAGAGGGATACGGAAGGATAAGGGTGAGGATGAGCAGCAGACAAATTCCAGTGTACCCATCTGAGAGTCCTCCTAAAACCCTCAGGCATCAACTGCACTGCTCCGGCTGGCAGGAAGAGGAATGCTGGCTGCAGCCTGGGTGGGAATCCAGGACACCCTCCGTGGGGAGCCACACGGGAGGGAGTACAACACAACAGCAGAATTGGCTGACTGTGGCAACACAGCAGCTCCCTGTCAGGTCCCCTTGCAGGGCCTGCCTAACCCCTGCTAAGGGCTCGCTAATGCAGACGACACTCCACCCCTTACTCCCCATTCCATACCCTAACTAGCAGTTCTGGCATAAAATGCTTTCCCATCCTTTGAGCGTTTCTGAGGATTTGAAGAATGTTTCCTTCTTGGAATAGAAACATCAACACTTTTTAGAATTCTTTTTCCTTAAAAAAAATAAAAAAAATATATGAAATTTTTACTTTAAAAATTGCAAAATGTAACATTTAAAGAGTCAAACCATTGTTGTTGCTGCTGGTTTTCCCAAAATAAAAAATAAATTAAAATGGAACCTTTCACATATCCAGATTAGGTTTTATGGCACAATATTATCTCTTTGTCTGCAGTCAGTGGAGAGAACAACATCTTGAATAAAGCATTCATCCCAGTTTTATACAGTTGGGGTAATCTTCTCTTTAAAATGTCTATTTCTGTTGCCATTGTCTGTAACCAGAGCTTTGGTGACTAGTTTGGATTTAAAAAAAAAAAAAAAAGTCTTCTGAAGATTGAGAAAATTAATAAAACTAAGGAAATTAATTCTGTATTTTTCTGTTTGGTTTCTTACTTAGAAAGTGGGATTTTTAATCTCTGGTTTGGGCTAAAAGTCCCTAAGGATAATTTTAAAGGGCAAACAAAAGAAATGCACTCACTCTAAAATTAGACGTCTAAGAAAGAGAATTGTTTTATCAGAAAATGTCTCACTGCAAAGTTGCCCGGTAGCATTTTGGAGGTTCCCTGTTGAGCTCTAGGAAATCACTTGGAAGAGAAGGCTGAAAGCTTAAAAACAAGGCAGGAGACAGACTGGGTTTTTTTCTTAATCTATTTTTATCAAGTGAGAAGTAGAAATATTTGCAGAAGCTTTATAACACAGAGGGAATCTTGCTCCCTGAGATAAGAAGGAATAAAGGGTAAACTACAAGAATGACTATGATTCTGTGTTGGTTTAAGCTTCTCCTTTAGGTATAAGTAAAAGGGTAATGGCTTAAAATTTTGTTCATACACTGCATATATGCACATGTCACCATTTGCTCATCTGCTTTTCTGTTTCATTTGGTTAATGGACTCCTGGGGGGAAGTTTATTTAAGCTAAAACTGAGAAAGACAGCATTAACCCAGGAAGCAAACTGGGGTGGTAGATGAAGAAGTGGACTAAGGTGCCTGAAGTCTCCAAAAGTCCAGACAGCCCTCGGCAGTCTGGGCAGTCAGATCTTGGGGAAGGCCCAAAGTTACAACACAGCCTATAGAAAAGAACTTGACTAATTAATTCTATCTTAAAAACCACCATTACCACCATCAAATATGTAGGAAAATGATAGAAAAACTGAATAGCAGCAAGGAAAGAATAAGGGCTGGTGTTTGTAAAGGTATAATAGCTATGGCATTAATCTGATCACCTACAATATTGCTCATAAATAGCTTCTATGTTATTTTCATGTAAGTGTTTGGTATTTCAATATTTCACTCTCCCCAAATACACTGTGCAGAAAGACAACAATCCAGTCTGACTGTGCCAGGGGAGAACCACCTTGCAGAATCCCAGGATTAGCATCTTTGCCATAAAACAGCTCTCTTATGCTTTTTTTTTGCCCTTGATGAATCAAGTTCAGGTCAAAATATCATTGAAATGCAAATCTCCAGTGCCATATGATACAGGTAATATGTGTTTATATCAATTCTTTTGGAAAGAAAGGATGTCCATCCAAAGCTTCGGGAATCCTTGTCATTACAGCTGGGATCAAACTTGTGACAAATCTAGGTAGAGGTTAGGGCAAGAGCCCTCTTTCCTGACTCCTACACATGGCATGATTTGCACTGATCGTTAATCTAGTGTTATTGCCATTTTCTACATGGTTTGCACTGGAGGCAGCTGAGCTGGCTGCTTATCCCACCAAAACAGCTGGTGATTGATTACAAATAAAATACTATAAACTGCAGTTTACAACACAACTATGTCTTGTCTTAACTAGCCTAGACTACAGAATTTTTGGCAACATTGCGTTTCATGTCTCTCTTTCTTTGATTAATGTTTAAAAGCCTCACCTTCTTCTCATTAGCTTGCCACAAAACTATTCATTATCCTGTTACTGAACTGCTGAATAACGGTGGGATTTTACAAAACTGTCCAAGGAACAAGGATAAAAATTACAAATTTGATGGGCTTTGGATAACTATGTGTCTCTGGAGTTCTCATTTTACAGGAACTATTTGTAACTAATTGTTGTAACTAATTTATGAAAATGGAGATAATGAAGAGACTTTTTCTTGATTTTCTGACTTATTCTTTAATTTTCTCCAGTAATGAGAGCATGTTCAGAACTGATGAAACGTAGAATCATAGAATGGTTAGAGTTGGAATACACCTTAAAGATCACCTAGTTCCAACCCCCCTGCCATAGGCAGGGACACCTCCCACTAGACCAGGTTGCTCAAAGCCCCATCCAGCCTGGCCTTGAATGCTTCCAGGTATGGGGCCTCCACAACTGCCCTGGGCAACCTGTTCCAGTGTCTCACCACCCTCAGGGTAAAGAATTTCTTCCTTGTATCTAATCTAAATCTCCCCTCTTTCAGTTTAAAACCGTTACCCCTCATGCTATCCCTATATTCCCTGATAAAGTGTCCCTCCCCATCTTTCCTGTAGGCCCCCATTAGGTACTGGAAGACTTCTATAAGGTGTGACTGGAGTGTTCTCTTCTCCAGGCTGAACAAAAAAGTCATTGAACACCTCAGCCTTCTCCATGTCCCAGGTGACCTGGTCTCCTGCTTCCTTCCGGAGAGGGCCTACATTTTCCCTAGTCTTCCTTTTATCACCAACATACCTATAGAAGTTTTTCTTGTTGCCCTTGATGTCCCTGGCCAGATTTAACTCTATACAGGCTTCAGCTTTCCTAACCTGATCCCTGGCTGCTCAGACAATTTCTCTGTATTCCTCCCAGGCTACCTGTCCTTGCTTCCACCTTCTTTAGGCATCCTTTTTCTCTTTGAGGTTGTCCAGGAGATCCTTGTTCATTCATGCAGGCCTCCTGGCATTTTTGCCTGACTTTCTCTTTGTTAGAATTCATTTCAAGGCCAGGTTGGATGGGGCTTTGAGCAACTTGGTCTAATTGGAGGTGTCCCTGCCCATGGCAGGGGGGTTGGAGCTAGATGAACTTTAAGGTCCCTTCAAACCTAAATTATTCTATGATTCCATGATTCTGTGATCATTCCTGAGCTTGGAGGAGGTGATCCTTGAATATTAACCAGCTTTCTTGGGCCTCTCTCCCCTCCAGGGCTTTATCCCGTTATACTCTGCCAAGCAGATCCCTGAAGAGGCCAGAGTCTGCTCTCCTGAAGTCCAGGGTAGCGAGCTTACTGTGCACTCTCCTCACCACCCTAAGCATCTAGAACTCCACAATCTCATGGTCACTGCAGCCAAGGCTGTCCTTCAGCTTCACATTTCCCACCATCCCCTCCTTGTTGGTGAGAACAAGGTCCAGCATGGCACCTCTCATCATTGACCTCTCTATCACTTGGAGAGGGAAGTTATCATCGACACATTCCAGGAGCCTTCTGGATTGCTTATGCCCTGCTGTGGTGTCCCTCCAACAGATATTGGGGTGGTTTAAGTCCCCCATAAGGACCAGGGCTTGTGAATGTGAGGCTGCTCCAATCTGTCTATAGAGGGCCTCATCCACTCAGTCTTCCTGGTTGGGTGGCCTGTAACAGACCCCCACTGTAACATCACCTGTCCCTGCTCTCCCTTTAATCCTGATCCATAACCTGTCCTCCATCCATCCTCATCCATCCCCAGGTGAAGTTCCATGCACTCCAGCTGGTCATTGACATAGAGGGCAACATCCCCTCCTTCCCCCCCCTGCCTACAGGAGCCTGTATCCTTCCATTCCAACACTCCAGTCATAGGGGCCATCCCACCACGTCTCTGTGATGCTAATTAGATCACAGCCCTATGCAGGTGTGTGCACCTCTCTAATGCCTCTTGTTTATTCCCCATGCTACATGCCTTTGCACAGAGGCATTTAAGTTGGGCCCCCGATGAAGCTGACTTACTGGCTGGAGTGGCTGGAATTCCTTTGTGCTGCACTCCAGGTGCTCTCCTGCTGACCTGCAACCCTTTTCCAGGTTCTGGCACTTATTCCTGGTATTGGTATGACTTCTAGAAAGGCTTGTCCAGTAAATTTTAGTACTTCTTTCTCATTGTCTGTGATCCAAACCCAATAGTTTATAATGACTTCACCAATAGCTGCTGCTTAGGGGAATGAAATATGGTATAAAACTTTTGCAGATTCCATTTTAATACGTTCTACTTTGCATAAGGCACTAATACGCAGTTTGACTCAAGCTGCAATATTCTGTTCTGCATATACTATGATATTCTCTTTAAATTTGATTTAAGCACATAGTGTAGTTCTCCTCTTGAAAGTGCAACAATAGACACTTTAAGGATGAGGAAGGAAGGTAGTGTGACTCTAGTAAAGGTGGAAGCAGATTTTACCTGTATATTACCTGTACATTATGAGAAAAATAGAACTATAGAGATCTAAAAGAATAGTAACAGCAGTTTTAAAAAAATCAATTTAATAGTAATTCAGGATAAAATTAGAAAAGAGAGCTTCTTTTAAATAGTAGAGAACATTTCATTCCGTTATGGTTTTTTTTTTGTGAATGATCATCTGTTACATTTCTTTTGCCAGAATACACCAATTACATTTCTAGAAAAAAGTTTATTGCCTGAGATATTTTATTATTTAACTTGAGAAGTGGAAAATTAAAATACCTAATAAGTGTTAAAATGCATAATACGTACCTTCTAAATAGAAATTTAATTGCTATATAGACTAAAGGAACTTTGTCTTCCAGGTCTTTGTCTCAGAGAAATGTAACAGTGTCTTCCAGGGTAGGTTAGAATCTCCCAAAAAAGATTGGCATGTGTTAAGGTCAAACGTTTCTCTTAATTTTTCTTTTCAAGTTCTTAAGCAAGTGAACTTATATGACAATAATGAGCTGAGAATCAATCCAGGGGAAAACCATTCAACACAGGCCTCTGAAACAGAACAGATATGTCATAAATTATTGCCTTGCTTTAACACAGAAGGAAAAGTAGACCAGTGGGTGTATTCACTCACCTAGAAAGTTTATATGGTGTAGTTGAAGGCAAATTATATTGTACATTCAAGAATATTTTCGGAATATCTCTATTTTGTAAAAAAGTATGATATCTGAAAAGCTATTTTTTCATCTTCTGAATTATGACTCAACTATGATTTAAATTATATATCAGATGCACTGTCTACAACAGATCATCTACCTTACTTTCCTCCCTGCAAGTGTTTTTTTCCTGAGCATTTTAGATTTTACCTTGATTTTATAGCTAATAATCTCCAGTCAAACGACAGATCTTTTGTCAGTTCTGTGCAGATGATATTTATCAGCTATTGTAAGCTCAGAAAAAGTCACTGCACAAATCAAAAGTTTCAGAGCTCTCCCTGACTTTTTTCACTTACTGTTTGCCAATTTAACTGTGCTAGATCAGCCTTATGATGTGTTTGAAAAATTATCTGTTACTTCTACAAAGAAGGTTTAATAGTCCTTTGAATACACGAACATTTCTGCAAATCCTAATTTCCTCCTGACTTAGATTCTCACTTCATAATTCTCTCTTTGATCCTTAGAACCCAGAATTAGACATATTTCCTTGCAAAATGCAATGGGCTGTTCCTTCCTGAACATATCTTTAGTACTATATGGTCTTTCTTTTTTCTTTTTTTTTTTTTTAAATTAAAAGAAACATTTATTTTATTTGAAATTTTGTTGATTTTTAAAGCTTCAATATTTTTGGGTGAGTTCCCAGATAATATGCTAAGATTTTTAAAAAATGATTAGAAAAAATGTGTATATTCTAAGTTATGAACCATTGTAACTGCTGAAAATCAGTAGTTGTAAATTAAGGCTTTTAACAGCTTTGCACTTCTCAGATTCCCATCTAAAGTAATTTAGAGTGTTAAACCATGTCATAGTGGATAGCAACACATAAGAGATTCAGCCCTTCATTTCTGTTTTTATCTCCAGGTTTCCTTAAAGTGTGACCCTCTGATTAGTGGAACAGCTGCTTCCTTTTAATCCATGTCCCCCTTTAAAGAGATCTTACTCACTTTCAATTTGCAAATAAAAAGAGTTTGCTACAGAATTGCCTTGAATGGCAACAGTGATAGTGCACATTCCCATCATAACAACGCATATTTGGAGCAGCATTTGCAAACCCGCTCTTAACTTAGACGTTATTGTCTTCTTGTAGCGACTGTCATAATCCGCCTTGTCAGCCTGCAGTACATTTCTTATTAAGCCCTGTGCATGGATGGTACAGCTCAGTGTTCCCATTCAGCATCCTAAGTACATCTTATGAAATTACCATAATGTATCCGAGAAGAAAGCCGGGTTACACAATGGGCTGTTTTGTTGCTTTGTTTGTTAATGGCTTGTTTTCCACAGGCAAACTTTCTCTATTATGAAGAGCCCACTTAATTCTTTTGAAAACCACAACTACAAACCCAGATCCACTACCCTCCCGATTTTGGTAGGAAGCCACCACCTTTTGCAAAAATGCGCTACCCTACTGTTCTGTCTCGTGATTTAATGGTTCTCTGGATGAATGACTGTTGTGTCTGCAGACAAATCCTATTGTTCACGCAAAGTGAGTTTGTCCCAAATGTGTTGGGCTCCGTGCATATGTTGCAATTGATCTAAACACGCAGAGTTGTTTATTGAATTTGTGGCTCATGCCTAGAACAATAGAGCTTAGGCAATAGGTCAGACGCAGAACACGGAACACAATGATATTTTTGCTTTTGGACCTGCCAAAATTACGTGGTCTGCAAAACATGCCAGTGTGACATGTTCAAATCTCATTGACCTTGAACTGGTGATTGTACGGGACTATAAAGCACTAAACACAACTCATGTAGTCCCCAAAGACTACGTGGAATAGTAATTTAATTGAAGTTGATTTAAATATTAACTAAATAGATCTCAATGGGATCAGGATATTTCTTCCTTCTGCCCAGTAATTTCTAATTTTCTTGCCAGGGGAGACAGACCAATCTACTTTTCACCTAGAAGAGAATGTTTTTTGGAGAACCAAGGTGGAAAACTTGAGGCCAGACTCACCAGTTTACTGACTTTGGAGAAAGCACAAAGCTTTTCTTTCAATTAGCCAACTACTCTGCCTTTGATTGCCCAAGTGGCGTTCCGTTCTGTCATGACTATGACTTGCAACACTGCCAGTGAAGTCAACAGGAGTTAAGCACGAACAGTCATTTTTTCTCTAGTGATTAAGAATAGTGTATGAATGAAATTACCTCTCCCAATATTTTATAAGCCCACTTTATGAATGCAGAGGCAATTGCAGAACTGTTTACATTCCAGACTACAGCAAAGTAGCTATCAATTATAATTAGAAATTTGCGTATAAACTAATATAAAAGTTCTGCTTACTAACTGTAGTGCATTCTGCTTTAAAACAAATGTTAATGTCAGTCAATGTAGCAGAAATTATGGAAGTCCAACTGGCTGAAAGGAAAAGCTAACTTTATTGTTCAATGATTCAGATAAAGTGTATTTTTCTTTTTTGTTGTTAGCAAAGAAAAGCTAATGCTTATAATAAAGTTAATGGATAAATTGTTCAGAATTATTAACAATGACCAAGTCCCATTAGAAAAATTGCTTCCAGAATTGGGAACTGCCCTTAAAACACTAATTTGTCCCTGCCTTCCTTTCTCTTCTTCCTAAAACCAAAGAGCAGGAGGTAAATTGACAAACTGTTTACAGTGACTTGCTAAAATCCATTTCTCAGCTTTTGCACCCTGAAAGTATCGAAGATCAAATGGCTAAGGGTTCCTCCCAAACCAAAGAAGTGCTAAGGCCATTCTTGCACTGCTCCAGTGAGGGCAAAATGGAAGGAAGTGGCCACAGACTGTATTAAATGGGTCTGTATCCATTCCCTTTAATTGGTTATTAAGTGTGGCTTAATTGAAGAGAAAATAGCCCTGCTCCGTCATAAGCACCAGTGGCTGTCCCTAGTTGCATTATGATTGGAAAAGATGGACTCGGGGTTTTGGTCCACAGACGCTTGATATCATAGGCAAACTATGAACTCAAAGCTCTACGCACAAGTAAATTACAACCACAAGAATCTGGAATAAATTTGGGAAATAAATCCCAGACTTTTTTTATCCTGTCATATCCCATGAGATACTGGGTAAGCGGGTGAAAATGCTGACGGGTGCTTTAAAACCTGAAGGATTGACATAAGTCCCCTTTGATTCACACAGCCAGAGAATGCACGGAAAATTCTTGCCCTGATGAAGTAGTTTTACCGCTGGCTCCGAGGGGAGAAAATTTTTGTCGTCTGCTTCACTGAACATGTGTATTTAATAATGTAGTGATGAGATTACATCATGGAACTACCCTTATATGGTAAATTCTTAGCCGTGGGCTCTTACTGCATAGGCATCTTAAAGTTCTAGGCTTCTGAAAAATTCAGCATTTTCATTTTTAATTTGCTTTATTTTAGGAGCGATGAAATGAATCACTGTTGCTGTCACTGTAGCCATTTATCTGATCCTGCTCCTCTTGGCCCTTTGTCCATGATTCAGTTGAGCATGTGATGCGTTCATTGTGAAAGGAGCTCAACGCTTATGAGGCAAAGGTGTGGTGGAAGGTGCAACAGGGCGAAGCAATCAACAGCATTTTGTATTTTGTTTAAAACATGCACTGGCAGTATTCCACTTGCAATTTCATAGATACCTGTGAGTAAAAACGCCCCTAACCTGAAAGCGTTACATTTTCAAATTTGAGTGAACTCAGTGGTTCAAACATTTTTTTCCATGTATTTTTTTTTTGAAAATAAACCTTTCTGATAAGATCACTTGTTGGTCAACAGGTGATTGCTGTTTTCCCAGATGCACAATTCTGGTTTATCCTTATTGTAAGCATTAAAAAATATTAGGAAGAATGCAAGGAGAGACATCCATAGCAGCTGACCATCTACGAGTTCCTGAATAATTCCGAAATTTTAAATGTATGAGGTGACTGAGACCTACATGCTTATCAGCGCCTATACATTGTGCTAGATTCTGTTAAGTCCTTAGAAAATTTGATCACTTCTTTCAGATGATGTATAAATGAAAACTCAGCTCTTGAAACTATGTTATTAAGTTTTTCTTCAACAAAATAATAATAATAATTAAAAAGCGAAAATCTAGGTGTGTAGCAGAAACATTGAGATACAAAGCCTATTGAATCAGTACAATTGAGATAATTCAAATGAAAGGTAGTGATTAAGCTTTGGAGGAGCTTTTGAATACTAAACACAACAGGAAGTTCTTTACTCTCAGATGTACTATTGTTGCTGGAAAATATCTTTGTCTTTCTAAGAATAACCTTAAATAACTATTCTCCCTGCTTATTACTTATGAACAATACTTGAGAAAATAGGTTTTTAAAGTGTACAGTATAGATTACCAGAGCTCTCCATTCTGAGAGTCAAAGATAATTAGCTCATTGACTGCAGAGGAAGCTTCAAAATCTCTATTTAACAACTTGTTATGGCTACTCAGCCTGTGGACTTTTAAAACAACAAACAAACAAACAAAACCAGCTCTTCTGTTATTAAATGTGTGCATGCAATTATTCATTGACTTAACTAGAGTAAAATAGAAACAATGAATACAAGTAGCCACTTAGACTACTGTGCTTGATATGATTGTGGACAGTTTGAAAATAGATTAAAGTAGGGAGATTGTGGAAATTCATTTGAAAGGAATTTGTATATCAAAAGTCCAAAGTGTGCTATAAGGAAAATGGAACCTCTCGGCAGGATTCAGAAGTACAAATCCCGAGGTGTCCTAGAGATAAGTGCTCTCTAAGTGGGCCTGTTTGTAGCCAAAAAAATAGCAGATGTCTATCTAACTTTGGGAAAAGGGAAAAAATGTTGTTGATTATTGATTTTGGCTAACTAACCAGTTATTTAAAATATAAAGAAGATAGATATAAACCTATACAAATATTAATCATTGGATGTGTTTCATAATTTCTTCTTCATATCATTAATTTAGCCTCCTGAAAAAAGCATTTCTGAGCAGGAAGCTATCAAGCAAATTTGAAGTTGCTCATGGTGAAATATAAGAGCCCAGACTGTTGCATTGATAAAAAGAATTAATTTTTTAGGTTTTGTAAGTATGTTGACCAGATGTCCTTGAATTTAATTTATTAAAGCCAATACCGTTGAGGTTGCTAAATAATTTATAGTGGCATCATTGTAGAATTTTGCATTTGGTGACTTATTGAATCATTTTTTATTAATACAGGACTTTTAATTAAATATTTAAAACTCCACTACAGTATAAAACTTCTTTAGCAAAAAAGTTCTTGTAATCAATATGTTTGGAATATCACATCAATAATCACAACACATTGTGTTACTAATTCACAGTCACAGGCATTTCTGTCATTATTCCAATAAAATGTAAGTAATTTCTAAATAGCATAAACATTGCAGCTGGTGGAAAATAGATGGCCATGAATTTCAGTTTCTTATCTTCATAACAGAGTTAATGAAAAACTTGTAATATTTTCTTTTCTCTGGAAATCACAGAGAAATAAATAGATATTATACTCTTAAATTAGCATGCTCTGATATCGCTCAGTTTTGGCTACTGTCTTGTTTTGCACATCTTGCTCACATGAACCCTCTTTATGGGCTCACATAACTCCTCAACATTAAGCACTCCACATTTAGGGTTTGATTGTGGAATTATCTGAATTTTCAGAAATCATGAAGGCTGGTTTGAGTGGCTGCAGAAGCAGAAAGAGAATCAAACCTAGTTTGAGAACATAAAGAATGTGGAATCTGAGCATATATCTTTTTATTCAAAAAGTTTCTGGTTTGTTTGAAAGAAAAGCCTGTCCTACTTTTCACCTTCACTATGGAAAGACTTTTTCTGTTCTCAGATAGTAAAGCTGTCTATGGTAGGTGTAAATTCCTGTATTCAACTATAAGCAAAAGCTTAGACGTTAGAAGGATGCATGTTAAAGGGCATTTAATTTCATCAATAACTAAGATGAATTCAAGTTTGCAAGCTACACTGATCTCCTTTCATGGGAGGAAGATCTCTAACACTAAAAGTAACTGATCATAGCAAACCCAATTAAAAAACAATTAATTACCTATTTACTAAGATTATCAAGTATGTATTGAATGTAAAAAATTGACCACCTGTTAGGTTTCCTCAGAGTAATTTTGTTTTTTAACCATGCTGATTCACTTTAAACGTAATGACAATGCTAAATCTAAAAATTGTACAGCTCCAAACCTTAAGGTCACTTAGATGCCTGAACTTTCATTTCTAAAATATTCTGCAAGTAAACACAATGGTTGTATGCTATACATTATTCAACTACCATGCATGGTGGTTTGACTACATATTATAATGATGCTAGTGTGGATTTTCTCAAGAATGCTTAGCAACCACAAAAAATCTCTTCTTCTTGTACAGAGGTTTGCTTAGGACTGTAGTTTCCATGGAAACTCCTAGAAATAGCAATTTCATTCCAACCTTTACAAACCTAGTGTGAACCTTTTTCATCTAGACTTTTTTTGCTTTAATAAACTCTTACATTCTAACTAGTTAGAATAACAGAAATCATGCCCATGTGGATTATTAATAGTTTATTAAAATGATCTCTTTATTTTTAGGGTGAAATTAAAAATAATTCTATCATTGTCCTTACTGCCAAAGAATATGAAGCAAGAACATTTAAAAGGCTATTGTTTAAATTAACTGTCACTATAAGCAGCTTTGATTGCAAAAGTTTTGTACTGCATTTTAGCTCACTATTTGATAGGATGTGAGTCACACAGAGAAATGATGTACCTAACTCCTAGAGCTATTAAAATAGCTGCAGCTGGGAGGTGTAACTCCATCGTGAATGAATGAGATAGTAAAAAAAAATTATCCTCTGTAAGGAAGCTTCTCAATGAAAATGCTGGTAAACAAGTCTGAGAAAAAAGGAAACAGATGCTAAGTGATAAGAATGTGCCTGTTCTGACAGGGAACACCACCAGTATGCGTGTGTGACGGGTTGAATGTGTGTGTCTGTGCGGGGAACTTATTCAGCTGTTTCCTTGCTACACTCAACAGTGAATCAGTAAAACAAGATTTTGCTTTTCAGCTAGGAAATGACACTTTGATTCTGTGTTATAAAGGAAATGTCCCTTTTGTTCTCTTATGTAAATTCCTCTTTAGGAATTCAAGATGGCTGGGGTGCAGCCAGGGTTTGGAGAAATAATTTTTCAAGTCTCAGAAGATGTGTATTGTTACAAAAATAACTGAGTGGCCGCCAAGGATGAAACTAGTACCAAACTTTGTGAAGCATGATTAACTTTCTGGGCGAGCCAGGTGTTTGGGACCATTCACAAAGGGGTCCTGCAGTGTCTGGAAGCCATAGGTAGAGTCTCATCAAGCTATGTAAACTGGAAATAACAGCATTCATCTGTACCTTAGAGTTACCATGAAACTAAGTGTAAAATACGTACATGTAAAAATGTAAAATACTTTTTGAAAAAGGTTCTGTAAACATGCAAAATGATTTTTTGTACATAAAAGTGTCTTTACCCTGATGTGACGAATCTGAACCTGGGATCATTCTTTAGTGGCTGGAACCAATGAGCTACGGTTATGAGAAGTCTGTGCTGCTGCTGACTCTTAGAATAAAACAATAGAGAAATTTATCTCTCTATTTCAGTCTCCAGGCTAGAGAGAACATGTTAAGCTTAACACAGTCTGAGTTATGTCAAATCACAAAATAATTTCCCATTATGTATTCTGTGTAAGTCATGAAGTAGTTAATGAGGGAAGCTGTATGAATATTAATCAGACTGGTATTACCTTTACACAGACAGAAAATTGGGTACTTTTTTAATGGGCCATTTCAACTTTGTTATGACTGATAGGGTTGAACTTGGATGAGATGGGAAACATCTGTGTGGCATATCCGTATCTTTTAAAATACAAAGATGTATCTTAAAACTTCATATATGCATATAAAGTCTTACTGCAGAAGACAAGTGCCACAGTGGATTTCCATTTTCCTGGCTGGAAAACACATCGGAAACATACAGTCCTATTTTGATAGAATGGATCAGGTACCCCTTTTGAATAACAAAATGTTAACATTTTTCATTTTAGCAACTGCTAATATCTTGCTCATTGAACTCTCTTGGTGCTGATTATCCCACACATTATCTGCTTTTGATCCCTCTTAGAAGAAATATTACCTAGAATATTATATTGATGATAAAAGTCTGGCAAAACTGGACATTCTTATCCTCCTTGAATTCTTCATTCTGTGTTCTATTGGTATAATTCAGAGAATGCAGCAGTTTCACAAACAACAAACAAATCAAAAGCAGCTGGATACGGACTTCGTGGTTTTTAAAGGGGTTGTGAATGATTCATTCTGTAATCTCAGAAAGGTATGTGTGGTGAGTATCTGCAAAAAGTCATTACCTGTCAACTGTGAGCACATTTGTAATGGTTTATTTTACATAGAAAACAAGGGATCTTTTTGGATGGTGTACAAATGTTGTCTTTTACAGATTGTAAATGTAATTAATGGATTTTTCTCTTTCCTTACGTCATGCACAATCATAGTATTTTGAATCTGCATTATGCGTCCTTAAGAGACTTTAGGTTCTTCACTAGGATTCTTTAAATACAGAATAACTACTCTTTTTATCAGATCCCAGCAGTGCTGTATGGTCTCTAAACTAAATGGTGCCAACTGATTCCCACCTTCAATGCTGAGTTTAGCCCTAGAACCAACATTGTTGTTTAGTCTGTGCTTGGGTTTCCTTGTCAGCGTGTTCAAAGTAAACATATGCAGTGTGAAAAATCAGGAGTCCAGAAATGGAAGGAAACACTGAGAACTGTTAATGGAAGCACTGTGAAGACAGATACAACCTTTTATTGTTTCAAAAGATATAGACGGATCATTGGCTCCCTTATCAATATATTGCCTGGCTCAGCTGAGCTTCTGTAGAGAACACTATAACTTGCAGAGAGTAAAGACCACCACTGAGTCAATAAAATTTCTTTCCTGCAGTTGTAAAACAAATATTATAGACTTAGGAATACGCTGCCATGTAACTCCACAGTTAAATATTATTGAATCTTACACTTCAATTGCTAGAACTCATCTTCTTCTGAGGCTCAGGGGTGGAGGAGATCAGCTGTTACAGTTATGATATTCTAAGAAGACTCATTTAATACCTACCTTTGTTTCTCTTTTTGCTTTTTACCTCTTCCTGAGCAATGCGATATGCATCTGTTAACAGCAGCACATATGCAGTAAACTGAGGGTAGTATCTCTCTTTCAAACACATATAGGTATAATTTGATTAAGATGACCCAAAATTTCAGCCTGCTTTCTTCTCTGATGTTGCCCTGTACAGCTGTAAGTTAGGGCATTTCTTTGTCATTTTTTCATTTGATCAAAGAAAGAACTTTACCTGCAGTTCCGTAATAAAGTTTGAGTCCCTGAGGTACAAATTCAATCTCTTGTGTTAACAAGGCTATGGAGAAAAGACTACAAGGAAAATAACATCTGTTGAACAGTTCTTGGACAGGGTTCATTTTGGAATGAAGTGTTAAAGTCCTCCCTCAACATTGTTAGGTTTTGTGCTCAAGGCAAAAGTCCAGACAGTTGCGTTACCTCAGAACTAGAGTAAGGATTAAAACAGCATTGAACTTCAAGGCCCATAGGTGATTGATTCCTTCTCTTGCACTGATATTCAGCACAACCAAGGGTGCCGATCATTCTCCAGTCATCTCCCATCAGAAGGAGTGGGAATAAGAGCTTCTTTTAATCTGTTCTCCACAAACATGCTATGAGTAGCAATATAGAAGCGCTTGCAGAGAAATAAGAAGGTGCCTTAAAGGCCTTTGAGGAGCGGTGAAGGCAATATTTCCAAGTTCTCTGCACTACTTTTGCCTTCAGCAGTGATTTAATTGCATGGGGCGAGGAATGGAAAATGTGGTAAGGAGACATTTTTGGGCTTGGTGTATTAGATTGGCTCACAACAGACATGCTTTCTAAATATGTTCAAGGTGTGAGTGTCTATGGTGTACACTTTCTTTCAGAACCGTAAACTAAACTGTACAAAACAGTATTTCTGGAGAGCTAAAACAAAGGCTTAACCTTATTCAAAAGTGTCAATTGATTTTTACCTTTCAACTGTTGGGCTGCGAATAGGATTGATTAGAAGTGCATTGCACTTTGAAAATTAAACTAGTACCAACGGCATATCTGAAATTTGTCACTGCTGAAAATGTCACTACATGATGTGATAAAAAGTTTTAAAGCTTTGAAATAGGATACATTTTCATGTGATTTTTAACAACATACCTCAGTCCTGCAAAGAGATGACAGAAACACAAACCTTCAGAAAAAGACAGAAGTTCCTTGCAATAACATATTATTAAATTAATATTAGACTCCATGGATTTTTCAGCAAATAATTAATCCATTGCATTTTAACTCAACTGATGCTTACATTGGATGCAGATTAAGTTGGATGGTAAAACAGCATTTCAGAGGAACAAGTCTCCTTGCTGTGGAAGAACAATATTTTATACAGACACAGAACAATTGCTATGAAGACATTTTCATTCGCACTGCAGGCATTCCTGCAGCATGGAATTCCTATAAATAATTACTTCAATTGTTAAATATTTTCTGACATCTGAATTATTTTTTATTTTAACAAAAAAAAAAAGTTACTCCATTTGAAGGTCCATCTGAGGTGTGGGCCAGATCTTAAACAAAAAGAAAAGGAAAGGGAAAACAAAAGTTTTTAAATGGTATCTAACCATTTTTGCAGTGTTAATGGAATTCAGTATTTTATCTGCTTCACCTAAAATTGCCCTCTTTTGAGGTTAGCACAGCTAGACCCAGAAAGATGAGCATTTTCTATCACTGAAAGTCAGCACAAGTGGACTTCAGTTTCCCCATGATAGCCGTGACAGAGAATGCTTTAATGAGGGAGTTTTAATAACCCCGTGAACTGAGGAACCTGGAAAAAACATTCTTCCTGATTTCTCTCAGGCAAAATGACAAGAAGGAAGAAAGAGAGGTGGCAGGATGACATACCTTCTCAGTCTTTGGTGTATTGTTTGCAAACTTTATGCTTACTTTGATAAGAAAAAATAATTAAGATAACAGATTCAGTGCTAAAGAGATTTTAAACTTCTCTATTTATATTAACTTCTAATGTAGAGCCACTAAACCTCTCTTGCACTTGAGGTTAATTTAGATTTGTGGCTTTGGAGGAACAGTTCAGTAGTCATCTATAGAGTATCAATTTAGGTGGGAGAATTTTAGATAAGACATGCAATTATCTTAGTCCGATTTCACAACCCGTTCTGGGAGAAGAGATGCTGCTAACACATCGCTATCCTGTGATGTCAGGTTGGTGTCTATAATGAATTCTTCTCAAGGTGCATTTGTCATATATTATAGTTATCTTTCACTGATGGATACGTTTAGCAAGTGAACAGTTACTCCAAGAAGATTAATGCTGCAGAGGTGGAACAAGGATAGGAAAAGGGCTGATCATGCAGAAATGCTGAGCATTCTGGAAAGGGATATAAATGTAGCAGGACCTTTTTAATCTTTCTGTTAAAAGGTATGATACCCCTGTATTTAACTGAATAGGATTTTTTAAGTAATAAACAAAATCTTCCACAGGAAGATTTCTGATTTCTGCTTTCTACAGCTTGGATTACAAATCACAAATGTCTTTTTCACCGGCTATCAAATTTTCTTTTTTATGTCTATTCATGACCAGATCAGCCTGTAACATGACAGGTGGGCTTTGTTCTGGGAGATTACTCAAATTCTGTAAGTTTCTGGGAAAATCAATGAAAACTTTCCTTCCCATGAACAGCTTTATTGTCACTGTCCCAGCTAAAGACAACCAATACCACTATATACACTGCTATCTATGCAGTCTCTTTTACAAGCATATAAGAAAATAACCTTTAGGACAAGCATCGATGGAAGTCAAAACTCCTCTTCTTGGTCCCTATGCTGATCAAGCAATGAACAATGTGAGTTATTTCTCTCCAGTATGAAAGCTGCATATGTCATCACTGGGCATTCACCTGGTGTGGTATATGAAAGCTCTTACTATTACACTTTCTAAAAAACACATTGTGGAGCTGGATAAAAATATAAAAGCTCATCCTTTGTGATCATCTTTGCCAGTTTGGGGAGAACAAGGAAGTGTTGCATCTTTTTGGCAGGGCTTAATTTAGCTGGATAACTGTAATGATATCTATTATATCCAGATGAAGGCAGCTTGACAGCTGCATACATGCTCAATAACTTTGTAGGGACACAGCAAGAGATATCTGACATTTTACAACAAATAATAGCTTGTATTTCTTTGGATTTTTTTTTTCCATTGTATTTTAAACATGTAATACTGGTATCCAGGGAGTTTTGAGCTAGAATATATCTGTCCCAGATTACACATCCTATCCTCCTGAGTCTATATGACATTTAAAGACAAAGGCTATACACTCTCTTTAAAGGAAATTTAAAATCAACATTCTTTTTTTCTAAATATCAAAAATATATCAGATACTCTACTATCATCATGGATTGTACCCTTCTATCAATCCCTCCATGAGATATCTTTTAAATAATTAAGAGGAGGAGGCAGATAAGTTCTAGACAAGAACTCTGTATTAATATCCCACTTTTCAGCATTCCCTATTAAGATACAGCTCATGGTACCCAGGTATTCACATACATATACAGAGCTTCCTGAAAAACTCTATTCATTACCATCTATGGTCTCTGAATTCATCACTCACTCACACAAATAAGAGCCATGTTAACTTCCGAAGTACACATCCGTATCACCTTAGGATTCCTTTAAAAAATCAGCAAGTACTTCAGAAAAGTAAGGGCATAACTGCTACCTGTGTTTAACAAGGAAAATGGAGGGGATTGTGGTTGCATAGAGACCTAGAAAACTTTTGATAGAGAACAGTCTCTGAGAAGATACTGTAAGCTATCACTGAACAACATTCATACCCATTAGAATTGTATTAATTGTGGAGCTGAAGGAAATAATTAAAATAATATCATTACTGTCTTTTCTACACATAAGTGTGTGTAAGGTCTAGAAAATTCAATCTGTCCTTGACTTATAGACTGCACCATTAGGGGATACCACAGTGGGGAGTAATGGGGAAAGGACATGATGGCCCAGTCAAGTGAAGATGTCATGGACTGGGTTGGCAAGCAAAGGGTGTAGGGTGATATGGACAGGAGAGACCTCAAAATCTTCATAACAGGGTAGAAAGGGGTCCATCCCAACTGTACGACAGGGTGCTTCTGAAGTGCTTGTAGATCGCTGCATGCAGCATGGGGAAAAACAGGAAGAATTGGAGGTCTGCATGAAGTTGCAGTGCTATGATCATTGGGATCACAAGAGCTTGGTGGGATAGCTACCAAACCTGGAAACCTGCCATGGGGGATACAGGCTCTTTAGGAAGTAGAGGGTGGGAAAGTGAGTTGCCCATTATATGAGAGAGCAGCTCCTCTTCAGCTAAGTCTAGTTTGCTCTTGGAAGGCTTGCTAAGACTCTGTCTAATTCCACCCTCAATTACATAGCAAACTGGGATGTTCCAATTAACTTGATTTTCCTTCTCCAAATTCTGTGGACAACTCTTACATATTCTGGAGACCCTTGAATTTTTTCTTCTGATCAAAGATATTCCGTAGGACATATTAGTATTGTAGGATTTGCACTAGTGGTTAACTAAGGCCTTTGTGTGTAATCCCAGATATTTGAAAATAAAGGAAAAGTGAGGAAAATGTGTAAGAATATTAAATCCAGTAGGAATGTTCTGCTGTCTTTGGGGTACTGTGACTTCCTAAGTACTTCAGTAGCTGTGAAAAAGAACATTACATAGTTGTTTTGTAAGTGTACTTACACATCTCCCCAGAAACCATTTGTTGCACGGACCTTTCCTGAGTGTATTCTGGCCATCTTTTCTGGATATACTTAGTGTAACAAGCTAAAGACAACATATCGCTAAACAGATGTTGCATACAGGTACCATGTTCACCTCTGGTATATCTCTGTGATTTCTTTCTTTGTAATACATAGTTTACAGCACCTAAGAAACATAGCCTGAACTTGCTGTCTGTCTTCCTGGGATTCAATATATTCTCACACATTCACATATTAATTTAATATTCCTAGTGTTCCTGTTTCAACCAGCAAGCAGGTAGAGCAATGATGGGAGTGCTCAACTTTGTCTTCACAGCTACAAGAATATGTATGCCGATGGCTATTAACATGCCACAGGAATGGGGAAAACCCAGAAAGGATGTCTCCAAAAGCTAAAAATCACTTCAATAAGGCAAATGCAAGCTTTGCCAGATATGCTGTGGAGGAGTAGGCTTCTGTACTGCATTGTGTCTCATGTTTCCAGCATTCTTCGTATTGTCTAACTAAAGTCGCTCTGCCTCCCATGTCTTCTTCATGTCCCTGTTCAGTTATCCCTAACTCCAGGTCTAGTCTCCCTTTTAATTCTCCTCTCAATCCCAATAGTGTTCTTACTATTATCAGACCAAAATAGTTAACCAAACTGTTAAACTGATCTACGATTCTTTAACAAAAGCTCAAGATTTTCTCAGACTCCTCTCCAGGCAATCATAACTAAAAATTAGAGTAGAAAATCCACGTGCTTCATATGACTGCAAGTAGCTTTCCTCTTCTTCAGAGTCTCCCTTGGGCACAGTCTGAGCTTTGACCTTAGAAGGTGTAATTGTAGTTGAAACAGCTCTATTAGCAGAGTTGGAAGATGAGTATATTGCTGCAGAGTAACTGCAGAGATGACTGTGCAGATAAATAGTTTTGTGGATCTGCTAGCACATGTCAGCTCAGATGGGCAAGGTGGCCTTATTCATGGGTGATGAATGATGCTGTTGTAGCCAATGACTTGTGTGAGATACCTAATCTTGGCTGTGATAAGAAATTGAGCTTTACAGAATGGATACGTTCTGAATCAGGATTTGGTTCAGTTCTAGTCATACAGTTTATTTATAAAGCAACGTAAAAAATCCTTCATTGACTCATCTCTTTGTATAGATAATTAAAGAACTACAAGCTGTACCAGCTTTTATTGTAGTCAGTTGGCATTTCTCTGATTTTAATAATTATTAGATCATTGGCTTGATAGAAGAGAAAACAGTGAGTATGCCAACTAAATGTTAAATACCAAAAAGTATACAGAAGGGGATTGAAAAGTTAAAAAGGAACAGTTATCCATGTATAAAACTGACATCAGAAATTATTCTTTAAAAATATTACTTAGAAGAGGTAATCTTTTTCCTTATTCCCTCCACTACTGCTGTTATTGTGGGCTTGATCTGGAATTTTAGACTCAAGACAAGAAAAACTGAAGTATTTTTTTACCCTTAGATATATGATTATCCTCATTAGAACTTTGCTTAAATTATCCCAAAATAATAATGAGATGCTTAAAGATGCATTTAAGATACTTTACTTTATTGGATCTAGGCCATGAATCTTTGGTCTTTTCAAAAATCAAAGCTTGCAACAAGCAGTATAATCTCATTCAAGAAAAACCTTTTAAGCCCAGTTTCCAGAAGGTCAGCCTATCTCCGAAAAAGCTGTAGGAAAAACTGTCAGGGTAGGAAAAAAGAATAAGATGATCAGAGGAAATACTAAATAGTTAAAGCTTTTCAGCTTAGAAAATACTGAGTGGCAAAGGCTAGTTTTGTTGGTTTCGTGAAGGTTATGGAGAAGATAATTAAGGAATTTGCTCTATATTTCTAACTTTATAAAGTTAAAATACAACCACCAAAACTAATTCATAGTGAGTTCAATGACCGAAGAAATACTTTTTCTGTATAACACCAACCCCAAATGCACAGGTTCGGCCTATTAAACTAGACTTAGATCATGAACTCATGAGTTTTACCTGGCCTGTGTCCCACATGTGGGATGAATGACGACAGCCTGGCTGGGCTATGAAGAGAATTACAGCATTTGCAGTAGACCTTCAGGGCCAGAGAAAGGACTCTGGGCTATGTTATTTACTAGTGTAAATACAGCCATGGTGTAGCAATGACACTGATAATTACTCCTTATGCTGCTTGTACCTCAGCTCTAGCCTAAGTCTGGGACTGTTGCAACAAGTTCTCCACAAAAACTAGAAGTTTTGGAAATACTGAAGATAGTGTTCCAAATAGGCCATACAGATCATGTGGTACGCAGTTTGACTCTAACTGCCCTATACCTTGTCCCAGCAGGGATTTGCGTTTTGAAACATTCTGCCCACTCTTCTTGTCACACCACAACTAGGGGAAGGCAGTGAACACCCTCTGTTTTGTGCTGTAGAGCACTACTATACTGAGCTTCTTTACTATCACACAACCCAAACTTTACCTCAGATATTTTGAACCAAGCTAACACAAGAATAGTTGTCTTAGTGTCATGTCAGACTGCTTGGGTCCGTCAGGCCAAGTGTTACGTAGCAGGGAAGTGACCGAGCTACTTGTGAGGCTAAGAGGACGTAAGGCAAGCCATAACACTTTGCTTCAAGTGTCACCTTATGACCCTTTTTTATTTAGCAGTTAGAACATATCCATAGAAACCAAACATTGTAGAGACCAGAAGTAAATATGTGTTCAAGAAGGAATTAAATAAATATATGAGTATGAGAAAAGCAATAGTTCAGATACAACTTTCATTCTGGAATCCCCTAAACACCTATCTGTTGGATGAGAAAAGATATTTCAAAGGAAGGATTACTCCATGAAAATGTTCCAGGTCCACTTTCCTGGCAAGTGTCTGAGACACTGACAGAGACCTCTGATCTGACCTAACGATATTAGACATAAGAATTTCTAAATGTCAAATACAAAAGCTGTTTCTGACTTCTGTCTTTTAGAATTCCTCTTTTTTTTTTTTTTTACTTTTTGAATGTGTAGAATTCACATGAACTTTGTATTTTTTGAGTGTTACGTTAGCTCATTCAAAAACTCTCTAATCAAGTCATGCTTTAATTCCTTTGAACGCATCTGTTTTCTGCCAACTATATATTATAAACAGATTCTATTGCCTTTCTTAGTGCCAAGAACATTAGTAAAAATAATACCTTAACTTTCAAATATCCCATTCCTTCCAAGATGCATTTAGGATAATGACCGCTGGAAGATCTATCCTCCTTCGGTTGTTCGATTCAATTTTTATTCTTTTTTTTTTCTCTTTTTTTTTTTCTTCTTTATACTATAGTCTTTTGGGACACAGATATGCTACTCCACAGCACAAGGCATATTTATTCTGCTTTACAATTTGCACCTCACATTCTAAGAATCACAATTTATTTCGCTGGAAAAGCTTTTCATTTGCACTATTACTACAACCTATTACTGTGTTCTTTCATCATGTCACGTGACAGTCTGTATGGTACTGTGTGGAGAAAAGCTATTCTGTTTTGAAATACCAAAAATTCTTTTCGCACTAACTTTAGAATATTTGTGATACCTCAAATCTTAACCCAAGCAATATAGTCTTAAAAAAAGCAGCCCTAAGATTGGAAGCAGAATTCCACATTCCGTTTGCTGTAATGGCAACACGCTAATTAGTGTGTTATGAGTTACATAGGCTGTCTCTCTTAGTCTTGTAGCCTTGGCTCCCTAATTTAAGCTTGGCTTAGTGGGTGTGGAAATTCCTCAGACAAAATGTTGGTGTGCTGACAGAAACAAGCAAGCAAAGAAACAAGCAAAACCCCCAAAGCCCTCATCTGTCACACAAGTTTTCAAAAGGAAATGCAAGCTTAGAAGTCAGATGTAAAGTGAGATTGGGCCAGGTCTTTAACAGAACAACTTGCTAATGGTTTTCAATCATGATATTGGATAAATATATTGTTATTCACATTCCATAATGGAATTTTTGCTGAGCTTTATATTGAATTGGCTTGATCCTCTACTGAAATCACAGAATCACAAAATGGCCGAGATTGGCAGGAACCTCTGGAGGTCATCTGTCCAACCTGCCTGCTTCAGCAGAGGCACCTAGAGCAGATTGTCCAGAACCATATACAGACACCTTTTGAATATTTCCAAGGATGGAGACTGCACAACCTCCTTGGGGAACCTGTCCCAGTGCTCAGTCACCCTCACAGTAAAAAAGTGTTTCATTATGCTCAGATGTAACCTCCTGTGTTTCAGTTTGTGCCCATTCTCTGTTGTCCTTGAGGCAAATTGTCCAGAACTTGGCTCTGTCGTCTTTACAGCCTCCCTTCAGATATTTATAGACATTTGTGAGTTTGCCCCTGAGCCTTCTCTTCTCCAGACTGAGCAGTCCCCTCTCTCAGCCTTTCCTCATATGAGAGATGCTCCAGTCCCTTAATCATCTTAGTGACTATTTTCTGGCCTCTTTCCAATAGCTCCATTTCTCTGTGACGCTGGGGAACTCAGAACTGTATACTTCTGTATGCTTTCTTTTCATCTTTGGGTTTTGCCAGGAGCTCCTTGTTCATCCACACAGGCCTCCTGATATTTTTGCCTGGCTCCCTTCTCGGTGGGTTCGACTGGTCTTGAGCTTGGAGGAGGAGATTCTTGAATATTAATCAGCTTTCTTGGACCTCTTTTCTCTCCAGGGTCAATGGTCCATGTTTATTTCATGTTCATAGTCATGTTTATTTAATCCAAAGTTTAGTTCAATGTTTATTTCATCCATGTTTATGTAACCCATCAGATGGTCCATGTTCATTACATGAACACAGTCCTGCAAAAGTATCTATCTTCCATAATTTTTGAAATTACATTCTATTTTTTAATAATAGCCCTTAATTGCTTTTCTGATTAACAGGTAATTAAGTACTAAAGGAATATTGCCTATATCCAACTTATATTTTATTAAAACCTGCTCTTCTTTCTGTTACTCACACTGTATACATGTTTTAAAGAGGGACTCAGTGATTCAGACAGAACTAATTATTAATATCACATGAAATTCAATAGAGAGACCTTAAATTTACAGCACTGTATGATCAGAATTTGGCTTTTGGTATTTGTCATAAAGAGCAACTTAAATGGCAGTCTTACGCCAACCTAATGTAAAGATAAAAAGCATTCATTCCAGTCCATGATTTCAATACTGAAGCAGTGCACAGGGAAAGGTCATCACAATTAAAGGCATAATGTAAAAATGAAACTGTGAGCAAGTGTTTGTGCTTCTTCTCTATCTCAAGATTTATGTGATTGACTCTTAATTGGAGACCTAGGGTTTCATTTCACAGCTTGGGCAGACAGGCTATTAGATCTCAAATGAACAGGGAGAAAATAGCAATACTTTGCGTGTATGTAATAGAGAATTAAAATACTTTTCAACTTTCTGTGATGATTAGTTAAAGAAAAAAGAAGTTTAAAATACAGAAATTCAAGATATTATTTGAATATAAGAGCTGTGTATTCGTTTATGATGGCAAACTGGACAAAACTAAGTCTTTGCTTTAACACATGTCCACATCATCACATATGGGCATTATCTGAATAGAGGGGAAACACTGGCATTTCAGCAGATTGATGGTCCATTCTTGCTGCCCCCTGTTTTTTGGCTAAAAAATAGCTGTAGAATATAAAATTGTATTGTGGCTTTAAGCTTCTTTGGATGCCTCTGAATGTGGAAATATAAATGATTGCTTCGTTATAATTGGTAATTAATGTAAGGCTGGATGACAGGAGGTCATCAGTCTGCCAAAACTGTGAGACTGGGCACCTTCAAATGCAGCTGCCTACATCCTATCATCCAAAGCCCGTTAAGGTAGATTATATTGCCAGCCAAACTGGCATGTCGCAAATCTTCAAGGCCTTCCTGGATTCCTTACATCTCTATCCACACTAGTGGGAAAAGGACCTCTCTTTGCAAAAGAAAGCTTTCCTTTGCAACTGTGTTGATTCTACTGAACAATAAAAACATGGTAGATAAATTAATAATATTTTATCACATTCTGGCATATTGTAACATCCTACAAGGTTTTTTCTTTCCTTTTTTTTCTTTCCGAGCGAGTAAGTTGATTTCATTTGTAGTGAGCACGACTATGAGACATAATATGTAGACTCTCAAAATGATTCTTCCTAGGTTATGATAGAAGAAAAAAAAATACTAGCAGCTCCAGACTACATCTGTTGTAATGTAATGAGGTCCTCACAAATCAGGCAGCCTGGGGCAAATGGCTTATTTTTCTTACTTCTTTCATATGTAAGTAACTTCTTTCAGCTCAGTAACTGAGCTTCTGGGCTTTTACTTTTCATGTTCTTCATTCAATTTCTGAAGCTTCTATTTTCTCCTAGCATATTCCAAGGCCAATAAGATAACAGCTCTCAGAGATGTAATGAGTAAACTTCTCAGCTTTGCATTTGCTGAACTGCGGTTGGGGATGCTCAACAGAATATTAAACTGGAGAGTTATTATTCCACTATATCATCTCCACTCTTCAGATGAGACACACACGCGCAAAAAAAGGCATATCAATGTGGCAACTGAACTGTGGGTGGATAAGCGTAGATAGATAGTGTGCAGCTGAAATCTAAATCCATCAATCAAATAAAATTAAAACCATAGTCAGCACCTTGTGTCATAATCTCTGTGAAGAGATAATCAAACCATTTGCTGCAGGTGGGAAGAAGGCAAGTGTGCTTAAACAATCTTGTGTTATTGATCCAGTGCAATTCTGAAAACAGCCCCTGCAGTGTAATCTCTACAGTTTGATAGATTGCATTAGTAGATACACTTAGACCAGTGAGATTACCTTCAGCATTGGTTAAGTAATAGAAATAAAAAATAAAATGACAGCATGCTTTAAAGAAGGAAAATCATGGACTGGAAAATACAGCGGTATGTATATGACTTCCATCAGCGGAGTACCTGAATACGTCACCTCTTGAATGTAGCAAGCTTACACACTTGAGTAGAATAGTGCTTTAAAGATGTGGGAACTGAGGCCCAAAGATCCTCATCAGGCCGTGTAGCCTCGCAGGATGCCTGCTGCAAAAAACTGAACCGACTTGCTCAAAGGCCAGAGTATACAGACAATCCTGCTTTCAATAACTCCTGACTAACAAACAAGGAAGCTGTAAGAGACTATAGGGATTTCTGGTGATTTTAAGATAATATCAGCAAGTAAAAATCTCAACTGCTTAATTTCATATTCAAGTCAAAACATCAATAAACTGGGCTCACAAGAAATTCAGCAACTAACTAACATGTATAGGCACTTTCACATTTCTAGTTTAAAAGATGAATTGCAAGTAGGCTAGGAAAAATGATGCCACGTGCAGTTCTGCTGAGTTACCCTGCTATGAACGGTGCAATTTAACAGAGCCTGGATGACTTTTTCTAGGGCTCTGCTGCTTTATATAAGTTGAAGAACTGGCTTTTCAACTTCACTGACTTTATATTTTATTTATTCACTGACTTAATTTATATCACTAAGTTCATGACATCATTGGATTTTCAAAGTTTAAACTGTTTAATAAAAGCTACTTGCTTTCACATATTGTGAAATTGCAGCCATGGAGAACAGTAGTTAAAGATTTTTCTTATTGTAGTTACTTTATGTAGGCATTTATTGTCTGTGACATTATCATGAAGGGATAAATGGGTAAAATTTAATTTGCTCACTCATGACTATAAGGGAAAGAATACCCAAAGTCAACTGTTTCGTTCAACTTCATAAGTAACCAGACTTTAGTTTTCATTTGAACAGAACCTGACCTTTCATGCTTTCCATTTTACCTCTCCTTACTTTAGAGAGAGCAGGGACTGAAGTTCAGATGACCCCTCTTTTAAATTACACCAGAGCTGTGCTTGCTCTGAGCTGTCTAAAACATAAGCACCCTATGGATAATATCAGCTTTGCTATCCAAGGTCAAAGTCATGGAAGTCAGTGGTGTTTAAACTATGATAGAAAGCCGTTGGCTATTAGTAAACACTGAAACAGATGAATCTGAAAGGGAAGGGAGACATTAAATAGTTTTAAAATGGCCCAGTAACCTTCATGCAACTCTTGAAAGTACTGCCATATTCTTCAAATCTCATATCCTTCCACCTTCCTACTTTTCCTTTCTGATGTTTGATTTTAAAGAGATGTATATTTCTGATCAAGTGAAAGGGGATCTTTAAGTCCAAGAGCTTCATTAGTGCTTTCATTATTTGGCAAACTCATCTTCACGTTTATAGCCCTCTGTAGGCTGCCTCCCCATGGGTTTGATCTGAGGGAGAAGAGAAATTCTGTTCAGTGACTCTAGAGCAGGTACAAGATCCAAATCTCCTTGGGTAAGCAATCAAATCCTGTGACTAAAACAAAGAGGAGAAAACCAGTGGAGCTGTAAGACCGATATCAGAGGAGGTACTCAATGGGAGAAGAGGCGGTGTGTGGCATTTGTCTGCCTCCTGTGCCGAAAGTCTCGGAGCTGGGCACAGGAGGATGCTGAGCAGCTGTCTGCAGCTGCAGTCCCTCTGCCGACGCGCGTTGCAGCTGCAGACCCTGGGGACACAGACAATGCTGAAAGCAGCTGTGGGAGGCAATACGCTTCCTGCTGCTGTTTTTTTGCCCTATCATTTGCAGTACTGCTGATACTGGGCAGCTGTTTAAACCCTCATCCTGTATTTCACAAGAATGTGTTCACGAGGAAAGTTTCCTTGTGATGGGCATTCTGGAGACCAGCACTGAAGCTTTCTATTAATTTAAATAATTTTTATGCTACCATTTTACTTACTGTTCTTCTCTGCAATTCCAAGCCCCTTTTATTTCTCTCTATGCCTCTTCTTCAAGCCCTTTCCTGCATTTATGAAGCTATATCCCTTGCTTTAAAGTCTGCACATTAAACAATTTCCTCTGTAAAAGTGTATTTGGTTTCTATGTTCAGCAGAATAACTGAAGATGAACCTGTATGGTAAACCCATAAAAGACTCTAAGATAGTGTCCCTGAGTAAAAAGCCAAGCTTTTCTCTTGGCTTTTGCTATCAGACAGATGAAAATCAAGTGAATTGAAAGATCAGTTTAAACCTTGAAAATGCAGTAGCCAGAATGGGCAGAGTAAAAAAATGCATGAAATATTAATGTGTGGGAGGTTCACAGTAACGCCGATGGCCCAGAGTCCTGTCCTTGATTCTTTTATGAACACACCAAAAGGTTTTGCAGATTAATGCAGGTTTTTTCAGTCTTAGACAGTAATTTTCTCCAGGCAGTGATCAGTCATGTTTTCCATATTCAGATCTTCCACGAAATGTCCTATCAAACATATCAGGCAGGATTATTACTGAAATTTGATTTCTTTTCAATTACAAATACAAATATTTCAGCTTGTTGTGGACTTTTAGTCAGTACAGTTGTTTGGAAACAATGCTAAAAACTGGAGTATATGTCTGTAACTGAATCAGATCATGTTGTCAGTTTTTAAGGAGAAATTTCTTCCAGTTTCATTGGTGAGAATTGCTTAAAAATTACTCATATGACATGACAACAGAAAGTAATATTAATGAATTAATAAGGCTGCCAGATAAGCTTTCTCATGGGAGGAAAAAGGGTAGTTTCTTTTCAGAATTTCTACGACTAGCTCTGAAATATCTGTTGTAAGAGAATACGAGAGTGGATAGACAATTTCACTGATCCCATTTAACATTTTTCCTCTCTCTCTGGTATGTTTTAGCTGGCCTGGTATACTCTATACCTTCTTTAACTAGAATAATCTTACATAATGTGCTAACTCTGGCAAAATACTGGATTGTCTAAAAATAACCTTACCTTGAATTGCTGAATGCAAGGTTATGTAAGTTCTTAAATGTGGAATAATTATTCTACCAGAGGATCATCAGTGGCCACATGTGCTTCATATAAGTGAATTCACTGTTAAGAAAAAGTCTCTAATGAGCTCTTAAAATTTTAATACGTGAACTGAAAATGTGCACTGCACATCAGTTAAGGACAAAACTCTTATACCTGGTATCAAGAAAGTCTTCAAAAGAAAAGGAAAGATGAGAACATGTGAAATAATTGGCTCCTTCCCTGACAAGATTCAATACATAATTATGAAGGGGTAGAAAGAAGTCCCCCTCCCCTCAAACTTGTGCTATTACAACAGCCCACAGAGAATAGTAACTTGGTCATACAACCTCACAAGGAGTTTGCCTTCGGGAGATTAATCATTTAATGGAGAGGAAGGGAGAAGATATGTATGAAAAATCAGAAGGAGCACAAAGGATGTGATGATTCAACAAAACTAAACTCACAGCTTTGCCTATTTACAGTAGGACTCTGTTCTTTATTTAATCACAATCTGCACAGCAAGCTAACATATGGGCTGGGGGCGAAGGGGGCGTGATTTGGCATCTACTGACTAATTTGATATATAGCACATTTTTCCTATCTTCTCAATATGTATGATGTTGAAAATTATTTGAAAATTAATGAGGAGAAAACTGACCCATTTTTTTTTTCTTGCAAATCATGCAGTTCACTGCACCTGGTTGGGGGGAAGGAAAGTGGAAAACAGTTGCAATATTCTTAAGGGCACATTTTCAACCTGGTAATCAGAAACAAATATTATTAATCAATTACATTTAGTGCTAGAATTCACTAGTGTAATAGAAAAACAAGGGAGAGAAAAGAATTGGAAAGATGGGAAAATCTTCTAAGCACATTTCTGATTCACTTTGACCAGAGTCACTGCACTGAATTAGAGCAGCTTCAGGCTGTGGAAAGTGCCTGACCCATTTTGACAATCTGCAGAAAGTCCCGTTCAGCTCCAAAATTAATAGAAATTTTGGCATAGAATTCAAGTCAAAATGTTGTAAAAAATAGATTTAGAAAATTTCCACAAATACAAACATTTTGAATAAAAAATTTTGCAAAAACTTTTATTTTCACAATTCCCATTTTCTGACAAATCCAAAAAGTAGATAGTGTTTCTTCTTTATTTTAAAATAGTTTTTCTAGTGAAATATCAGCAAAGGCATTCTTGAAGTTTTAGTTCAAGTCAAGACAAGTTTCCAGCAATATTAAGTCATGACATCGAAAATGCAATTTAATCTGGTGAAATTTATTCATTGTCTGTGCGTTAGCCTAGGAAAGAAATGTGATGTTCAAAATACACATAGAAAATATAAGTAAAGGACTATTCTTTCTAAGTAGGTATTGCTGTGTTCTTTTAAATATTTTGTACTTCTATACATAAGTAATTTCATAAAGCAGTATTTGATTTGTGGTATAGATGTGTCACAGAAAGAAGAGCTAGAGGTGAAAAGGTATTATAATCAGATATTCTGTTAACATAGTTTAAAAATAGAACTATTTCTAGTAATTTGTGTAGCTTGGATTTAAAAAAAAAAGTACAATGAATGAAAAGTATCATTTCCCACTTATGTATCAGTATTCAGTAAGTCAAAGCTTAACAGAGGGTACATATTGAGGCTCGCCACCTATAACATATTCTATGACATGTACAACTTCTAGTGTCCACGCATGATCCTTCCACTTTTGTTAATATATTACACCTCTTAGGGAGAACTATTCCATATACTTTAATCACCAAGTTCTTGATCTGATCTTCAGCCCACAGTTTCTTTCATAGGTTTTTATATTATTCCTTGATAAGTGTATTACAGCCACTCTAAATAATTCCTTTCTCACCTCAAGATTTAAATATTTATAGAGTACTGTTACATCCACCAGCATCTTTTGGCCGAAATAAATATGAAAATAATATATGGTGCTATTGTTATTAAATATGATTGTAATTTTCATAAATGTGGATGGACTTGCAGACAGTCTGATGTAAAATGAGATTGTATCTAGATTGTATAAATTTGTGTCTGATTGTTGTACTGTTGTGATAAAGCTAGATAACAATAAAATTTCCATTTAAAATACACAACATACTTACTGTTTCAAAATCTTGTGATTCCCGAGTTTTGACTGAAATTTTCCTTGTTGGGTCACCTACGGAAAGAAATAACAATGAGTTGGCTTTGGCTGGGACAGAGTTAATTTTCTTTGTAGTAGCTTGTACAGTGCTCTGTTTTGGATTTGTGCTGAAAACAGTGCTGATTACACAGGGGTGCTTTTAGCTGTTGCTGAGCAGTGCTTACACAGTGTCAAGGCCTTCTCTGCTCCTCACGTTGCCCCACCAGCGAGGACGCTGGGGAAGCTCAAGATGTTGGGAGGGGACACAGCTGGGACAGCTGACCCCAACTGACCAAAGGGGTATCCCATACTGTATGATGTCATGCTCAGCAGTAAAAGCTGGGGCAAGAAGAAGGAAGCGGGGGATGTTCAGAGTGATGGTGTTTGTCTTCCCAAGTCCCCGGTACGTGTGATGGAGCCCTGCTTTCCTGAGATGGCTGAACACCTGCCTGCCCGCGGGAAGCAGTGAACGAATTCCTTATTTTGCGTTGCTTGTGCACACGGCTTTTGCTTTGTATATTAAACTGTCTTTATTTCAACCCATGAGTTTGCTCACTTTTATCCTTCCTATTCTCTCCATCATCCCACTGGGAAAGAGTGAGCAAGCGGCCGTGTGGGGCTGAGCTGCCTCCCGGGGTTAATCCACAACAAGCAGACTGACAATTAGGAGATTATTGGCATGAAGGATCCAGATTAACATTGCTGTTCCAAGTCAGACTCAAGAGGAGAACAAACATTGATTTTCTACGCTACAACACTTATTTTCAGTCCAACTATCCATTTTTAGAGTGAGGGTTTTCTTAGACCAGAAAACCATTTTAGACCTGGAATATTTTCCAGAAAAGGTTTTGTTTGTCTGTTTGTTTTGTTTTATTTGTTTTATTTTTCAAATCCAGGAGGGGTTTTTTGTTTGTTTGTTTTGTTGGCTGGTTTGGCTTTGTTTGTTTTTTGTTTTGATTTCCAGGTAAAATATTTTTGAAAAACATTTCTGACAACTTGAAAAATTCTTTCCCAAGTTTAGTTCTGTTTCTGGGGAATCATGAACATATATGTACAGCCTACTACTGAAGACAACAGTATTTTCCAAGGATATATTGTGATTTGCTAAAGAGTCTGTTGAGGCTCATTGCTCTTGTCAGCGTTGGTCACTTTAACAATAGTGAAAGCACAAACAGTAGAATCTGCCAGAGAATATTGTGAGTGGCAACACATGCCAGAGAGGTGACCATCTTAGCAGTGAAGAATTACATTTTTATATAATCATCTCACTTTGTTAAGTTAAAGTCTTTGAGTCTGGATGATAGTTCTTGAAATTCACTTTACTTTTTTTTACATCTTTTTTTTTCCTTTGGTGTAATAAAGCTCTAGATTTCCAACTCCAGTTATTTAATTGCTAGGTCTATCATATGACAGATATAATTTTATGAAAATAGATTGCATGTGATTATTCAGGCAATGTCTACTCATTATAATCTTCTTGAAAATCCAGATAGAAAATCCTTACAGATTTTTAATAGTGTCCTTTAGAAAAGCTGCCTGTTAAGCTCTTCACTGCTGTCCCCATCAGGTACTGTAAATTCAGAGGCATTGCATTGTGTCACCTGCACCCGAAGCGAAGTGTATGCTTTTAGGCAGGGACCGACATCTTTTACACCTTGCACCCACAGAGCATGGAGAAGGCACCAATTTGTGAAAAATAAACAGGCAAACAAACAGGCAAACAAACAGCCACAATGAGCAACTGTAACTAGATTAGGTCTCCAGGTATCCTGAAAACAGTTCTCAAAAGGTGTTTTGTCTGAGGACAGTGAAAAGGAGAACCCATCAGCCCACGGCTGAAGGTACTTGCTGCTTGCCGAAAGCAGTTGCCCAGTGGTCAATATATGGTAAATCAGGACAAGGCAGTTTCCTTCCACCTTTTTCCCCACCCTATTTAGACACAGGAAAAGACGGGACAGAGTTTTGCAAAGCCTGCTTGCTATACCTGAAATAAACTACAGGACTCGTGTGGGCATGGGGAGGAACTGACCCTCATGGGGTGAGCTGTGGGCTGTAATCAAAGACAACTTTTCCCCTGCATTTTTAGGCAGGATTTGTGGGGCAGGTTATCCAAAGCAAGTAAACTGGTAAATGTTGTAATGCTGCCAATCACTAGCAAAATAAAACACAAAAAAGTGACCTTTGGATTTTTGTTAAAGCATCAGTTCAAATAGAAACGTTGGGAAGACATGTAAGCATGGCTGTCAGTCCCAAGCCATGAGGACTTCAGTCCCATCTTCTGAGACATTTGTGCATCGTATGATTCCCCACAAACTCATGGTGGTCACCTTTAATGGGACAAAAGACTTCAAGAAAAACAGAGCCTGAAAAAACTGCTTTCAATGACTGAGAATGAACACAAAAATACGCCTGGCAACATTCCAGAAATGCTTGGGCTTAAGTGGAACTGGAGGAAAGCCAAAAAATGTGGCGACTTTGTTCTGAATGCAAATATTATCACACAGCTCTCATCATAATGTGGTAAAAGATAAAGCCATGCTCAAGGGAGCAAAGACATCATCCAACTGCACAAATGCCATGATTCTGTACAGTTTCCCTAGCAAAAGCTAGAAAGCGGAAACTACTGTTTTGACTGCGCATGGGTTTAAAAAAAAAAATTAAAAAATGTTTCTTACTGGGATTTTATCTCAGCTATTTCTTACCACAACTCTGTCTTGCAAAGTAGCCATCTGCCCCAACTTTGACAAGTACCGTTAGGCCAACTTGTCAGTGCTGAACATTTTAGCCAATCACCTCTCATTTTTTGCTCAACACTTTAAAATTGGATTAAATGTTCTTCTAGTTCATAGCCTGTGTGCTCAGCATGTTTCAAGATGGACTATCAGCGCTAAATCCTGATAAAACTATTACTGACAAATCCTCAGAAGAACAAATAATACTTTTTATCTCTGCTTTTTAATGCATATAACTATATTCATGCATTTCTGATAGCAACTACTCTTTTCATCCAGGTTCAAGGTGCCATTTCTAATGGAATCAGTAGAAACTGAACCCAAACAACTGAGGGCAGAATTGCTCCAAATTGCCTTAGGCTCAGATTGAACCAGACTCACCTATCACTTATGTTACACAGTCGGGTGGCCCTATTTCCTAGCTCTGCAATCAGAAAACTATTGACCAGCGACAATAAAGGTTCCACTTCATATTACTAAAATGAACAACCCCTGCAGTAAAGTGTTTTTTCCATAAATTTCAGATGATTCACTGAAGTAAGAATCCTGAACTTAAAGATGAGGAGTTTAGGCATGGAGATGTCAAGTAACCTCTGAGAATTAACTATCCTTCAACTTTCCAAAAAACATTTTTTCAATAGTGGGCTGTACTGAATATATATCTTGGTTTATTGAATGGGCAGCTGTTTAGGAGACTTTGACACCTAGGCTTCTTTTCTGCCAATATTCCTTTTCTTGAATGGGATGCATCACACCCAACTGTATGCATGCACTACCAGTTTGTTGCTCTTCACTCTTCTATAGTAAACCACTTTGTGGACATTGCCCCAGTTTCCATTTATTCATTTGTTTATTTATTTTTAAGCTCATGAGGAAGTGGATCCCAGACTCATGGACTTTATATGGTCAAAGGTAGGTGAGATGAACCATGATGACTCTATTTCCCATTCATGAAATTAGAAACTTTCTCCACCTTTTCTTTCTATTGTGGCTTTAGAGTTTCAAATCAAAAAGTAAGGCACAGTCCCTAAATTTGAAACTCTGTGGTACTCAATGTAATAGGACACAACTTCAATATCTGTATCTCATGCTGCATAACAATTAGAAAAAAAAATAAAATCTGGAGGAAGAAGAATCTAAACCAAAATGAATAATGATAAGAAAAAGAAACCATAAGGCTCAAGGCAGTCATTTTTAAGCGCCAGTGATCTGTGCATATTACAATGCACTACCCTTGGTGCAGGAATCTTTGTCGCATATTTTGACATGGAGATGCTGCAGGTTGTTATTTCCTTCTACATTATAAGTTAGTTCTATGGTGATCTAGTAGTTACCTAGGAAACAGATTTAGGAAGGAATTATTGGTGATTGTGTAAGGACTGATTTGGATTTTCGGTTTTGGTGTGGGGATTTTTTCACATTTTCAGAGGTTAAAAAGAATATTATATTGCTACATATTGAAGAATTTACAAAATTACTTCTAGTCTTTCTCATTAGTTTAGCTATATCATGGTATACTAAAACTGACAGGTCATAATAAGAGAATAATATTTTTAAAGACTCTGAATAAAGTGTACAATTATGTACAGATATTGAGCTGCTACTTATCAACACTCTGCCAATGACACTGGTTTATTCTTGCTATGAATATTCATAATATCACAAACTTCCTTACAGCTTTGGCTGATCTATTAATAAAAATCAGGGATTCCTATTATAAACACACTCAGGTGATAAGAGATGTCTTGTATTCAGCTTTCCACCTGTATCACATTAAATTCTCATGATTACAGCATATCTATTTATGCCACAATGAGCAAGATCTTCTCAAATAAATTTACACATTATCTTGAGCGATGTGGCTTAATATAGAAATCATTCCCACTGTACACGATTCAGATAAACTAAAATTCTTATGCTATCACAGGTTGTTCTAACAATTAATAAGATATTGGACATGAATATTTCAGGAGAGAAATACACAATGACTTTTAGATATTAAAGGAAAGAGTTTATGTATGACATCTGTGTTTGCATTTAAACGGCTGAAAACATACATTAATTCACCAAAGTTTTGCAATGAAAGAAATAGCAGATCTGTTAGCACAGGAAAAGTGAAGCATGCTATCCTACTAATTTATAGTAAGATTTTTAGTACTTAACAATGACTGAGTTCACAAAAACATTTTCTTTATAAAATTTCTTTACTCTATCTACTTTCATGAACTCAGTATCTGTAATCAGCACTGTTAATATATCTGTAATGCATTAAGAAACCGGGTTAAGTAGAACAGTTGCTGTAATTTAAATTCAGTAAATTCCTAAAATATCTTCCTAAAAATGCCGGTGAAACAAAGCAGAAAGGCCAAAAAAGTATATTGCCATATGTTTAAAAAAAAACATACATAGGTTTTACTTACTTTATCACTTGCCAATAATATGACAGTGCAAAACGTATGGCAGTAAAAGTATATAATCCAAGGCTCATAATCACTATTTGGAACTTCAAACACTGCAAAAAATGACTGCTGTGCAGGGTGGGAAGCTCATCCAGAAATATTGAAAATGTTGCTGCTTCCTCCCTTTTTTAACCTTTATTTTGAAATTTGGAAGATTTCACACTGCTTTAGTGGCTGTTGTTCTTATGATTTTGCTTCAGTTTTTCTCCCCCATGATAGCTTTTCATAAGTTTAACTAATAAGTTTTGAATAAAAATTTCTGAGTGTGGTGTCTATATGGTATTATTCAATTATCTTAAAACTTTCTTAAGATATTTATAGTGTTTTTTGACTTCTGTGTTGAAACGTTTGGACTTATTGAAAACTATAAATTTTGGTACTACACATTTACTTTGGTCTGTAAATCTCAGGTGAGATGTAAAATAGTCTTGTATTATGAAAAGAAAATCAGGTCAATGTTTATATAAGTTATAACTATTTCAAACCCTTCACATGAGCAAATCCTGCATATTTTTTAAGAAAGAAACTTACATACATTTCATGATACAAAGAGTTTGCTTAATACAGTCTTTGGCACACACTTGATAAGAACTGAAAATGAAGGATGTCTACTTTATTTGTGTATAGTAGAATTTGTTTTAATTTAACATGAATCTCCAAGGCTTAGTTCTGTTATAGTTTTGATTATACTCTCTGGATGTTTTTTACCCCTAGATGTCCACAATACAGGACTGTGAATCATCTTCCTCTTTAATATCTGATGGATGAATTGTGTTCACAGAAAGAGCTGTTATGTTTCTTCTGTAGTAAACTGTTACAGCTATTTCACCTTTCATGCCTCCAATTCCTTTAAAAGTACCAAGAAAATTAAACGCAAAGAAACGAAGAACAAAAGTAGTGTGAGTGCAAGATCAAGAGGCGGAATGTAAAGCATGTAAAGGACAGGAAATAAATGACTGTTCTTTTTAGTGCAGCATTACCTTGGTTTTATTCCACATACTCTTCCTCTTAGATATAAATTGTGGTGTTTTACCATTTGTTATATAATATCACTGCCATACATACATAGCATAACAACACACCTAAGTAATTTTTGGATTTTTCTGATTCTGAGGTTGCTGTTTGTTTTGTTTTTTTTTTCATTTTAAAAGGTGAAATCCTTTTGCATTTGCAATTGCATACATATGCTGTGCACATGTACCACACCCATTGGAAAAATCAGCTGTGTGGTTTTGGGGTGTTTTGGTTGGGTTTTTTTTGAGTTAAAAGGAAATTAGGTTTGTGGATCAGAGTACAATGTTTATCACTTCGTGGAAAGGATCAGCATTCCTCCTAAAAGTTTGTGCTTGTCTCCAACACTCCAAAGGCAGCAGGGCTGGACAAGGCACTCTGTGTCCCAGACACTCCTTCTCTTTGTCCTTCCCAGCACACTCTTGCACAAGGATGGATGCACAGAGGCACAGATACCATTTGTGTGTCTTACTGAGATCTCTCAAGTTACAGTTTTCCCTGTCCAGGTAACCCTGGCACAAATCTTGTTCACTGTACTCTCAAGCCAGAGAATCTGCCCCCATAACCAAAGTCACTAAGACTTCAGCAGTGTTGTGTCTACTAGCATTAAGGAAAAAAAATAAAAAATGGAGGACTTAATTCCATCCATCAGATAATTTTGGAAGTATTTCCATTATTCAGTCTAAAATTTCTTTTAACCAAAAGACAACATGTCATTTCCGCTTTTCCACTCATTCCCCTCTCCCATCCTCTTCTCCCTCCCCCTTCCCCTCCTGAATCATACAGTGAAATGGATTTGAAACTAAAGGTCAAAAGGGTAATTACTGGACATATCTGAATTTAATTTAGCTGCTGCTGTCTTTTCCTTGCAGGGGAGAGTAATGTTTTTGTGTATGAAATTAAATTGTTGGGTTTGGGGGTTTATTTTACAATGGTTTATCTTTTAAAAGAAAAATCAAATAAGACTTGATGTTTTAGCACATGTAAACACATTTTTGAAACAATAATTACAATCTGCTCTTTCATATAATGATCTGCACATGCGAATAACTTTTGTCCTCTGCTTTTTGTTACTGGTAAAATAAATTATTCAGAAAAACAACATTAATTAGAATTAGAAATACCACACTTGAAGTTTTAGTTCATTACCGTGGGCTTCCACAATCATAGTAATGGATTGAATTGCATTTACTCCAGAGTTAGTCTTTTGTACAAAACTCCAATCTGTTTTTCTGTTACCAATATATTTAACAATGTAAGAAAGACTACAGACTAGAACATTACACCCTGTGAGATAAGGAAGTAATTTGCTCAGGTGTGTGAGTGGAAAATAACCCAACATATGAATTGACTGCAGTATTTCTGTGATTCAGCTTTACAAAAGGCATTGTTACTAAAAAGAAAATGCCTTCTTCTTTTTATAGTCAGCATTTAATGGCATGAAATCAACAGTTACAGCTGCTGAAAATCAGATGGCATCTAATACACTACCCCTTCAAATACCTTCAGAAAAGACACTTTTTATGGACATTTACAGTTCTGGGAAGAAGATAGTCCCTGATCTCATCTGGACCTTACATTGGGCCTTTAACAGCAGTATTGAAGAGTGACATTAAGTGCTATGGAATTCATAAACTTGATGTTACATACTCCCTGAAAGACCTTTGGGTATAGACAGTTTTCTTGTTACTTTATAGGACATTAGAAAGCTTATCTGCTTAGCACGGTGAGAAAAAAAAATAGCTATTCCATCAAACTTTTGGATTGCATCCTCTTAAATTGTCCCTGCCACTGCAATGGTAGAAAGGGGATATGTAGTGAGATACAGATATGTCTGTTTAAATCTTTGCTTTCTATCTGTCTATCTGTCTATCTAGGCATGTACCTACCTACCTACCTATCTAGCCCCTTGTACCTATACTTAGTTTATAGTGAAACTTCACAGACGCTGTTATACCTTGATTTTACAGAGTATTTATCCACTTTTCAGGCTTGAGCTAGTGCACACAGTCTTGGTATAATGGAAAAAATATGTGATTTAGTAGACCTGTAGGAAAATGCTGACTGAAAGTGACGGGGAAGAAACTAGGAATTCCTAGATGAAGTTGGAATAATTGATGTATTTGCCTCAGTTCCTAACAAAATTAGAAATTTTTGTTGTTGTTGTTGTTGTTGTTTTTCTCATTTTATTATTTTTAGGAATGGCAAGAAAAAGCTCTCCAACTTTTTTGTTTTCCTCTTTACTGTAAAAATGAAAAGTTCTGATACTGAAATAGTGTGTCTATTACTACAAAAGCCATCAGAAATGACACAAACTTTTTCTATCACCCTTTCTGATAGATATAAAAAGTATAGACGTGTTGTTTTTCTGTGAATACTGAAAGGCAAAAACCTTTCAGTCTTGCTGATACCATCTCTCGGTAGATTTATTTCCTTGAGCAAACGCTCTCTTTCTTCCTCTCACAGATGATAACAGTTCTAATTTTTTGTTATTCCCTGGCTAATTAAAACTCTCTTGGGATTTGACCTAATTTTTATTTTGTTCTTTTCTGCTTTTGCTTTTCCTTAGTAAACTGTCCTGGTTTTCACTTACAATAGGCTTCCTCATGGTGTTTGAATTGGCTGTGTTGCTCTCCTACTTTCCTCCATATATATTTCTATATCACTTTTTGATGAGTTACCTGTATGATACATGTTGCATTCTGCTGTAATATTTTCACCAAGTTCTCAAATATTTTTTTTTAAATCAAATTTAGAAGGATTTAAGGATGCTACTATGGGCAATCTAAAATATCCATCTAACCATGCTTCCCGTCAGCAAGCATAGCGTGATATTCGCTCATAATATTATCCTTGAATACCATGATCTTTGATTTTGGTGATCTACATCTGTGGAGATTTTCAAGACCCATCTGTACAAAGCCCTAAGCAACCTCATCTGAATTCTGCATTGACCCAGTTTTAATCACCTCCTGGAGTCCCTGTCACCCCAATGACTCTGTGATGCTGTGATTTTCTGAGTGAGGGCAGTACCCTGCAACTGTTCTGGATTCTTTCTTTATGTTCTGAATAAAAAAGGGGGGAAAACAAGTCATTAAGAACTCCAGAGCTCGCTGCTTAGTCAGTTTTGCTAGTCCTCCAAATTCCTTAATAATCATAGTTCCATACTCTCTTATGCTTTGAGTGGTACTCAAAAAAATATTTTGTGTAATTAATCACTGATTTGGTGATTTGGTGATTTGTAAAGACCAATGCTAACTTTGTTCTCCTCCTTCTTTTATCATTACTGTGAGTCTTTCAGGATATTTGTCCCTTCTTTGTTCCAGACTTAGGAAAAACATATAAGTAAGTGCCTCTTTTTTTATTTTCCAGTGCTTGATTTGCTCTGATAGAGTGTTTGTCAAATGAATTTCATTTGTCTGCTCATTAATTTGAGATTCTTCTTATACTTATCTTGCATTTCCTTAAATTCTTTTGACAGGAATTATGAAAAAAAAAATTGCATGTACATTGTATAAAAATAACTACTGTATTAAGTTACTACAGCTTCCTGCAGCAAGCAACACATTTTTTGAGGTTTTTTTTGAAGCCACTGTTTAAACGAACAAGTAAGAAAATATTAGGTATCATAAGGAATCAGGACCATATCATTCAGGGAGACTGAAATTATCCGGCATAAATCTGTCAATAACAATATGAAATAGTAGTTCAAGCATTAAAAATGGCCCAAGAAAGACTCTTTCTTAGGAATCTATCATTTAAAGTTAAATTAGGTCTTGATTTTCTTAACTTTATCTAACACTATAACCGTTTGGGGAAATACATATAGAATTTAATATAGTTACATCTTCAGACAGGGAATGCTAACAGATATCTCAAAAAAGCGTATTAGAAATACCTTCTTCCCCAAATGTATCTAATTTATATAGGACAAATACCTGTAGGTATTTAAGTCTTGTAAAACTATTATAATCTTCTTCAGTACTGTTGCTGTCATCATGAAAAGATTTTTCAACAAGAATATTCATGTGCAGGTTATTGTGATATGGTTCATGAAAATTTTCCTATTTCTGCTATTGAGGTATCCTCAAATCCCCACCAGCTTAACTTTAGTGAAACACTAGAGAAGTCCAGAACCGGATATTTTCAAACTGTACAAGATACTTTTTGCTTAAATAGCTTTTTTTTTTCCTCAGGAAACCACTGTGGTTCCTTGATAATATGTCTTTTCTTGCCCCACTCCCATAGATTGCTCAGCCTCATGTACAAACAACACCTGTGCTTTACAGCAATCTGCATTGCAGGGCAGCCACAGGTTGCTTCACTGCCGTTGTTATTGCTGTTTTTCCTCTGCTTACTTTAGTTCTTTAGCATAAAATGTGCAGAAATGACCACTCCATATACCTTCTCAATTAAAGTTGTACTTAAATACCGGGAACAAAAGTACTCTTACAGCAAAGTACTGGGCCTGATGCTCCTCTTCATAGAATCACAGAATGGTTTAGGTTGGAAGGGATCTTGAAGATCATTGAGTTCCAACCCCCCTGCCATAGGCAGGGACACCTCCCACTAGACCAGAGATCGGAAG